>CM075809.1:24776749-25298114 GCA_037975025.1 Excoecaria agallocha | reverse complement strand
TGTAATTACGAAAATTTCTTTCAAAATAAATGATGTAACACATAAGAATTCAAAAGTCATGTATATAAATCTCAATCAATTCAAAATATTTGCTTTTTCAATATAAAAATTGAACCAATAGAATAAATCAAACTATTGTTAAAAATAACTAAACTAATTAAATTAACTTAAAAGAAAATTGGACCGAATTAACCAAACTATTTTGAGTTGGATTCCATAGGTTTTGGACGCACTTATGCATAACTCCTTTGAAAAAGAAAACAACAGACATAATATCTACAAAGGATGGTGATGGATACAATAATTTGGTAGAGGGGTGCCAAGACATGGAAGTCATGTAGGGTTCTAAAAATTTTCCACGTCAGCTAACATAATGTTTAAAAGCATATTTAATTGCGAGGGACCAAAGTTTAATTAATGTGGACCTATTTTTATGCCGATCTCCATTATGAGAAGTGTAATTGATAAAAAAGTGGGATTTATTGTAACTAATTAAAAGAAAGACAGAAATAATAGAATATAATTTATTTTATTGATTGTGTGATACTGAATAATCACAATAGGGTATTTATAGACACAAAATAGAAGAGGTAGACTTTTACTAAAATAGGGAGAATGATGAGTTTAATAGTCATCTAAATATCTCATAATTATCACAACACTTCCGCTTGAATAACTATGTACTATGAATATGCCTCGTTAAAACCTTGCTAAGAAAAACTCAGTGGGATAAAAACTTAGCGAAGGAAAAAGAGTACAATATTCATATGTACTTCTCCTCAAAAATAAATGAATCAAACTAAATCTTTTAATTGGCGCATTTTAATATTGTGTACATGTTTTTGAAAATTGAACTTGGTAGGGTCTTTGTAAACAAATCTGCTGGATTATTACTTGAACGAACTTTACAAATATCGATCTTTTCTTCTTTCATAAGTTCATGAATATAGAAGAATTTTGGTGAGATATGTTTGGTTCTATCTCCTTTGATATAGCCACTTTTGAGTTATGAAATACATGTTACATTATTCTCATACAATTTTGTTGGCTTTTTCTCCACTACCAACCCACTTGTTCCCTTAATATGTTGAGTCATGGTTTTCAATCACACACATTCATGACTTGCTTCATGGATGACTAATATTTCTGAATAATTTGAGGAAGTAGCAGTGATTGTTTGCTTAACAGATCGCCAAGAAATAACAGTGTCACCATATGTGAAGACATAACTTGTTTGTGATCGAGCTTTATGAGGATCTGATAGATATCCAGCATCAGCATATCCTGTCAATTCTGAATTTATTCCTTTTGAAAAAAAACAAACCCATGTCAGATGTGCCACGAAGATAACGTAGAACATGTTTTACACATTCCAGTGCCTTCGAGTTGGTACATAACTAAATCTTGCTAGCAAATTAACTGCAAAGACTATATCTGGTCTAGTACTATTTGCAAGATATAAAAGTGCACTTATTGCACTAAAATATGGTATTTCAGACCAAGAATATCTTCGTTATCTTCTTGTGGACGAAAAGGATTTTTCTTAATATCAAGAGAGCGAACAACCATTGAAATGCTCAATGGATAAGACTTATCCATATAAAATTGTTTCAAGATTTTCTCTATATAAGGTGACGGATGTATAAGAATTCCTTTTGACAAATATTTCAACTTGAAACCCAAGACAAAATTTTATTTTTCCAAGATCTTTCATTTCAAATTCCTTTTTCAAATATTCTGCAGTAATAGAGATCTCTTCTGAAATTCTCACTATGTTTAAGTCATAAACATAAACTGCAACTATAGCAAATCCTAAATTTATCTTCTTGATAAAAACGCATGGACAAATTGAATTATTCTCATACCCATTTTGCACTAGGTAATCACTTAGACGGTTGTACCACATGCGTCCAGATTGCTTTAATCCATACAAAGATCTTTGGAGTTTAATCGAGTACATTTGTCGAGATTTTGAATTATATGCTTCAAGCATATTAAATCCTTCAGGGATTTTCATATATATATGTCATTATCTAACGATTCATATAAATAAGCTTTCACCACATCCATTAGATGTATATCAAGCCTTCAGAGGCAGTCAAATCAATCAAAAATCTAAACGTGATTCCCATCCATGACTGGAGAATATGTTTCTTCATAATCTATACCAAGTCTTTGTGAGAAACCTTGTGCAACAAGTCGTGCTTTATATCTCATAATTTCATTCAGCTCATTTTTCTTACGTTCAAAGACCCATTTATATCCAACTGGTTTGATATCTTCTGGTGTCAGGACTACTGGTCCAAATACTTTTCGCTTAGCTAAAGAATCTAGCTTAGACTGAATTGCCTCTTTCCATTTTGGCCAATCAAGTATTTGTCGACGTTCTTCTATAGTTTTAGGCTCAGGCTCATCATCATTTGCTATTTCAAAAGCAATTGCATATGCAAATACATAATTTCATCTCTTTCTAACATATTTTTAGTTTTCAGTGAGATCTCATAATTTGTCGGTACTGGAATCACTTCTAGGATCGCTTCTCTAGAAATATATAGTTATGTATTTTTATTTATTTCTAGCCTCTTCAGGAGGATCAATTGAATGATTTTTTTATTTCTCTCTTCTTTCGAGGAACAATATCTTTTGTACCAATAGGTCTACCACGCTTCTGGCATAAACTAGACTCATTTGTTGTTATACTCCCAAGATGTTCTACAGGGACATCATTTGTCGTGCAGGGGCATTTGCAGTTGAAATGATTTGGTGACCTTTTGGGTATCTATAAAGATATTGGATAGCTAATTTGCAATATTCTGTAAACGAATTATTCTTTGAACTTTAAGTTCACATTAATTTGTGCATGTATCAAATTTGGATAAAGTTGGTGTGTTCCAACTGATTTCTTGAGCTTTTGGCCCCTTTTCTTTATCTTTCCCTAATGGTGGGAAAACCAATTCATTAAATTGACAATCTAAAAATCTTGCTCGAAAAAGGTTATCAGTTAAAGGTTCTAGATACTTAATGATAGAAGGAGAATCAAAACCAATATATATATACCAAGACGTCGTTGGGGGACCCATTTTAGTTCGTTGAGGAGGGGCAATAGGAACATAAACAGCACAACCAAATATTTTAAGATGAGATATATTAGTTTGTTGATAAAAAAACAAGTTGCAAAGGTAAAAATTTTTGATATGAACTAAAGATGCGGATGAACAATTGCATGTCCCCAAGCAGATGCAAGAGTTTGTGACTTCATAAGCATAGGTCTAGCAATAAATTGTAATCACTTAATAAAAAATTCAACTAAACTATTTTGAGTATGAACATGTGCAACAGAATGCTCGACACTAATCCCAATTGACATGCAAATATCATAAAATGCTTTTGAAGAAAACTCACATGCATTATCTAAACGAACTGTCTTGATAGAATAATTAGGAAATCTAGACCTTAACCTTTATAATTTGAGCAAGAAGTTTAGTAAAAGCAATATACGAGTAGAAAGTAAACATATATGTGACATTGAGTTGAGGCATCAATCAAAACCATGAAATATCGAAATGGTCCACAAGAGGGATGAATTGGGGCCACAAATATCTCCATGTATCATTTGAAGAAAAACAGGAGACTCCAAATGCAATTTGGATGGTGAAGGTCTTACAATTAATTTACCTTGTGCACAAGAACTACAAGAAAAATCATTAGATAAAAGAATTTTCTAATCCTTTAATCCATGTCCATTTGTATTTTCGATAATACGTCGCATCATGGTTGAACCCGGGATGACCAAGGCAATCATGCCAAAGTATGAACATTTTAGGGTCTGAGCACTTCCGGTGCATATAATTTGATTCAACCATTTTTATTTTTGTGAAATATAATCCTGTTGAGAAACTTGAAAGTTTCTCTAATATGAACTTCTGGTTCAATTTTGTGGATGTAATATATAGATCTTCGACATTTTCATTATTTGTCGTTTCAATATGATATTCATTACGACGTATATCTTTAAAACTTAGTAGATTTTTTTCCAGATCTACTTGAATACAACGCATCATCAATATATAATTTTGTTCCATTTGGAAGCATAATTTGGACTCTTCCAAAGCCTTAAATTACATTTGCAGAACTAGAAATCGTATTAACGTTAATTTCAGCTAATGTTAATTTTATAAAATATTTCTTGAGAACAAATAGATTATGAGAATTCCTTAAATAGAATTAAAGAAACTCTGGTTCTCTAATAAACATATGAATTCTCAATAATTTATGTATTATAATCCGATCCGAAATGGTCAAACCGGTCATGTCAAGTAATTAATTGTTAATTAGTAAACTCCAGGCTTACTATTTTTATTATATCAATATTTATATCAATTGATAAACATCAAGTTTCTTAATATCAATATCAGACAATTAGTAACGTCAGGTTTACTAATATTTGTGACATACAGTTAATAAAACTATATGTTTATTAGTATTTGTATTAATTTTCAAGTTTATTATAATAAATAAACTTCGAGTTTACCAATATTAGTATCGATTAATCAACAAACTTCTGGTTTATTGATATTTGATAATTAGTCAACTGCATGTTACTAATACTTGCATAACAATTAGTAAACTTTATGTTTACTAATATTGTGACAAATAATAAAATAAATATTTATTAGTATTTATATCAATTTTTTTTAAGTTTACTATAATCAATAAACTTCAGGTTTACTGATATTAGTATTAATTAATCAATAAACTTCATGTTTACCTGATATTTATATAATTGGTAAATGATAGGTTATTAATATTTGTTACAATAGTTAGTAAACTTCAGGTTACTAAAATTTGTATTTATTAGCAAACTTCGAGTTTACTAATATTTGTATCAAAATCAAATTATCTGAAAAAATATATTACTAATCTTATACAAAGTAGATCTCAAGTATTTATCTTTCAGTCTCAAAATGATATTCATTTCATCGAATATTTTTTTGAAAATATATGTCTGCGGGACATATTTGAGAAATAATTTATTTTCTAACAAATTGCATACAAGTAATTGCATTATAACTTTTCAGGAGCCTTCAAATAATTGTATTACACATAACAACAATATACATATAGCAAATTAAAAACCAAATATAACTTTACATAAAATATATTCATTATATATAATATAATGATTAAAATATAATTAAGCAAGGATCAAATTACAATTATACAAAATAAATCATCATATATAATATAATGATTAAAATATAATTAAGCAATGATCAAATTGCAATTATGCAAAACAAATCACTTAAATCATGTTAATGTCCTTGGTAATAAAAAATTTTATTCTTAGTTCTTAATATTTTCGTATATTGAAGTTTTTAAAATTATTTATTGTAGGGTAGAATTATCGATCCTTAATCAATATCATTAACTCATGAGAATTAAAATAATTAAAATTTATAAATTAAATCTACTTACCGTTTAATCTTTTAAATTATAATTCTTGATTTCTTCGAGCCGGGTTGTCGTAAACTACCGACTTCCAATGATCAATAGAGACTATCGTGCTGATAACGTGTTGTAAACTAATAAAAAAAAGACAGAAATAGTAGAATATAGAATTTTCTCTTATTGATTGTGTATACTGAATAACCACAATAGGGTATTTATAGGCACAAAATAGAAGAGTAGACTTCTACTATAATAGGGAGAATGATGAATTTGATAGTCATCCAAATATCTCATAATTATCACAACATAATTTCTTTTTTTGATGGTAAATTCTATTTTGAATTTTATTTATGGTATTATATAAAATTTTTATTAAAAAATAAATAGATATATGAGTCAGGGTCAAAAAAAAAAAAGATATACGAGTATATATATATTTTTTATTTTACTGTTGCATTGCAATTTAATAATACAATTTATTAATCTCAAAGAAATAATATTCCCTTACGGAAGTGTCATCGTCCCGCTTATTGTGATGCCCACTGAAACATGCACTAAGAAGACAAAAGCCACCATTATGGACTGCTTGGCCTAGGGACATAAAAAGAGGACTTGTCAACTTGGGTTCAAAAACCTTTGACCAGATGGCTGAGTTTAAATTTGATTTTGGTTAATTAATTTTATTTTGGACTTGATTAAATGTTCAAATATTCATATACAAAAATGTGTACAAATAAAATAAATTTTCTATCTTACCATCTTATATTTGTTTATATATAAAACATTCCCATCTATCTAATTCTATTATATTTGCCGAATTCAATAAGTTTTAAATAACACTTCTAAAATTTCAAAAATAGGGGTTTTATGTTTTCTCAAATTACACCATACTTATCAAATTCAGCAAATTTTTACATTTAAATTACTACTTCTAAAAATTTAAAATAATGATTTCGTGTTTCAAAATTGAAAATACTTATCTCTTGCCAATAATTTTTGCTTGATAAGGGAGATTCTGGACGTATATATGCAAGTGTACTTAATTGTTAGAATATTTTATTTTAATGGTTTTTTATATAAAAGAAAAAAAAATAATATTATAAAATTCGATCGGTTTAATAATTATTTATATGGGGCAATGACCAAATTCAATTCATTTATAATACATAAAATTTTAATCTCGTTAATTGTCCATCTTAAACTTAATTCACTCAACTCGTTTTCCACCTCTAAACTAAAAGGTAAAAAATTTACTCAAATTTATCAAAAATGTCAGTGCTATGTATGAAGTTCTATTGCAAAAATATTGTCCTTTAATTTAACGCTTCAAATTGAGGCATTTGTATTAAATTACAAGTCAAATATTATAAATATGTGGTAACATTAGAACTTAAGAAGAAAATACATGAGATGTACTTTAATTCTGTTGGAGATATATTATTAAATTAGAAATAATACCTATAAGAGTTAATGGAAAAGAAATATAAATTTTGACTGGTTCTGAAATTAGAGGGGGCAACATCAATTTTTTTTAGAAAAATTTGATGAGCAAATTTGACAATATAATTTACTTTCAAAAAATTTTCTATACAATGTATTTTATTAGATCTGATAAAATTGATCCAAATCTATGGGTTGATCTGAATTCATAAAAAAATCAAAATTCAACCCAATCTAAATAAATACCTACTGGATCAACCAAAAACTGATAAATTCTATTTTTCAATGCAACTCAATCTAATACCCATTGGATCATTACCCAATAGTCTTTCTATTAGAATCTCCTCCTCCTTTATGTGCTTCAAATCTCTAAACAATGGCTCTATCTGTTTGTTGCGCCAGATCCTTCCTCCTCCTCTTCCTCTTATCAACCATCCCCCTTGCCTACATAATCTCCACCACTAATCTCGCCGATAGTGCTTTACAAGAAGTTCCTGTGGTCAAAGACGTTGACTTGGCCGGGAACTCCTCTCTCTGCATCGCAATAGATCGGTCGAGGAATTAGCTGCTCGTGGCTATCGCCGATGTTCTTGGGAACAATTATAGTGCGGTAGCAGCTTATGATTTATCCACGTGAAAATGACTATTTCTTACCCAGCTCAGTAGCCCAAGTAAGTTGAGCTTCTCCTTTTATTTTGCTCAGTGCTTACTTGCTGCCTTTTACTTATAGATCCTGCCTTTCATTTCTATGGGCAAGAATTAAATATTATGCTCAAAGATAAAAAATAGGACAATAAACAGTGAAAATGCATTTTGTTATTGGCAAGATATGGCAAAATGAAAGGATCGTGAAATGCTTACTATCAGATCATTGGTTTGGCAGAGCTATTCATTTTTTTTCTTATTGTATTTATTTATTTATTATTTGTGTCACCCATTTTACCAACTTCAGTGTTTTTTTCACTTACTTTTATTTATTTATTTATTTATTATTTGTGCCACCCATTTTACCAACTTCAGTATTTTTTTTCACTTACTTTTATTATTTAATTATTCAACACAAATTCAATCAAATCGATGTGTGGAAAATAATGGTTGAATTCCATCCAACATACCTCAATCCATATTTTCAAATCATTTTCACAAAAAATAATTGGACTATTAATTTCAAATAATGTGTTGCCCAAAATTAATTAATAAAAAAATTTATACTGATTTATATTAAATTTATGGGTCGATCCAAATCAATCTAACCCATTTGGATATTGATCCATTTATGACCCATATCTTTTGATCTATTTATGATCCAATCCATTAGTGACTCATCTACTAATGACCCAACCCAAACTCGTCCAACTCGCCCATTTGACACCTCTATATTTTATATTGTGAAAAGTGAGCCAATTCTCATTCACAAGGATCCCGTTTAGGGACTATTAGCTATCAATTTCACTAATGATTCTTGGCAGAGGTTTGAGTTGACTGTTTTTAGTAAGCTAATCGTTGTTTCAATTTTTTTTTGTTGACTCTGATTACATGCATGGTGATTTTAAAAAATAAAATGTATTTTTTTTTGCAAGTCGAACATAATAGAATAATTTGTTTTTTCATTGAAGAGACGCGAATAAATGAGTACGGTTACTTTTTTTAAAAAGCGGGGACAATTTTATGAATAATGTCTTTTGAAAAATTAATTGGATTTTTGGAGTGTTTTGCAAAATAATTGGGGGTTTGGTATTATTCCCATTTCCACCGGAAAAGCTTGCAGAAATTAGTTATAGGGTCCGGCTTCCTTCAATCCATTTCCGCAAATGTATTATGCGACAATGAGAGTGGGGCCCGAGCAAGATAAGTTGACTTTATCAACATTGGGCTACGGAACTGGTGATGTGGGGCCCACCAAGTTGCTGGAGTTGCACCTTCACTTCCGCAATTATGGGTTGCAAAAATTGCAATATACACAATAAATTCATATAATTGAAGTTCACTTTTACAAAAATCAAATGCGGATATTATTAAATACAGGCTTTTTTCTTTTTATTTCGTAACATAATGAAAGTTGTTGAATAAATTTTTTAATTGAAACCATTCCTCTCTCTCTCTCTCTCTCTCTCTCTATATATATATATATATATATATATATATGCCTTTGAAACTTAAAAATTTCTAGCGCTTGCCGCGTGAGGGTTAGAAATAAATCGGCAATTTATAAAAGTCATTGTGAGGGTAATATTAGTGTGTTATTATAGAAAAATTTACAATCATTTGTTTAGTATGAATATCGTTACCAGGTAAGTAACTATATTTAAATTTTTGTAATTTTAGGTATTTAATTTTAGATTGTTATGTATTAACCGAAATTTAATATTTTTTATTTTGATAAATAACAAGTATTAATTAAATAATAAATGAGCAAATTCAGAAGGTGCAACAGTAATAATATTAAAGGTAAGTATTATATAGCCGACGGATTGGTTATTTAGTTGTTATTATAAGAAAGCTTTTAAAATTTTTAAATAAAAATATTATTTTGTTCTAACATTTGAGAAATTTTATAAAATGGCATGAATAAATTTATTGTTATAAAATAACGATTAAAAAATAAATTTTAATATGTAATATATTTTTTTTTACCAATTTTATACAATAGATGGTGCAAAAATACTTAGCTCCAAGAGCAATGATGGGTCGAATTGCAAAGAAAATTGCCTCCCAAAAATGGAATGATCTATACTATTGTCGAATTGAAAATAGCGTAACAATATTCGATCATATTATTGTAATAAATAAAAAATTACAAGATATTATAATGAGAGGATATTCGATGACAGAAGCAAAGATGGTGGATGCAGTATTGATGACAATATCAATATTTTATTGAAAGTCTGCATTGAAAATTTGAAATAGTGAGCATGTAACAAAATACGAGGAATTTGTTATAATATTAGCAAAACATGTATTTAATATTACTTTAAAAAATCTGTTAAAAATTAGAGATACAATTCTTGTTAAGCAAATAATTTATTATAGGTTGTACAATTATAATAAATGACCAAAATATTATGTTCATTAAAATATATGTTAAGAATTATGAGCTTGTATCAATGAAAATGTAAGCATATTCTGTAGTATTATTGTATAATAATATTATATACATTAAGCAATTATTATAGTTTTGTCTTATTATTAATTGGTTTACTATTTAAAAATTTGAAAATTTATTTATTTATTTTGATAGTTATTATATACGACAAGTGAGATAAAATTTATTTTAGATCTCATATTATGTTGATTTATTTTATGAGGAAAAAATTATGGACAAATATTAATTAAAAATTATATAATTATATTATAAGTTATAGATAGGCAGAAGATGTCAGGCTATACCGACTTTTACTTGCACAAGGGAGGAGAAATTAGTTATGAAATTGTTAGTTTTCAGTATGACATATTGAGTCCAGATGATGTTACGAAGAGACTAAGACTTAAAAATAAACAAACTTTTGCTGAATTGAAACATAAAATTCACGTTAAGTTTAATTTAAGTGTTAACGATGTGATATCAAGAATTATATACAAAAGCTTACTGTACAACCGATGATCATTATGTTAATAATTAAAGTGGATGAAGGGGAGTTTGGTAAAATTTTATGAGCAAATACGAGATTTGTACAAGACGAAAATAGCTCAAAGATTGCGTTTCACTCCAAAATGTGTTGAATCCATGAACGAGCGTGCAATAAGGGCTCAAGGTCATGCAGTGATTGATTATGATAGTTGGCACAAATTATTCAGAGTTATAACATGCAGTGCATCGGAAGATAATTCAGAAATTGACACTTATATAGTGAGTCTTGATAAGCGCGAATGTAAATGTTGAAAGTTATATTATATTACTCAATAAATAAAATTACAAATCCACATACCTATATTATGTACATATGTATTTTGCCCTATAATTCCTTAAATTAAATAAAATTGTACAAAAATTTAATTGAACAATATATCTTTTTATTCTTTAAGTGAACAAACTAAAAAATAAATTAAATTTATCAACACATCATATTGCACCAATTAACATATATCTAAATATAAATATAAATTTAAATATTTTTTATTTCAATATTATAAATCGAACATTTACATTAAAAATACAAAAATTAAAATTACGTCTTAACTAAACAACCTAACTAAAAAATAAAATAATTTTGCTACATATCATACTCAACCTATAAATAAATTTATAGAATAAACATTTTGTTTAAATATAAATCTTTATAAAATTTAAAAATTTAACTTACTAATCAAAGGCGGCAAACCTTTAAGAAAGATATAATCTTCACTCTTCAAAAGCCTTCTTCATTCTCCAACAGCCCTCCTCACTCTTCAACAAACAACCACCAATTTGAGCAATGAAAGGCAGCAATGGAGAACCAAATGAAAGACAACAAAAATGAAAAATAGGGCACTAACATTTATGTCCGAATATATTAAAGATGGTCACTGTTCACTCAGTATTTTATTGTGCATGCCACTATGTGCTCGTGCCTGCCTGCATGGGGTGACAGGCTAGATCCATTTTCACAAGAGATTGTTGCGGGAATAGCTGCCATTTTCGCAAAGGTCTTTAGCGAAAATGGATCCAGCCTACCACCCTCTGCATGCCTCGATCTTCGCATAGTCTGCCTCCCAGCTCGTGAAGTCCACTGCCATTTTCGTAAATACTCCAAACGGAAATTAGGCCACCCGCACCATTCTCTCAATTATTTTACAAAATACCCCAAAAATTCAATTAGTTTTCTAAGAGACATTATCGATAAAATTATCCCTAAAAAGCGTTTGAGCTCTCTTATTGAAATACCTCAAATCGAGTGACATATGGCCATTTAAAAACAATAATAAAACAATTTTATTTTGATTCAATAATATGTAATTAAGCTACAATTTGTATTTTGAATCCAAATATTTGTAATTTTACAAAAAAAAAGTTCAAATATTACAATTTTTTTATCAAAATTAAATTGTATAAATTAAATTTATTATAAAAATTTAAAATTAAAACCGTTGTTTTTATTTATAAAAATAAAAAAACCATCATTTTATGTGATGTGACGCTCACATGGTATAAAAATGAGCTCCCTATATAAATTCTCAAAAGAAAATAGAAAATTATACTAAACAAACGTTTAGTTAATTGGCGAGATCCTTAAAAGGGGGCCCAAGAAACTACATTACCGTAAAATAAATAACACATCCTTTTGTTTATTATTCTAAAATATTTTGGGATAGCGACGGAGATAAAGTACATTTTTAGGGGCCAATAAAAAAATCGGAAATTTAGAATTAGAGTTTTCGGTAGTTAACCGTTAGCTAACTTATATACATTTTATATATTATATTTTAATTTTTATATTTTAATTTTTTATAATTTATAAATATAATGATATATAATTTTTTAAACTATTATTATAATATATATTTTTACTAAATAAATATTAAGATTATCTTGTTGTTACAATTATTTATTCATTTTAAGTTTATAATTAGTAATTTATTGTTAGTTTCGTACTGAATATATTATATTTTTATAAAAAAATTTGAAAATTTTATTTTTATTCTTTTATGGATATTATATTTAATTTGTAATTTTTATTTTTGAAGTGTTTTTAACTATTAAAAATAATATTATAAAATATTTAATTTATTAAATTTATATATTAGAATTTTTAATAATTAACCAGTAGATCAATTGAAAAATTAATTAAAAATTGAAATTTATATATCGATTAATTAAAATTAATAAACTGATTAACAATATGAAATTAAATTGATTTTATGTTAATTAAATAAAAAATTTAGAATTTTAGTTTTTATTTTTAAAAATCAGCGTTTAATCTTTAACCAACAATTAGCTGATATATATATATTTTACATATTATATTTTAATTTTTACACTTAATTTTTTAAATATTTTTATAATTTATAATTATTATGATTATATGATTTTTAAAATATTATTTTTATAATGTATATTTTTAATAAATAAATATTAAAATTATTTTTTTACAATTATTTATTTATTTCAAATGTATAATTAGTAATTTATTGTTAATTTCATATTAAATATATTATATTCTTATAATTAATTATAAAAATTTTATTTATTTATTCTTTTTGGATATCATATTTAATTTATATATATATATTTTATTTTTGAAGCATTTTTAACTATTAAATATAGTATTATAAATTATTTAATTTATGTATTAAAATTTTTTAATGATTAACTTTCAAAAAAATTAATTAAAAATTAAAATTGATCTATCAGTTAATTAAAATTAATGAACTCATTAATAAAATTATTAATAAATTAATTAACTAATTCATGCGGACCTTAATAAATCCCGTCAAATGAAATGGGTACGCATGATGAACGGTTGTGGATTACTGCTGCTAATGACTTGTAATTAACATTTTTACACTAAAAAGAATATTCTGTAAACCTCTATTTTTTTTATTTTTAGTTAGGGACAGCTGGAAAATAGACTCGACCAGTTTCCTTATTCAAAATCCCGGAAATTGCGGCCGCCACTTCCATCCCCCTCATATCTCTCTACGCCCCTCTCTTCAACTTGTACCTTGTCTCATGCCTTATGCCCCATGTACTCCACGTGACAGAAAGCAAATTCAAAAATAAAATACAAAAAGCATAACCGTAATTTCACATATAATACAAGGGTATTTTTGGGAAAACGAGATTCTCTTCATGGTAGTCCTCTCCTCGCAGTTTCCCACTCGGTTCCTTCTCGGCATCTTCGAGGATGAAATCACAACCGTCCATCTATCTCCAATAGAAACCCTAGATCCCTTTGCTTTTATAACTTTCAATTCCCTCTTAAAAAATAAATCAGATACAAGAAAAAAAGAAAAACGGATAGGAGAAGAGAGATAGAGAGCGGAGCTCATCCTCATCATTTATCATCTGCCAAGCCCTCTGCGTGCCCATTTTTAGAATTAGGGTCCCGGTGTTGAATTCTCTGCCGTCGAATTCATGGAAAGATTAAGGTCGCCGACGTATGCGGAGTCTTTGGGGTACGTTAGCTGGGAGGAGGTGAAAAGCGATAAAGGGAGGAGGGAGATTCGATATTATTTGAAGAGAATTGATGGGGGATTAGATCTAGCCGTTATTGGGAAAGAGAAGAGCTTGAAGCATATTTCATATCGCTACGTTGTTAAAAATACGTCGCCTTTGTTCTCCTTGGTACCGTCTTTGAGGCCCAAGTCTAGAAGAGAGGTGATTGATTGGCTCAACTCCATCGTTTCAGGTACAATTGACAAGAAATGTTCACCTTTTTATTTCTTCCCTAGAAGCAAAATGGATATTTTTGATTTTAATTTTCGAAAGTTCTCAACTTTTTGAGGTTCTGGGTTTTTGTTTTTTTGGCATAATTGTTCTTACAGATCCAACCTGTTTATGGCATGGGCTAGATTTAATTAAATTTTGTTTAATCCATCGCTCTTCTATAAATTTCAATGTTTTTATTTTCACTTATGCAGATTGAGGATGAATTGTCCCTATCCATTTTTTTTTGTTTTGTTTTCTTTTCCATTTGTCACAAATCCAAATTTTGAATCTCTGCAATTTCTTTACTTAGCTGTTCTGCCAAATTTCTTCCTTCTTTTTTCCTGGACGGATCTTTATGGATTACATTCATTGATGCTCTTTGCTTATAAGTTCTTATAGTCTTATTAGCTCTTCCTTTCTCTTTTCTTTTTGGTTTATTCAAAACTATCATCTCCATAGGATTAAAACGGGACAACGATTAATTTCGTAAGATTTAGTGCGTTCTCTCGTTAAATATGCGACGCCAAAATAATTCTGAACTGTGGAAGCACTAGTTCAGTCAGGGAGACTTCGAATCCTTAGAAATTTACGATTGGATCCTCAAGTATTTTACGGGTCGAATTATTAACTTATGGCCTTTTAATGAAATTCATTTACTTTTAGGTTAATATAGAGTCTTTGTATATTTCTCGAAAATATTTTCTTTTGTCCGTTGTTTGGTGCTCTTTGGAGCTGGTAAAATACTCAGGCTATAGTTTTCGAGTATTTTTCTTAAGATTTGACCTAAGTACCTGTTTGTTTTGATATATTTTATTATTTAAGTTGGGCGAGGGCAATAGCTTCTCAAATTCCCTCAAAACCCATGAATTCATGCCCGCAGGAATCTAACTTTTTTTTTTTGATATATAATTTTTTCAATCCGTTTGATGGGCCCATAGCTTCTTTGTATTTCTTTTACTTAATCACAATTTGCAAATAGTTCTTGCTCACGACTCCTGTCATGCCCTTGTCTTGCTTGCTCTTTGTTTGTTTAATTCGATTTGTGTGAACTGTGCCCCAGTCTTAATCATCATGAAGTATTTCTGGTGTCATGTTGCTGCAAACTGACGATGATCTGGGCTGCAGGAAATTATTATTCAATTTTAAAGAGCTGGTTGACAGCATCGGATCCTTGTGGCCTCAAATCTAGGTTATGATCTTTCGTGGCCAAATTTATTATGTTTTACATAAGTGTTTGACATCTGTGGTAATATTTGGGGTCTGTCCGCTGTCGTACTAAATCTATAACCCTCATGTCAGAATACAGACGGTTCTCATTTCTTGCTTGATTTCTTAATCTTATAAATTGTGGATATTTTTTTTATTGAATGTCGGTGACATCTCTTGTAAATTTTTGTTCTTGTTGTGGTCAATCTGTTCATATATCTTAATGGAAGTCTCTTTTTATCTGCTTTACTTATCAAGAATTACTCCTTATTTGGTGTTGAATTTTGATTTGGTTTCCAGATTCATTGCCTTTTGAGCCATCAGACCTCTCCAGTCCGTTGGACAATAGTGATTCATCTGAGTTGGATATTGAGAACTTTAAGGTGTGGCTTTCATTTGTTGACTTGCTGGATCCTCTTATCTGATTAATTTTGCGTTTAATGCTTAAAATACTTGTGATCCATATTTTCATTGTATCATTATTTATATGTATGATGCTATTTACATTTCTTTTCAGGTCATGCAACCACAGAAGGTGGGCCGTTACACCAAGGAATTTTCATGGTTAGGTTCTCCGTGGACATGCAGGAAAAGACGAAAGCATTATCAGTCTTTTCAACGAAATGGTTTCAAAATTTCTGTGAGTGCAATTTCTCGTACTGTTTCTCGTGTGGAATATTCTTACTAGTTTGCATTCACTTATTCAGTTGCACTCTTCTTTTTGCTATTTAAATTTGGTCTAGGTGCATGACTTCGTATATGTCTTAGCTGAGGAGGATAATCGGCTTGTTGCATACTTGGAAGACATGTATGAGGATTCCAAAGGCAACAAGATGGTTGTGGTACGATGGTTTCACAAAATTGATGAGGTTGGTATTGCTTTGCCTCGCAAGTTTAATGACAGAGAGATTTTCTTTTCTCTTTGTCTTCAAGATCTCAGTGTTGAATGCATAGATGGAATGGCCACTGTCCTCAGTCCCCAGCATTTTGAAAAGTTCCTAAAGGAGGCAAGACATACAATGCTGGATCCATTTGTGTGCTACAAGCAGTTCGAAAATGAGGATGTGAGGCCTTTTGATATCACCCGAGTTAAAGGTTACTGGAAACAAGAAATAATTAGGTATATGCATATGGCTTGCCCTGATACGAGTCCTGAAAATTTTCAGGAAGGCCTGAAATTGAAAGGTGATGTCAATGATGATTCTGGGGTCAGACCTAGGAAAAGGCATTGTACATCAAACAATATTGATGTTCACATTGGTGTCAAAGAATCATCAGATACCCATAATGTACATGAAAGTTGGATCAACTCCAGAAGTGGAATGGAGAATTGCAGTTCAAGAGGAGGAGAATGTGCTAGCCTCTTGTCCAAAACAGAGGCCAAGCGAAATCCTTCTGAATATCTGAAGGTTGGTTCTGAAGTTGAAGTACTTTCCCAGGATAGTGGGATTAGGGGTTGTTGGTTTAGAGCTTTGATAATTAAGAGACACAAAGATAAGGTAAAAGTGAGATATCAAGATTTGAAGGATGCAGATAATGAAGCTAATAATTTAGAGGTGTGTATTGTTTTAAGGCCCCTTTGTGTGTTTTTGCTTGTTTCATGCAATAAAAAACGTGAGCTGAAAATAATTGTTTTTCTCTTTAATAGAAACTGCTTTATTGTTGCAGGAGTGGATTCTATCTACCAGAGTTGCAGTTCCTGACCAATTGGGGATACGGATTTCTGGACGGTCAATGATTCGCCCTCCCCCAAAGTGCAACAAGGCTGGAGTGTCTTGTGGTATTGATGTTGGCATTGCTGTTGATGTTTGGTGGCGTGATGTATGGCAGGAAGGAGTTGTTGTTAAAAAAGAATCTGAAGATAGATTTCATGTCTATTTCCCAGGTATGGAAAAAATATCTTGATAGAAAATCTTTCAATCTCATCATCAGTTTATTTTATTTTTATTTTTTCTTTTAGGTTCAGTTCTGATTCTTTTGTTGAACTTTTGCAGGAGAAAAGCAAGATTCAGTCTTTGGCCACGATGAGCTGAGGCTTTCCCAAGAATGGTTGGGAAATAGGTGGATTCAGATTAGGGAAAGACCTGATATTGTGAATTCCATTTCATCTGTCCATGAGATAAAGCAAGATACTAGAACTGATGAAATCAAATCAATTGAAACTGCCATATGTGATATGAGGGAGTTGGAACAAACTAAAGCTCTTTCTAAAGATTATTCTTCAGGTTCCGGAAGTGAAAGGGGAAGACATACCGTGTTTTGTGATCTTTCAAAGGATAGTTTTCTTGGCCAATTACGGTGGAACTCATTGAAGAAGAGAAGGCGTAGTAATGGGAGCTCATGCCAGAGGGTTCCCCACAAAAGTAATGGCAGTAAGAGCTGGAAAGAAGTAATTGGATCCAGTGCCTGTGAAAGTTTCGTGCTTCCAACAACACTCAAGGTTGATCATGATAATTGCAAGTACATGAGGGATTCTTTATTTGGTTCTGCTGTTTCACAACCTCTAACAAGCTTGGTTATGTCTAGGTGATAGGTTAATTTTCGTAGGATATTTAAGTGTTGATTGCATCTTTTGGGTAGATTATCTCTGTATTTTAATCTTTTTTCCAAAGGTATATATGTCCCATGGTGCATGCTCTCGATGCACTTGGTTTTAGCTTGCTTACCGATTTGAAGATAATCCGTCAACATCCATGTCTGCTTACCAGTTATTTGTAATAGTAGCCTGACCTACATCTCAGGCAGCAATTTTGGATGATTTCACTGTTTCTAGCACTGTATAATTTGTGCCATTAGGAATATTTCTGGGGGATTTTAACTGCAATTTGTATATCATCACAGTGGGAATAAAATTGTTCCGTCTACCAATTTTTTCTCTCGTCAAATTCAAGCTGTCTATTTGAATTGTTGTTTAAATTTATAGAGCAACTTATGTGCCTTATTATTTTCACTTGGAAGTGGCGGATGGTTATTCTATGCTAATACTAATTCCCAAATTCTATTCCATGGCACAGCGTGTGGACCAGTTGTTTCCGTTTGAACTGGCTTACATGCCTTTTTTGATTATGATTACATTACCTGGAACAATTTGCAAGGGATCTCTCCATATAGAAGATCTGTTTTCCTTCTGTGCAAGTAAGGATCTGTGGTTGAAAGTCCTTATAATACAATGTCTGTACAGATAGATACAGGGGGAATGAGAAATTACCGTATCACTTGATGGGTTCTTAGCAGCTTTGATGTTACTATTGATGAAATAAAAGTTTCCGTTCCCATCAATTGGGAATCAAATTCAATTAACTTGCATTGTGAATGAACAGAAAG
This sequence comes from Excoecaria agallocha, assembly GCA_037975025.1. Lineage (NCBI taxonomy): Eukaryota > Viridiplantae > Streptophyta > Magnoliopsida > Malpighiales > Euphorbiaceae > Excoecaria > Excoecaria agallocha. The sequence goes on along the minus strand of CM075809.1, from coordinate 25,279,351 downwards.
CAACAAGTTACTTGATTTGTTGAGGTAAATGTGGTGATATCGATGTTGCTGAACAATCAAAATCAGTTAGCAAATGTTTCTTCTATTTATCTGTTAAATTTTGTCATTTATGGTAAATCACCTTATATTTACTATGTCTTTTAGTGGAGGTGCGGGGCAGCTGAGGTGTGGTCCCACTACAATCATATCATATCATATTTATAGCCATTGGCTTGTTGCAATTTTCAGGAAATGGCCACGCTCCTTGTGACATGACTGATTAAGCGAAGTTAAAAGTTGCACTTAAAGAGAGAATTGTTGGTCTTGCAAGTAATCTGTAAATTATGATTATAGAGTAGAAATTGCATTAGTTGTGGTACTCGTAGGCCTGGTTCAGTGATGGAGGTATCTTTGTCAACTATGCACAAAAAGACCTTTACCATCCTTCTTATTTCATACTTTGTTGAAAGTGTTTTCTCTTCATTCTTTCTCCTCCTACGCTTGAAGCCATCTTAAAAAGATGAGCTTGCTCTATCACCACAGCACTAGCAGTTCTTAGATCTTTTTCTCCGTCTTTGTCTCTCTCTCTCTCTCCCTCTCTCTTTCCTTGTTCGACATGAGATTTAACTGTTTACCTTATTTGCATATATGAATATCTGTTGTTTAAGCTGCATAATAACAGAGATATGGCTCTTGCTGATCGGCCAAAGAGGGAGAAATCAAGAATTGGATTCAAGAAACCAAAGAGCATGCTTCTTCCTGGGTCAAGCCTTGCTTCCGTCGAATCTTTATCGGTCCCTCTTGTTTGTACTCTTTCTCTCTCCTTACTTATATGTGCTGATTGTCTACAAGTTTTGAGCTTAAATGTTATGTTGAATGTGAATGAATCATGGCTTTGCTGTTGATGGCAGGTTCAAGAAGTCGTTCTATCAGCCGATATCCGATGCGCCGAATGTCAACATAGAGTAGCCGAGATAATGTCAAAAATGAACGGTAAGGAATAAGCTAATACTTTTAAAGTCTTGCACTGTATGGATAAGTTTCTGTGAATTGTACCGGTTAGTGAAAATTGATGGCTGAACTAGTCTTTGGATATGAAAAATAGTCTTGGGATAAGAGAACCAAGAAAAAGCTGCCCTTTCTATTTTGTCATATAAAGTAGGTGGTCCTTATTTCTTGCCTTGTATTCTAACCTTTTTTGTCTTTATTTCTATTTGGTTGGGCGCCTTTAGTAAAACGTCAACCTTTGAGCTTCCACAGAAGTTTAATAATTCCTTTTGCTAAAGCTGCTTTTATACATTCTGGATGTTAATCACGCTTCAGATTCATATATCTGATTTTATATGCATAAAATACGGTCCAAGTATGTTGAGGAATTAAAAAGAAAGAAGGGTTGAAATAATTTATTAATTCTTGCTGTAATGACAAGTACAGTTTTGTTGGATTGTAGGGGAAGCCATCACTTGAGCTGTTATGCACATTTTAGTCCTTTTTCTTGTACTGTTTGATGGTTTTACCTTTTGGATTACTTAATTAGGGTATCTCCTTTTGTTGATTTGTGTGACTTTCTGCTAAAATTGGACCCCATTTATTGACAGTACTCGTCATCTGCAAGTTTTGGTTATCCATTTAGAGCAGAAATTGCTGTTGAACATCAACTTTCATTTTGTTTTGGCAGAGACAGAATCCGTGTCGGTTAATGTGTTGGAGAAGAAGGTAACTCTCACTTGTAGATATCAACCCACAAGGCATGTTCCTGCTGTATACAGAAATCCCCTCCGCAAACTGGCGATTATCAGGCGAATTTTTCGCTCTGCCTGCAGTTGATTACATGAAAAAACTTTGAACACGCCGCATGGTTGTATCCTCATAAGAATTATTTTTCAGGTTGAGTCAGTTGCATACATAATTGTTGTATAGAAGTTGAGGAATAAGAATCAAGAAACAATACGAGAAGACACTGAGAATTTGTAGGATAAAGATTCCCTTCTCATGTTATTTTGGTAGGCATATATAGCTGGATTACAAAATTTGTGCAGAATAAAATTTTCCTTTCGGCGTCGTTTCATTCTTTTATATGAGTTATGATATCAGGTGAAGTGGCTAGTTGGCTTAAATATTGTCCGGTAGAACCTTTAGAAAAGATGCTTCATTATTTGCCATGAAAGTAAAACAAAGTATGGAACAAGGAGGAGGAAATGCTTTCCTCTTCATACAAAGCTCTACTTTTGAATCAGATTCCAAAATGAAAGCAAAGAATTTTCTCTAGAAAGTCCAAAACTGGAAGTAACAGTTGCACCTATGATTCTTCAAATTCTTAATTAAAACAAAAAAGTTCCTTTTTCTTAAGGGTCTTGTCAACCCCTCTATCAACCACTCATTGATCTCATCGAAATGTCTGTTCGCGACTTCATACCTGGGAAGGCAAGGACAGACAAAATCTTTCCAAGAGTTTCTTTTCTCTGTTAAATCATCAGCAAGAAAAAACTAAAAACTGACATGCTTATGATATGTTCTGGTGCAGACGTGTTGCATGGTAATGAGAATAAACCTCGACTGCAACGCTTGCTGCAGGAAAGCAAGGAAGATAATTCTAAACATGAAAGGTATATATGTAACTCTTATTTGATGAATCGATTAGAATTGGGGTAACAGAAGGCTTATTTAAGCAGATATTTTTGTTGCTTTGACACTGTAGAGATAGAGACACACATGATTGCTAAGCAAGATTGCAGGGTTGTGGCTTGTGGGAGATTCGTACCAGCAGATGTTGCAATAAAGCTCAGAAAGAAGATGAATCGCAGAGTGGAAATATTAGAAATTCAGGAGTTCCATGATAGTGACAGACGCGAAGAGTCAAGGCCATAGCTGGATATAAACTGCTGCCAACTGTTAATTAACGGGCGAATATGTAAATTCAAATGGAAATTTCGCGACAGAAGTGTAACCAAATTATGCATAAATCTGTAGAGATATTTGAAGCTAATTTAGAAATCGTTTCTTCATGCTTTGTTTGCAATTGTTATAGTTCCTTTTTTTTTTTAATTCAAAATTGTGATATCTTGAGTGTGCAGACTCTCTCTCTATATATTTTCAAAGTATGTGATGAAGAATATGGTATTATTTATTTTTCATGAAGCATGGTTTGGTGCTTATCTATTTTTTAATTGAGTTAGAAAATACAATGTCTTATGGCTAATTTTCTAAATAATGTAAATCACAGAGTTATGCAATGACAATAAAAATAATAATCAATTGTAGAAGAACAAACAACATAATGAGATTCTTTTAAAAGAAAAAAAACATTACATAATGGATTTAATAATAATCATAAGCTAACAACAAATTTATTCGATAGTTAACACTCACTTAAAAAAATATAAATTTTCAAATTCAACTATCTTCTAACACAATTTATAGTAAATATAACAATATTTTCCAGTAACAAAGTATCTTGTTTATTAAAATTAATACTCCCTGTAAAAAACTGTAAAATATATAAAAAGATCAATAAAAGTTGTATTCTTTGCATCAAACACAGTGCCCCTTGGCATCGCTTCCATACCACCAGTCTGAGCTTCAATGAATTGCTTTTGAGGCAAAAAGAAAAAAATAAAAGGGCTAATCATTGGGCAGAAAAATTTGGGCTGCGGCCCGTAGCCTCAGTACACGTGTCAATGTTCCAATACAAAAATCAAAAGAAATCATTCTCTGTCTTCTGTTTTTTTTTTTAAATAAATTATTTCCATAAAAAAAATCTATTATCAATTATTAATTTAGAATGTGTTTGTAAACATTTTTTATTTTTTAAAATTTATAAATTGTTTTTAGTTTTGATTATTTATTTTTAAAAATTATTTATTTATTTATTTTTTAAAAATATTCTAATATCCATTAATATATATATATATATAATCTAATTATTAATATTAAATAATAAATATTTAATAAAATTCAAAATTTAAAATATATTACATTAGAAAAATCATAATATGGTAGTAGTGGTGATAGCGACGGCAGTGACGACGGTAGTAACAGTATGGTGGTGGCAGCGACGGTAATAGCAGCAACAATAGTCTGGTGATGGTAGCAATGACAGTAGTAGAGATGGCAGTACAGTGATGGTAGTAGCGATGATGGCGACAACAGTAACAAGGATGGCGGTAGTAATGATGGTGGTGATAGCGACGGTGTGGTAGTGGTGGTGGTGCTAGTAGCAGTGTGGTGGCAGTGGTGATGGCAAAAATGGTAGCAGCAGTGGTGGTAACGACAGTGATGATGTGATGGTGGTGGTGACAGTAGTAGTGTAGTGACGATAGTGATGGCAAAGATGGTAGCGGTAATGATGGCAGTAGCGGTGGTGACAGCGATGACAGTAGTGATGGTGATAATATACTAGTGGTGGTGGTGTGATGGTGATAGCAATAATGATAATAAGGATGAAATAATTAAATTATTGATAAAAATAAAATCATAAAAACCATATTTTAAGGATGTGTTTGATAACATTTTTTATTTTTTAAAATTCATAAACTATTTTTAGTTTTTGTTATTTATTTTTAAAAAATTGTTTAAAAACTAATTATTTATTTATTTTTTAAAAATATTCTAATATCCATTAATACAAATTATACATATATATAATCTAATTATTAATGTTAAATAATAAATATTTAATAAAATTCAAAATTTAAAATATATTACATTAAAAAAATCATAATATGTTGGTAGTGGTGGTAGCGACGGTAGAGGTTGCAGTGGCGACGACAGTAGTAGTATGGTGATGGCAGCAGCGATAGTCTGGTGGTGGTGGCGATGACAGTAGTAGAGATGGCAGTGCAGTGACGGTAGTAGCGATGATGACGAAGGCAATAGCAGTGGTGACAATAGTGATTGTGGTGGCGGTGGCGACGGTGTGGTAGTGATGGTGGTGCTAGTAGCAGTATGGTGGTGGTGGTGGTGGCAAAGATGGCAGCAGCAGTGGCGGCGGCGGCAGTGGTGGTAATAACAATAATGGTGTGGTGGTGGTGGTGACAGTAGTAGTGTGGTAGTGATGGTAATGACAAAGATGGTAGCGGTAATGGTGGCGGCAACGTGACAGTGTGGTGGTGGCGGTAGCAGCGTTGGTATGGTAGTGGTGACAGTGGCGGCGGCGTGGTGGTAGTAACGGCGACAACAGTAGTAGTGATAGTGATGTGATAGTGGCGGTGGTGTGATAGTGGTAGCGGCAGTGATAATAAGGATGAAGTAATTAAATTATTGATAAAAATAAAGTCATAAAAATTATATTTTAAAAATTTTTAATTTTTATTGTTAAAACTATTTTTTAAATTTTTATAAAAATAAAAATGAAAACAAATTTATCGAACATATTTTTATTTTATTTTTAAGAAAAAAATTAAAAATAAAATCGTTCCCAAACGCATTCTAAAAATTTTTAATTTTTATTATTAAAATTATTTTTTAAATTTTTGTAAAAATAAAATCGAAAACAAATTTATTAAACATATTTTTATTTTATTTAAAAAAAAATAAAAAACTAAAAACAAAATCGTAATGCAAATCACCCTTAATTTGACAGGTAATAGTCGCCACTGGCTATGCTCTTTCGGCAGGCACGCGAATGGTAGGCTTCGTAGTCGCGATAACTCGTAACCTGGATTCTCCGTATCTGCAAACTCGGTTGAATCCATATTCTTCCTGGAAATTACAGACTCCTGCCACTTTCTGTGCCTCAATTCTCAGAACAAAGATTTTAATCTTTCTCCTTTTGTTATAGCCAATAGAGAACTCACGAAAGGGAATAAGATAATCAAAACCCTAACCCTAGATTTGATTTTGTAGCTTTCTAGACATACAATGGCGAGCGACCCCGATGCCACCCGCCGCAAGCACCGCCGGTCACCTTCCGAAGATGAGGCTGAGAAGTCTTCCAAGCGGCACAAACACCGCCACCATCGCCACCACCACCACCGCTCCCACCGAAGCAAGAAGCAAGCTGAGGAAAGTAAACATGGAGATGATGAAATTGCGCCTTCTTCTTCTCCTCCGCCGCCTCTTTCGATTCCCGTTGCTGTTAATAGCAAAAGGGCTGATGATGATGTGGAGGAGGGTGAGATTTTGGAGGAGGAGAGTTCTGGTGGTGTTAATGTCAAGGCCGTGGACTTACGCGAGGACAAAGTTTTTTCTCTAACTCTGGTGTGTTCTGTTTGCCCCTTGTGTACTTAAATTGTTTTTTCTGGGTTGTTATCATATGGCATTCAGCTTTCTGTTTGGTTGCTGAGAAAATTTTGTTCAAAAAATTTCAATTTTGACTTTTCTAGTTTCAAATTGGATTCGTTTTCGCCTCATTCTTTTTTGTTCTTTTTGAATTTTCTCAGTGGCCAAATGGATGCTTATCGTTTGTTTTTTTTTTTTGGTGGAATGTATGGTGAATTTTTTGTTTGGCGAGAGCTTTTTTCTAGAGTATGTACCATACATATATCTAAGAACCTGCTTGCACTACACACGAACATGAGTGAATTGCAAAAAGAAAGAAGTTTCCCTAGGCGTGTCAATGGAGAACTGGTGGCTTATTGTTGATTTGTAAGAGCTAGTTACATGTCTTCTTCTATTTCACTTCTGCATACTTCACTCCGTTTTTCATTGAGCAATTGATTTATAAATTAATGTTTTTATGCCCCGTCACTTGTCTCTCATTGCGCTGCAGGGTGTTCATGCTGAAAATGGTGACAGTGTTTCGACTAATTCTGACAATGCTAATAAGTTTGACAGGAAGGTTAGTTTGCCTAAAGATGGTAGGACTGACAGAGATGAAGTAATATTTATAAATGAGAGGAAATCTCATGCCAATGGGGATTTTGGCCATGAACATCACAAAGCAGTAAAGAAACAGCACGGGGTATCTGGGTCCTCTTCAAAAGGAAGCCATAAACACAGTGATGTTGATGCACAGGAGGGTGATGAAACCAAATTAAGTGACAGGGGAAACTCATCGTCTTCTGAATATAGGGTTGAGAAGTATAAAACAGTTGCAGGCTCTGCATGTGGTGGTAGGGACCATGATGAGGTTGCTGGTAGGAGTGGATCACTTACAAGAGAGTTTGCTGGGGAGAGATCTCGTTCCCACAATGTAGTAGAAGAGGACCTTCTTTTGAAGAGATGGCGGCACCATGAAAGGGCTGAAAACGATTCTGAGGATGAAAGAATGACTAGACATGACCGTGATCTAAGGCATGGTAGTAGGGATTTGGAGAAGGAACACAGTACTAGTTACAGCAGAAGTTTTGGAGGGGAGGACAGGCATAGCAGGGATGCACGTTATAGAGAGAAGAGCTGGGAGAGGGAGATTGATTTGGAATGGAAAAGGAAGCAGGAGAGAGTGAGGAGCGCGGATAGGGATAAGAGAGAAGACAAGCATCAAGAGAGGAGCAGAGACAGGGATCAAAGAAGGGAGAGGAGCAGAGATAGTGATCAAAGAAGCAGAGACAGAGATCATAGAAGAGAGAGAGACCAAGAGAGGAGCAGGGACAGGGATCAGAGACAAGAAAAGGAAAGGAAGAGAAGCATGGACAGGGAAAGTGACAAAGATTGTAAAAGAGAAAAGCACCGGGAAAGGAGTTGGGATAGGGAGGCAGACAGGGATCTGAGACGAGATAAGGAACATGAGAGGACGAGGGAAAGGGATCAAAGAGTTGAGAAACAGAGGGAGAGGAGCTTGGATTGGGAGGCGGACAGGAACAGGAGAAGGGATAGGGAAGAAGAACGGGAGGACAAAAGGCATAAGGAAAGAGGTAGAAGCAAAGATAAAGACTCAGCTAGGGCTAGTGAGAGACTTAGAGACTGGGATAGAGAGAGGGATAAGGATAGGGATAGGCATAGTGAGAGGGACAGAGTTAGGGACCATGATGGAGAGAGGAAGAGGCGGAGGGATAGAAGTAGGGATAAGGGCTGGGATTTCAGGATTGATATGGCAAAGGTCTCAAATTCTAACAGTGATTCTTTGGGAGGGGGTAGAGACAAACTAGAAAGGTATTCTTTTTCAGATGATGCTGTTTGTCTTAAATTTTTTGTGCCTTCTCTTTGTTTTTTGTTCATTTTCTTTGCATGTTCTTGATCAAATGATATTGTTATTGGCTTCAGAGATGAAGATGAACAGAACGATTTTGAAGAAAAGATTACGTTAAAGCTTGCTGAGCAAGAGGAAGATCTTGATAGAATTAAGGAGGAGAGTAGAAAGCGCAGGCAGGCCATTCTTGAGAAATATAGGAATAAGCAGGTGCAGAAGCAAAATGAGACTCAACCAGAGGATGCTGGAAAAGGTGTTTTTATGATTTATCTCTGTATTGTATTAATTTTTCTTTTAATGCCTGAGCTTTTAAATTAGGATTGAATTGTTCCAGTGTTTACAGGCGTTTAATTTTAAGCATGCTTGTGATGTTGGTCTGACCTTAATGAACATATATGGATGGATGTGTGAAAAGGTTCTTACAAGGTGTATCTAGAGTTAGTTCTTCTTTTCACGTTTAAGCTTTAGGAAATATGGGCAGTAATTGTTACTCTGTTTAGAGTCCAATTTAATTCTGTGCATGTTTTTGATGTTGACCTGACCTTAGCTAAGGCATTGTTCTCAGCTGAAGCTTCAGGGTTTTAATTAGTATTTTTAGGATTGGAAACTTGATTTTCAGAATATGCTTTTACTATTATGCAGAAAAGTGCCATGGTGCATGTAATTTTGGCTACCTGCTTTAATATTTGTTTCAATTTGGGACCAGCCCATATAAAAAACTTTTTTATTATTTCTTAATATAAATTCAAGTTTGTTAATATGTGCTACATTGACAATATTTGAATTTTGCTTTTGAGATGGAAATCCTGATAGAAACACTTACTAACTGATGGGTAAGCTTGAGCAGGCCAAGCAAAAAGTTGATACCAATTTAAATGCTTGTGATGGTTTTGTCTTCTTTATTCTGTTTTTTGTCCCTTGTTGTAGCATCTGCTACTCTATATTTTGCTTATGTCCTATTGCTTTTCTCTAACAGATCACATGCCTGCACAATCCCCTGTGGTATCATTACCAGTCTCTAATGTTGCCACAGAAACTCGTAATGTTAGAATTCAGGGTGATGCTTATGTTGCTGAGCCGTCATTTTCAGTGGGAAAATCGCCCTCACAGAATGGAAGGCAAGCTTCTGAGAGGACTTCTGGTGCTGCTGGGCTTGGGGAGGGTACTCCTAAGGTGTGTCAAATTCCCCCATTTTAAAATGAAATTTTGAGGCATCATATTTAGCTTTGATCTTTATTTGTCAATTCTGGACAGAGTGAGAGATCGGATGAAAAGTATTGTGATGACATATTTGGAGAGACGCCTGCTGGAGTTCGTAAATTCGTAAGTTTTGTTACTGTCTACAAGTTTAATTTGTTGGCCTACCTTTTCTTGCTAAGAATCATGGCTGAATTTTTTATTTTTTTATCATATGCAGGGTAAAGGAGATGGTTTGCCAATTGTGCGTAGTGGTCTCCATGACAATTGGGATGATGCTGATGGGTATTATGGTAAGCTTTTTTATGTGTTGTGATTTGCTTTTTGAATGTTCTTTTCTTCCATTTTCTTGTTTGCATATATCTGAAAAGTTACATGAATCCTGTTTTCCTTGGATCCTTCTTCTATCTCTCTCTCTCTCTCTCTCTCTAGTTTCCCCTGGATGCAAAAGGTTTAGATTATTATGCATTGTTTGGTTGAATTTTTCTTCTTCTTCTTTTTTATTTATTTATTGTGAATTTGGAGCATGGGGTGAATTCAAATTGGAGGAGATAGGAAAGTGAGGTCTAATAGAGAAAATGAGCTAAAGGAAAATAGTGAGAATGAGGTTATTGCCCCATCCTCACTGGGTGAATGGAGAAATGCATCCATGTAGATGGCCATATTGAGTTGGGAATTTAGTCTTTGTCAAGTTGATTTTTTTCCCTCAAACTATTACCTGGTTTTGTCTTGATTTTAGCATTTATCTTGAATTACTTTTTATTTTTTGAATAGTTTTTTTTTTCTTGTGTCCAATATTAGGCTAGATATATTTCTCATTATGTTGCTGGAGCAACTATCTTTTCAGGGGCAGGACTTGTTAATGTGCTGATTTTTTATTCTATTTTTCTTCATTGGGGCATTTTATCAGAAAAAGTGAAGAAATGTCCATGATGCTTTTTACCGTAAATGAGACTTTTACAGCATTGTTCAAATGCTAATATAAGTTGTAGAAATTCTGTTTTTGGTAATTTGTGCTTAAAGAATAACATTTGCAGATTTTTGGAACAATTTATGGATTAGGTTAATCATTGAACCAATATTTTGCTTTTCTAATATTTCTTTTGCTTCCTTGTTTGATTATAATTTTTCCACCTAGGATATCGCTTTGGTGAATTAGTTGATGGTCGGTATGAAATTGTGGCTGCCCATGGGAAAGGTGTTTTTTCAACAGTAGTTAGGGCAAAGGATTTGAAGGCTGGTGCTGGTGAACCTGAAGAAGTAGCTATAAAAATAATACGTAATAACGAGACAATGTAAGTGATTATTTTGTACTTCATTGTTCTTTCATTTTGTGCTTTCAACTGTTACTTACTGCTGCTTCTACCTATATAATGTAGGCATAAAGCTGGTCAATCAGAGGTTCAGATATTAAATAAATTAGCAGCAGAAGATCCAGAGAACAAGCGTCATTGTGTTCGCTTTCTTTCGAGTTTCAAGTACAGAAATCATCTGTGTCTTGTTTTTGAATCTCTTCATATGAACCTTCGTGAGATCTTAAAAAAGTTTGGTCGCAATATTGGCCTTAAACTAACTGCTGTCAGAGCATATGCAAAGCAGCTTTTTATTGCACTGAAGCATCTTAAGAACTGCCATGTTCTTCATTGTGACATAAAGCCAGACAATATGCTGGTATAAATCTACTATGGTCACTACTATTGCTCCTTCTGATTTATAGTAAACAATTTTCTAATCTGTTCTCCTTTTTCTGCAGGTAAATGAGGCAAAAAATGTGCTGAAGCTTTGTGATTTTGGCAATGCTATGTTTTCTGGTAAAAATGAAGTCACACCATACCTTGTAAGCCGCTTTTATCGAGCTCCGGAAATAAGTGAGTTCTAATCTTTAGCTGTTAAATAAGATATATATTTTCTTATAGTTGTAATGATTGTTTTGAAGATGACTTACTTTTTCTGGTGCTTCTGTTTCAGTTCTTGGCTTGTCATATGATCATCCAATGGATATTTGGTCTGTCGGTTGCTGTTTGTATGAGCTTTATACTGGGAAAGTTCTTTTCGCTGGTCCTACAAATAATGACATGCTGCGACTTCACATGGAATTGAAGGGTCCTTTTCCAAAGAAGATGCTGAAGAAGGTGGGATCTCTCTCTATTGCAGTTTATTCATACATCTAGCCTGCCATTAATAGTTCTACTCAATTTCTCGCCCTTAGGCTCCTTAATAATTGGATGTGTGGTCCAGGTCATTTGTATGCCCCTTAACTCCCCTCCTTTCCTATAAATTTCGAGATAATAAACTTTACTGTAGTTTGGCTAGATTGATTTCCTGGAACCTTGCTTTCTTTTATTAATTTGGTATTTTATTATTTTGACTTCTCCATGCAGGGTGCATTTATTGATCAGCATTTTGACCAGGACTTGAATTTTCATGCATCAGACGAGGATCCTGTTACAAAAAAGGTATGCTGTATTCATTAATAGCTTGCATCTTCTTTTCTCATCATTTTCTCATTTATTATGGTTTACTTTTACCTTTGCTGAGATTTGAGTTTTGTTCTCAGACTATAAAGAGGATGATTCTAAATATAAAGCCAAAAGATATTGGATCCATCATTACAAGTTCTACTGGTGAGGATCCAAAGATGTTATCCAATTTTAAAGATCTCCTAGATAAAATTTTTGTCTTGGATCCTGAGAAGAGGATGACAGTTAATCAAGCACTACTCCATCCATTCATCACTGGCAAGTGAACCATGTTGCTGATTTTCTGACCACAGAAATGCTGTTGCGCTTGATATCAGTACATTATGACTTCATATTCAGTTTATCTAATCATTGGGCGTTGTCTGTCTTTATCTTCTATTTGCTGGCGCATGAGCTTTGGACAGTCATAGCTGTTGTTGAAGTTCAGATTTGATGATTTTTGGTCAGGAGTACTGTTTACTGGCGGTTCTTTCAGGGAATTTACTGTTTCTATTGTAAGACAACTTGCCAAAGGCGTTTCTTTCCTCTTGTAACCATCTTGATCATGGGCATTGTGAAAATTTATCATCTGTTCTTACTCCCTCTGCCACAATTTTATTTGTATCTTGTACATTGTTGTTGCAATTCAGTTGTGGAAAATTTAATAAGGAAAGCAGTATCTTGGGTTTCCTATAATTTAGTAATACAAATTTATTTGTTGCTTTGGCCATTAGTGCAAGCTATATTAGGTGGATCTTGTTTTTCTGTGTAGCGATTGCTTATATTCGTGTATTTATAGTTAGATTTGTGCCTTTTTTTTTCCTGAGGAATCTAATTCAATTTTTCATTCAGGATATGGCTCTTGCTCTGAGGGAATCCTCCAGTGCTTAAATTGCTTAAAAGGCACCCGGGAGAAGGTACCTTGGTCTTTTACTGGGAGCTTTTGCAAAATCCCGAAGTATATATTTTGAATTTTCTCTGCAAAGAATTTGCATTTTTGTTGATTTTCTGGTTGATTTCATGTTTATTGCTTTTTGCATGCTCGAGGATAATATGCCCTATTGCGTATTGATGTTCCACAGTTTATCTTTTCCCTCTTCTGACTGTTAGTGGACTTGTAACGTCAATACAATATCCCTTTTTGTTTTTGTCTGGCTAAGTTGAGTAAAGAAATGGCTTGTTTTGCTGTTTGATAAAATTAAGATATTGTTTAACTTTACATTCATGTTCTGATGATGTTTAATACATCTGATCCATGGAATTCCATTGTGGAGGCAAATGCTCCTGTGATGTGATCTGCTTCAACTTAGAAGTCAAAGCAGGTGTGTGTGTAAGTATTCATTTCTTGATTTGATTGGTATAAAGCTCCTTGAAATTGTATAAATGAAGTGGCTAGCATTCTATTTAAATTCCTAATGCATTTATGTCCCCTTTTTTTTGGTCTTTGTAGGGAATTCTTTTCATCCATTAATAACTCCTGTGAGTATTTGTAATCTTCTTATTTGCTAGAGGAGTTTTTACTTTATGATGCAGTTCACTGGGTTTGATTGATATTTTCTTGCTCTCATGATGCTGTAATAGTGTGTAAAAACTATGAATGCTGTGTGTGATCCATTTAATCATACATGTGCATATTATTATGAAATATAAGCTTGGAGGAATGCCATACTTCAGCCATTAAGAAGCATTGAAGAGCTGAAACGAGATCAGTATTAGAAGATGTATTTTTATTATTTTGCAAGTTCACTTAGGGTCTGTTAAGTATTATTTTCAGTCTCACTGTTGTTGATTAGACTCTTGTCTTGGCTGTATCGGTTGAAAGTAATGAAGTAACTTGCTAGGGGGGAGTTGCATTAGTGGGTTATAAAAAATCTAATGCAAAGGTAGGTTAACTGGCCTTCACAACTGCATCTTCTTTCCCCAGCCTCAATCTGACAAACCTCTGTTGTTTAGGCTATCTAATGCTTGGGATTTTCACAATCTGGTAAAAAGCATGACCTCTGATACACAGTTTAGCTAATGCGATTTCAGATTGTATCCCAAGATGTAATTTCCTGGCCTTAAACCCCTTGTTGAAGTTATGGTGAAGGCATATCAACCATTAGGATTCTTTCTGCTTTTCTTAAACTCACAAATAGTGGATATATTTACTTATCCGTTATGATAACTGAAGCAGTATACTAAAAAAGTGATATTAAATTGATTTTTAATTTTCCATCAGCTTAAGTTATACAAGTGTTGAGGTAACCATCTCTTCCGTCATTTTCTTGTTGAGAAGCTTAACTTGTTTTATTTTGTGGTTTATTTCTGTCATTCTGTTATGTCATCACACTATATGTGTTTAATGCATTGTGATGTTGGTCTGCATTGCCTTTTCAAATTCGTTTCCTCCATTCTGTTGTGCCATCTTCCGCTATGAATGTTGACGTAATCTGCCTCTACTTTCACTTGGCTTTGTGGTAAATTCTTTAATTTATTATCTTTCTGGATTGGGAATTTGAAATTTCCATATGTGGATTTTTCCTTGCGTCATTGTTTATGCCCTAGAAAGCAATTGCAGTTGTTGATATGGTAATGATTGGTTGATAAAGAAATTTCCTCTGTATGTGCAATACGGTACAACTGATGGGAATAGCTACAAGGTACAAAATGGTTGAAAATTCAGGTTTAGTTAAGAGGTGAAGTTGTGTATATTCCATGTTATCATGGGACAAGGTCTGTGGAAATAATGTTTGGCAAATTGCTTACCGATGAGTGTTGGTGTGGTGTGTTCATCTCTTTAAGAGTTTGATAAGGAGTAGTTTGGAACTTTCGTTAAACTAAAAGAGTACGAGACTCAGCAAGAGACAAACATAATCTCCTTGTTTATGATAATATTCCTGTATTGTTTGTTGGACGTTTCAAATCTATTAAAAGATGGAATGTTGAACGGAAGTAAACAAAGCTCTAATGGCGGCGATTCATGAAGTTATATCATAAGCTATGTAATTTTTTTAATGAAAATGTGTAATCATGTGATTTTGCTGACAGATATATGTATCATCACACTAACATTCCGTGCATTGTAGGGCTTAATCGTCATTTATATTTTGCGTTTAGTTCCTTTAAATAAAGTGGGATTTACGTTTGTAATTGAGAATGGAAATAAAGCCTGTTGAAAGGTTGCCCGAACTTTGTTTTTATGAACGCGCACATGAGCAATGATCAACTAAAAAAGGTCGTGTACAACAGATTGAACCTGCATTTTGGGGTTTGCAAAAAAAAATAAAAAAACCAGTATTAAATTGAACTGAAAAATTCGATTGACCCTATCTGCTTTCCCTCGAGCAACATAAAATAATTGATTTACGCGGACGGAATTAGTATATATTTGCATGCCGTATTGGAAAAGAAAGAAAAAAGGACCAAGTTGTTTGCAGCCTACTTCATTTCCTGTTTTCTCATCTCTCAGCTTCTCGACCGTAGCAATTATTTTACCCTACAAGCCTCTGTCCGGCTACTGTATCCGTGGAAAAGGTGTGTAATTATTAGCAACGAATAGTAAAATTAATCAACGGTAGAAAGTGAATAATTTACTGATGTTAAGCTGCCCTATAAATGAGTGTGTCTAGAATGAAAGTTAGTTCTGGGTAAATGTTGGGCTCTTGAAAATTTTAGTGGTCCTGGAAAAAAAGGTTTAATTAAAACTAAAATGCTTGAGATGGTAAATGGAATTAAATGTTTGATTATAAATCGTTGGTGATATTGTTAAATATATTTCAAAGCCTCCTTCCACGAAAATTCTTTATATTAGTATTTCTATAGTCAAATTTCTTGTAAGAGTAGGATATGGATTATGGCACTCGATAAGAAATTTCCTTAGCAGTTCTTAGCGTAGGATGCTCGTGAAGCTCTAAAGCGATTACTTGTAGTTGAGAAAGGCAAAGGCCCCTCAATACCCTTTTTTTTTTCTTTTGAAATCTTAGTTTTTTAAGAAGAGGGCAAGGTCCAGTGGCTCCTAACCAAAATATTCTAACCATATAACCAAGAAAAAATAAATTCTCTTGAAATCTTTCACTTTTCACTTAGAGCTGGCAAATTTTAATCTTTTAGTATTTATATATAACTTGACCCGTTTAGATAATCTAATATGTTTATAATATATATATTTTTTTATGAGCTAATATGTTTATAATCTATTTAGCAATAATCTATAATTTATGGTCTAACTCGCTTACAACATATTTATTGATAATAATATGTTTACAATTGACTTGTTCATTACTCTATTCTAACCCATCAAACTTGGCCGGTAACTTTTACTCTATATAAAAATTTGATGTTATATGACAATAAATCTACTTCATTCATCGTGATTGGAGTTTTGATATTTAATAGTTATTTATTACATGAGCAGCATCTTTTTGTACTGTAAAGTTTACATTCAACATACAAATATCGTTTGGGAAAAAAAATTTTATGAGTTGTGTTAGTTCATTTTTGAAAAAAAAAAAAAACTATGGGAGGTTAATTGAAGAGATATTGCAACAATTGTTTAAAATAAAATTCAACATCCAACGTACGAAAAGAACCATATGCTCTCTAGAGAACCCGGGTGAGCAAAAAAAAAAAATAGAAATTTTGGTTAATCCAAAAATTAACTTAAAATCGAATCGATTTTAAATTAATTAAATTGAAAATTTAAATTTTCAGTTTTTACTTTTAAAAATCGACAGTTAACTGTTTACTAACGGTTAATCAATTTATATATATTTTATAAATTATATTTTAAATTTTATATTTATATTTTTTAATATTTTTGTAATTTATAAATATTATGATTAATATTTTCTAAAATATTATTATAATATATATTTTTAGTAAATTAACATTAACATTATCTTATTATTATTATTATTATTATTATTATTATTATTATTATTATTATTATTATTATTATTATCACTCTTTTTTTAGTTTTATATTGAATATATTTAATTTTTATAATTAATTATGAAAATTTTATTTTTATTTTAATTCTTTTAATGGATATTGTATTTAATTTGCATTCTTTCATTTCTAAATCATTTTTAACTATTAAAAATAATATTACAAATTGTATAATTTATTAAATTAATATGTTAAAATTTTTTAGTAGTTATCCGATAAATCAAGTTAAGAAATCGAGTTAAAAATCAAAATTTATATAACGGTTAATCAAAATTAATGAACTGGTTAATAAAATTGTTAATAAACTGGTTAACCGGTCCATGCTAGATTACAAATTTTTATTATATAACAAAATGATGCTGTAAAAACGAGTGTTTAATTATCTATTTACTAATTTAATTACTGGACATAATTGTGATGATAGATATTATTTATGGGGTTATTTTTAAATCAAATTTCAATGGGAATATATACAGAAAAGAAAAAATAAATAAAGAGTAAAGAGAAGAACTTCTATAAAAGGAGCGGATGATCCACTGTTACAGGTTAAACAAGGAAATTACTTTATTTATATTTTTTTGAAATATTTGCATACCCTTCTTCCATTAAGTCTAAACTACAACAATAATTGAAGCATGGTATCATAAGTTTTTTCTTAATTGTCTTGCGTGTGTCGAACGGTGCATGAAAGTTGCAAAAGAATGGTCCACATAGCAACTCTTTTCATGGTTGCAATTTGACAAAACTTTTTTTTTTTTAATTGAAAATTGATAAAAAATTTTGAAATGTTTGGCTTACTTGTGTAACACATAAAATAAAAAAAGAAAAAAAATACATAAAAACGCACTTATAATTATTACAAATTTTTAATTGCATACAGTTTTATATTACTAAAATTGATAGAAATAATATATTATCTACTTAAACTTGTTAATATGCAGCATTACCCTTGACGGTGGCAAAAGCATATCCATTACACTCAATTTTTTTTTTTGTATGTGTACATTTTTTTTTATAATATTTAAGAGATAATTGATAATAATATCTATTTTTCATACTTATATCCGGTCCAATAATCACATGTTCAGATAAATTTAAATTCAATTGCTGCCTATCGGTCCATTAGCCACTTGTGTCAATACGTGTCAGGATGGTTTGATGTCCGATCTATTCATACATGTCCGATCTATTTATATCACTCTACTTGTTACATTATACAGCTTATATCCTGCAAACCATTACATTAGACGCTTAAACCTGCAAACCGCACATATGTGAGATCCGATATTCAAATACTATAAGCTTATAGATTCTAGACACCTAAAGACTATATATACAAAGAGAAACTTTAGGTACAAGGTATTGCATACTCTGTTGTTTTCTCACTATGTTTTTTTCTCTAAATTTTCTGATTTAGGCATCGAAGTGCTAATTCTTGCACACCCGGTGCCAGTATTTATCTGTTTTGCAAATCAGTTCGCTACGTTTAATAGATCGGCCCAGTTGATTTTCAACCTACCTTTCCCTCCTTATAAGTTTTAATATTTCAAAACTTATCAATAATATACACACTTTTAAAAATTTATATGAATTTAAAAAAAATTACACTTGCTAAAAGAAATGAAAGGGATAAATATGTACGTTTTTGTCAATAATGTATACATATTATTAAATTAAAATTACCGATATGTTATATTTATTACTTTTAATTTGTACTTAAATATAAAATCGTTCCATGAAAAATAAAAATTACAAAGTGTTTTTTAATTGAACAAGCGATGTATAGTAAACAAAACTAGTGTAGATTGAAGGTACCGAATAAGCATCCGTTGACAACTCCTTAATAACTAAACCGCGTTTAAGAAAATGTTATTGGGAGAATATGAATCGTTCCCACCAGAAGTCTTCCCTACCATACTAAGAAAACCCAAACACACGTTTCCATCTTTGCCAAAAGAGGCCCCAACTCCTTTTCTTCTCTCTCCTCATCTCATAAAGTATCAAACAAGCCTTTGCTTGTTTGTTCTTTTCTTTCTTTCTCTGCTCTTTTCTGCGCAGTGAGCTTAAGCTTTGCTTTTGCTCTCTGTAAATCAAGGAACCAAGAAATTTGCCTCATTGCTTAGCGCTAATGGGAAAGACGATTGATGTTATTCTAGGAAGAACTTTCAAGGTCTCAAAATTCAAATCACTTGTAAATCTTGCTACTTCTCGTCTTGCTGTTTTGAAGAATCAACGTCAAGTCAGGTACAATCAAGCCCGTTCTGATGTTCTTCAGCTTCTTCAACAAGGCCACCATGAACGCGCTCTTATTCGTGTATGATTTTTTTTTTTTGCTTTTCTTCTTCCAATTCTAATCAATGGCTAGAAATGAACTAAAATCTGCAATTCCGTTTGTTTGTTTGACAGGTTGAGCATGTGATAAAGGAGCAGAATAAGTTAGATGTGTATGTGATGATGGAAGGATACTGTAATCTTGTGCTTGAAAGAGTCCATCTCATTGAACAGGACAGGTATGTTCATTGGAATTTTGAAATTTGACTTTCTTATTGGCTTTTTTTTTTTTTTAAATAACGTTATTGGTTTTGTGATGTTTGGATTGGCAGAGTGTGTCCTGATGAACTGAAAGAGGCAATATCAGGTTTGATTTATGCGTCTACAAGATGCGGTGATTTTCCTGAGCTTCAAGAAATTCGCAGTGTCTTCACA
Source organism: Excoecaria agallocha (assembly GCA_037975025.1). NCBI lineage: Eukaryota > Viridiplantae > Streptophyta > Magnoliopsida > Malpighiales > Euphorbiaceae > Excoecaria > Excoecaria agallocha. Next base: position 25,260,013 of record CM075809.1, on the reverse strand, counting down.
TCTCGTTATGATAAAGAATTCGTCGGTCGTGCTATTGAATTGCGAAATCATTGTGGAGTTAATCATGCGGTATGTTTAGTTTTCCATCTTAAGCCTTTTATTAGTTAGGATATTCTATTTCTTTCATATGGCAACCATTTTCGTATTTGTTGCAAGCACTGGATAAAAGGTGGATAGGCTCGGTTTTTATTCCTCTTACTTTTCTTTTTAGTTATAATTATGCTATATGCCTTTTAGTTGTAACTTTTAACGAAAAAGTACGTGAGAATTTCTTTCATTTTTAGTTATAATTATACTATATGTAACTAAAAAAATGTTCTTTTGAACGAAACATGATTAAAATATATTGAAATAACCCATTCGAATGCATTTTCTAATGCTTTACGTATTGACATTCTAATGTCCAAGATAATTGGGTTCCTGCAGATGATACAAAAGCTGTCAACCAGGCAGCCAGAGTTGGATAGTAGAATGAGGCTGCTTAAGGATATTGCATCAGAGAACAACATTGCTGTTCAACTTGAGGCATGCAGGCTTAATTAAAAACATCAAGTGTAGCTATTTCATTGTTGTAGTGATTGCTAAATATGTGAATAATGCAGGAGACACTGGACATAGAGAAGCAGCATAACCAGCTTAAGCCCAATACACTGGACGATTTACAGAATACAATTGAAGGGATGAAAGCAGATGGTTCTACTGATTCAGTGAACACAAGGAAACATTATAGGGATGTAGCTGATGCAGCTCAAGCGGCTTTCGAGTCGGCTGCCTTTGCAGCAGAAGCTGCTAGAGCAGCTGTTGAACTCTCTCGATCCAAGCCCCATGACCCAGACAATCAGAACAGTCTAGATGATCGAGGGAGAAAATCATCATCTGAAAAAGATAAGTCAATGGAACTTGAATCCAATCCCCAAAATTATGAAATCAACAATAAGGATGACCCTACGGAATTGGAAGTTAACAATGGTGTAGAGAAGAAGAGGTCACCATCCACTCCCAGTTCCAATTCCGATATGATGGAAAATGATATAAGGATTGATTCGATGACCCTGGACGCAGACCATTTAGCTAAACAGTTGGAGAAGGATATAGTTTTTGACGACAGTGACAGTGAAGGGAATGTCCAGGAAGTTGAGAAGAAAGTTCCTTCGACCGATCAAACTGGTATAGAGGTGGATTCAAGGCATCGATATACCGTTGCTACAGAAGCACCTGGATCACAAAGTTTACAAAACTTAAACAGAAAGAAGGGACCAATTTCTGTCAGGACCAGGGGGGTGCGTGGATACTGAAAAGCTTGAGCATGTTAAATTTGAGATTTGCGAGTTTGGCGAGTTTTGCGGATTGAATTTTCCTCATTTGCAATTTACTTTTAAAGTTTTAATTTAATTCATTCTCCTTTATTCCCCCCCCTTAAGAATTTTTTTTTAAAAGATAATAAGAAGTTTGTATTAATTTATTGCGCAACTTGTGTTTATGTTTGAATAAGAATTGTCAAATAATGTAAATGAAATCACAGAAGATTCAGCAGAGCTAAATTTTTAGCATTTGTGCCATTATAAATAGCATACAGAAAGAAAGGGAAAATTAAGAAATCAAAAAATAGCTGAGAAATGTGATATCCATATGTGACGAAGCTTAAATTATTCAACTGGTTCCTTGGTTATCAATGTTAAACCAGATAAGCTAATAGAAAGGAATAGTTTTTCTGTTCCCTAAACCGGCAGTCGCATCATGACAAGCTAATATTCATTTGCATACTAACTACAGTGCAGCTCTGATTGAACTGTGGGTACAGGATTCTGAAAAGCTATTCAACCGCAATATAGCCATCCTGTCTTGTTCCGAATCCCTTAAAAGTTAAAAGTAATAATCGGAGCATCGAATACCAACTGCAGAACAGACGGCTGACAAGAAAATCTTATGGAAGGTACGCTAAAATTACTATGAGCAAACAAGCACAACCTATTTACTATGGGTGCAGAATATACAAACTAGGATGGGTTTCCATCAGGAGATATCCCACCTTGTAATTTGATTGAGCATGTAACTTGTGTTTTTCCACACAAAAGGTCAGTGACCTCGAGACCTTTTGTTACCATGTGGAAGCAAATCAGCAAATGACTGCAAACTTACACCAACGTCCTCATCATATTCAATTCCAAGTTCCTCCTGTGTAAAAACGAACAGCTATTAAGAGCAATTTGTGCAAGACCAAATGCAAATACTTACATAGCAGGAACCACAGATGGATGACCTTAAATTCCTTTAGATTCCTAGGTGAGTTCTCAGTAATAGCATCCCATAGATCCTTGAACATTCTCTTTCGCCTTCTCCATTGACTTATTTGATCTGAGTACATTTTTTCAACAGCCTCTCTCTTCTGGACTCACCAAGGTAACTCCTTCTCGCAGTTTTACTAATTTGTCTTCCATTTCCTTTACCTGATATAAAATAAATTGTCCTCAGGTTTACTCATTTTTCTTAAAACAAACCCTTCTGTATATTTGTAAAAAAAAACTTTGAATTATAGTTTTGAAAGATTTAGGATGCATTAGAACAGCACATACCAATGATTAGGCTTTCTGGGGCACATCAAAGTGTAATAAGCTCACAAATACACCAACCATTACCAAATTAGATTAGATTGACTAAGGTGTATAAACAAAGCGTTTAGAAAAGTAGCAACCGTCACTAAGCAAGGCTTCTTCCTTTTCATCAATCCCCCTTAATTAGTCATTCCTTTTCTCAACTGTAATTTCTAATCATCCTTATAAGCACTTAGATCTGCTGCTACTATGGGCACTTGAGTTGATTGCATGCAGTATTGCCTATTTTATTAAAATAGGTGGTACCCTTCAATAGTTAAAATTATATGCCAAAGGAATAAAAAAAACAGGGAAGTTATACCACTTAAAGCAACTAATCAGGCGTTCATTAGGAAAAAGGAAGGATTCCCCAGGCCGATGAGGCACGGACTGGCATGCCTTACTGATGGATCCTTGCTTAAGACCACCAGAAGTGTTCTAGCTCAAGCCTGAATGTCCTTGGGCACTATGGAAGCCAGTCTGGAACTTTCATAACTATGTTTTGAATTGAAGAAGAAGAAGAAGAAGAAAGAAGAAAATCAATCTAATTTACCTCCTTCCTCAATTTTGCATCTTTGTCCACTATCTGCTCAAGAGTTAAATTTGATTGCAGGGTTTTAATTTCTGCAAACAATAAAAACATTTTTAGTTTAGATGACTGACTGACTCTATTTCACAGGTTAATATCCATTAAATATAACCCACAAATGGAATTTTAGAAAAGCTTGCACGTAAATAGTTCACACCTCAATAGAAAATGAAGCAACTTATTTTCATATTGCTTTCTTCTAACCATCATTTATCATAATTGAAATGTTTAGTTGAAAGCATAACTATACTATTTCTTGGGAACAATATGATTTTCTGTAAAGAAGATACCTCCCTCAACTTCGCTAATTGCTTTCTTCTGATCTTCCAGCTGTTGCTGCAGTTTAGCATTTTCTTCTTTCATGCAATTAAGTTCTTCACTGTTCGGAATTTCAAACTGATCTTGCCGAGCGAGGTATATCTTTTGCTTACCATACTCCTTGGATGAAATCTTACCGCTATCCGAAAAGAGTGTCTAATGCTTTTTGTACGGCTGCCTTTTTGAGATTGAACTTTTGCAATGCATCAGCCACATTTTGAGAATTCAACGGCCTATTTTGCTAGAAAAAGAGAAAAAAACGCAAAATTAGAGAGCACAGTTCAAAAGGTATTTGTAATTTAAATTTCCTCTTCAACAAACATGAATTTGAAGTTCAAACCCAACGTGATGATTTTCTCAAAGTAATAATAAAAAAAAGGAGGAATAACTAGAAGGAAAGCCAAATTGCTAACACTTGCATGATTTTGCCAATCATTTCCGTACGTCTCAACTAGGAAATTTCATAAAACTTATTTTCCTAAATTCCCAGTCAGTGAGCAACTTAAGATTTAAAAAATGAGAAATATTCGCTGTTCTAAAAAAAACCAGGGAGAAATTCAGAATAGTTCATAAATCGTTAAAATTTGTAGGCACGTAAAAATACAGAAACCATTAGACGATAAATTATAGATTCTGTGATTAGCTTCGCCAGATAAAAACAAATAAAAGAAAAAGAAAAAAACGCAAAGCCAAGTTTCCAATAAGTAAAGCTAATGTTACCTCGTTCACGAAGTTGAGCACAATCGCTGCAACAGTTAACGAAAGATAAGGGAGCGAAAATTAAATGAAGCATAATGAAACGAAGATATATAAATTGAATGAGCGATTAACAACGACATGAATAGAAATTAACAAGAACAATTCGAGTAATGGAGACTCATAAAACACATAATTAGTCAAATGGTTCTACAGATGAGGATTATAGAGATTCATTAAAGAGTTGTGTTACCTTCGGCGCTATCAGATTTGGGAGCCATTTTCGACTGGCAGAAGAGAGAAAATGCGCGGGAAAATGCTCTGAAATTTCTTCTTTCTCGCACAAAACATAGAGAAATGCTTTAATATTTTTGGGAAAAAATTTGTTGCCTGGTACAAGGAGAGGGAGATACACAAATGTGCGAAACCGACAGCGTCTGCCGTTCGCTTCATAAAGAGGGGGAAAAAGGCACGCAGAAAACAAAACGATGGCGTATGGCCTATGTTGATTTCTTCATGATACGGCGCCGTTTGTTTGTTCCTCGTTGTTAAAAGCTGAGCCAAGTGCTCATTAGCTGGTGAAAGCCAAATGGCAGCAACTCAGCTTCTGCTCTGCAACAATGGCTACTCATATTCCTTAGTTCCAGGTACCAAATCCTATAATGCAAAATCAATAGCTATAGCTCACGACGGTCAATCTTACAAAATCAAAGAAAATTCGGCTTTCCACGGCAAATCATGGCCTTTAACAAAACCGCTTGTCTTGAAGAATGGCATCGTTTGCCACGCAGCTCGCCGCAAACCCACCATCTCAGACGCCGCATTCTCCTCTGAAAAGGGAAATGGTGATACTACACAGAAATTGCTTCAAATAATATTGTGGGCTTTTGAAGTAATTTACATTTTGTGGCTATTTCTACTGCCTTATGCTCCTGTGAGTATCCCTTTGTGCACTGTTAACATTCTAAGTTAAACACCACTGATGATTCTTTGTGCACTGTTAACATTTTATATCTTAAGTTAAAAACACTTATGAATCTTTCGATTGAACAAACTTTATGATGGATTTTGAAAATTATCATTTTATACTTGACAGGGAGATCCAGTGTGGGCTATCAGCAAGGAGACCGTAAATTCTCTTATTGGTCTTTCTCTCAATTTCTTCTTCATCTTGCCATTGATGAATTCTGGTATAAGTAACTATTTGGTGATTTCTGTCGCTCACTTGTATCTTATAAGCCCAATAACATGAAGCTGTAAGCTTTGCTTGAATTTGAATTTTGTGAATTTATACTGCCTCCTGATATGTCAATAATAAGTATCAAACTTGTGACATTTTCCATTTTTAAATCAATCATATTTTGGTCACAACTCAGGGTCTCATCAATCAATCGTTTCATCCTCATCTTTTCCATTTGATCACCTAGTCTGAAGATTTTAATTTTTTTCTGTTTTGCATTGGTTAACTTGAGAAAAAGCCAAAATTTAGAGGTTCTGATCAATGTTAAACTAAGCAATCGTCTTCAAAACAATTTCAAGAAAATCTAGAGGTTCTTTGACAGAGTTTTCAATTACTTTTGTTCAGCTTTTTATTTAGAGGTTCTTTTACTAAGCATTTTATTTCTTGTCTATAGGTTTTATTTGCAACCAACTTTTAGATTAGTTTTAGTTTGGTACTATGTAAAGTTTTGCTATTTTTTAACGGAAGCCTCTTACATTTTTGAGAGAAAAGTACATTAAACCTTGATGATACTGGCAATGAACTTTTTGGCAGTGTAGTTGGCATACGTCTTATTGAGGCTCCAGTACTTCACCCGGTAAGAGCTATTGAATGAATAAGGTTGGCTCTCAGTTTTTCTATTATTTTTCTGATGTATACGTCTCTTTGACACCTGCAATCTCTTTCCCCAGGCATCTGAAGGATTATTCAACTTTGTTATTGGATGGACCTTCATGTTTGCTCCATTGCTGTTCACGGATTGTAAGAGAGATAGATACAAAGGATCGTTAGAGGTTTTGTGGGGCTTGCAGATGTTTCTCACAAACAGTATGCTTCCTTATAGACTCATGTTTAATGTTTGGATTAGGTTGACTATGTTGGTGATATGTGTATTTAACACCATGCAAGTACATTATATATTTGGCTTTGCTCAATAAGTTGGTTACCTTTTAACCTTAATATGTGGTCATGAATGAGTTACTTCTTGGTGCACTTCTCAATACCTAAACAACTATCCTCAGTATCACGTTTTAGCTGCAGCGTTTATTTTTTTTAATAGCTTTTCTTCCGTTAAAAGAAATTTATTAGGAATTCACGAGGGATTTGTGCTAACCAAAGTAGCATTGGTTGTCATCTCATGGCAGCATTTCTAATTCCTTACATGGCTATCCGGCTAAATGATGCTGACTCTGAGTCCACTCCACCAAAGCGGTCTCAACTAGGCACAGTGATGACAAATGGTGCACCAATAGTGGGTCTGATTGGTGGGTTTGCATGCCTGATTTCTGCAGTTTGGGCCCTTTATGGCAGAAAGGACGGTAATTTTGGGGGCATTACAGAGAGATGGGAGTTCCTGGTCAGTTATTTTGGAGCAGAAAGGCTGGCTTATGCCTTCATCTGGGATATATGTTTTTATATAATCTTCCAGCCTTGGTTGATAGGTGACAATTTGCAAAACATTCAGAAAAGCAAGGTCGACTTGGTAAAATATCTTAGATTTGTTCCAGTAATTGGTTTGGTGGCCTATCTTCTCTCTTTGAATCTTGAAGAGGAACTATAGCTATATGTAGTTTTTAACATATTCAATACAACGTTGTTCTCTTGAAACCAGTTTAGATGCTATGTCTATAAAATTGAAAGACTTTTGCATCTCAATGTCTATTCTAAAATCAAATTTACCGATATATGCATTGCTCGAGATGAAATGTTTCACAATTTTATTTTAAGTGGATTCTATTAAATATTAATGATTTAGTACATAAAGCTTAACATTGAAATGGTATCTTGCTTTTATTCTATTTGTGAGATGGAAAATCCCCTAATTATAATCAGAACAAGATATAGCTGATATCAATGGAAGGTTGGGTGTCGATTAAAGATTCTTACTACAATTATCACATATTATCAACACATTCATCAACAGTTGCTATGATGAACAAGGAAATTCCACATGAACACCTCAACAATGGTTGAAATTCCACATAAACAAGGAAATTGTAAACTGAGAATAAAAATTGATAATCGTGTATAATTGAAATGCGGCAGAGTTACATAAACTACAATAGGATGTGATTGAACACTACAGATTAAACACAAACTCAGAACCTCAAATACAAAACCCAAAGAGTTGAATTGATTAGGAGGTAAGATTGCCTCCACTTTGCTGCCACAAATTGATGATATCAGTGGCCTGATTAAGAATTATAATCATCTTCTTCTGGGAAATCCATGGTTTGCTCTCTAAAGTAGTCTTAAGCTCTTCCCAAGCATCTTTTCTTGGCCAAAAATAGAAAGGACTCAGAGGAACAGTACCATGCCCAGGAATTACCTGATCAAGAGCCAAACCAATGTTCTTCTCCATCCATATGAACTTCAAAACCAGCCTTGGCTTCTCCGCTTGCTTCACCGCCACCTCAGCTTTCTGCAAATTTTCAACAAACACCTCTAAACAAAACAACTTGCATATAAACTTCACTATTAACTAAAGAAAGAAAGGAAGAAAAAGAAAAGAAAAGAAAAGAAAAGAAAAGAAAAAAATAGACCTCAATTTGTTGTTCAGAAATGGGTTCTTCTTCTTTGTCTTCTTCTTCAGCTACAGAGGGTGTTTCAGCTGTTAGAGCTTCTGGCGATGCTAAGGGAATTAGTCTTTGATTTCTCGAAACAGGTAAAATTGTAGGTTCGAGAATGGAGGATGAAGGGAACATAATGTGTTTAGGAGTAATGAAAATGGTGGGTTTAATAGACTTGCAGGAGGGGGGCTGATATGAAAATGGTGAGTATGCGAAAACAGTACTAACACCAGATTGAATTGCCATGGGTAACATCTTGTTTTGTGTTTTTAGAGAAAAAAAATTTGCAAGGATTTAGATAGGAAAAATCAAAATGTTCAAAAGAAGATCATCAGAGCTTGGTTTGTGCTTTTCCTCTTCAGAGATGAGGACGACATGAGTTTGGATAAGGGATTTGGGGATTTTGCAATTAGTTTGGCAGAGAAGAAAGATGCTGCTTATGGGCTAGGCTTTACAATTAAAAGGGTTGCAAGAAACAAGTTCCTCCTCACACTCCAAGCCCATTCATATATTACAAATTCACCTTCTTTTTTTTAGGTAACTACCCTATATCAATGTTGTTAAAGCCGAACCGAATAAAAAATTAATAAGATTAGAGTTTTATGATTCGATCAGTTCAATCGAGTTTTTTTATTTTTAAAATATTATAATTATTATAATTTTTTAAATACTATTGTATAAAAATTAAAAAAATATTCATCAAATATTAAATATATATTACAAATATTCTAATAATAAGTTACAAGATATAATATTAATTTTATTATTACAAGTTATTAATTATGAATTTTTGAATATCATACATTAAAAACATAAAAATACAATCATATCATGAAAATAATTTCATGTTTAGATGGAGTACTAATGAAGTAAACACAAAAAATATTAACCTTGCATATATGAGTATAATTATATTTAATTATAATAAATTCAAATAGATAATAAGTATATTAAATTATTAAGTGACATTTTCAAAATTTAAAATACTAATTTTTCAAATAAATAAATAATAAAAATTATATATATATATATATATTTTTTAAATTTTTATTATTTATTTATTTGGAAAAAATTAATATTTTAAATTCTAAAGATATTACTTAATAATTTAATATACTATTACAATGATTCAAATAGATAATAAGTATATTAAATTATTAAGTGACATATTTAAAATTTAAAATACTAATTTTTTTAAATAAATAAATAATAAAAATTTAATATATATATATGATTACAATGAATAAAAAATATAATAAGTATATTAAATTATTAAGTGATATACTTAAAATTTAAAATATTAATTTTTTAAAATAAATAATATATATATATATATATATATATATATATATATATATATATATATATATATATATATATATATATATATATATATATATATATATATATATATATATATATATATATATATATATATATGGGTGGGTGAAAAGATACAAAAAAAAAGATTTTTTACACCTTTTAGCAAAAAAATTAGTTTTATCCGGTTTTGCAGTTCAATTCGATTTTTTACCAATCCGATTTTCAATAGTTGAACCAATTGGCTGACTTTTCGATTTGTGGTTAAATCGATTCAACTGGCCGGTTCGATTATAATAACTATGCCCTATATACAAACTTTTGAGAAAAGTTTTCACCCATATAACTTTTAAACTTTTATAATAAGAAAAAACCAAAGAAAGTAAAGAAAAAGTTTCAGTTTAGTCCAAAATGAAAAAATCTATACTAGATAACTTAAATAACGAGGATATAGAAATAGTTAAACATCTAGAAAAAATAGATAATACAAACATGACTAGTAGAAAAATAATACAAGACATAATAAATCAATTAAGTCCAAATGCCGAAAAAATAAAAAAAATTATTAAATCAAATAGAAAATGTAGAAAAATTAAAATTAATAAAGTATCGAATATTAAGTGAATTAAAAGTAGAAATTAGATTATTAAATAAATTAAATCAAATAGAAAAATTACTAGAATATGTGGTAATTAAAATGGGATATAATGAATAATATTAATGGAAGAAATAAAAAATATAGATGGATATACATATGATGCATATTTTTTTTCAAATAAACAATAATTTAAAAATTATTAATCAAAATATAAGAAATATGAGTAATAAATCATATAGTTTTATGAGTACTTTATATAGGGAAGATAATTCTAATAAAGGAAGTTTAAGTTTGCTAGCTACTGCATTTAAAAAGAAAGTATAGAAGATAAAATGGATAAAATATTTAATATGTTAAAAGATATTAAAGAAAAAGTAGGAGAATTAAGAACAAGAGTAGAAAAAAATAGAAAAAGAAAAGGAAAAAATGAAAGAATTGGTACAAAAAAAAGTAACTATAAAAACACATATGTTAACATTAGAAGAAGGATTAAAGTTATACGAAAAAAATGAAATAGATGTAAAAGATATTTTAGATTTAACCTATGAAATAAGAAATTTAAAAATGAATTTTAATCCAACATCTATTCAAGTAAAAATGGAAACAAGAGAATATTCAAGAATACTAAATGAAATAGAGGAAGACATGATAAAGAAAAATATAGGTATAAGAGAATACAAAAAATATAAAAGGAAAACACCTAGACAAAGACTTATACATAATAATTCAAAATTTATAACAAAATCTGATACAGACCCAATATATTCAAACAAAATATGGTTAGATTTAGATTGCGTAGAAGATGTACAAAAAGAAATAGAAAAATGGATAAAAATGAAAAATTTTGCAATAATATTATATGGGTATGACTTACAAAGAACATGTAATTTCCTAATAAGTACTTTCAAAGGAAATGTAGAATTATGGTGGAATGCTATTCGACCACAACATAGACAAAATATAAAATATAGACCAAAACACAAAACCTTTACAGCAATAGATACAATAAAAGATTTATTATAAAGATTTGAATTAGCAATAAAAGAAGAATTTTTAGGAGATTGTAGGATTAATCCAGCAAAAATAGCCAAGAAACTAGGAAAAATATTTGTGAAAACTACAAAATTTAACAATATGTAATATGTGTTACTTAAAGCGATATAAATATTATTATAATATTATAAAAGCAGATATATTAGCAACACCAGAAATAAAATTATTAAAACAATCTTATGTAACCAAATTATCAAAATCTTAGGGATTAAAATTGTTTAATAAAATTCAAAATAATAATGAACTATTAGAAGGAACATTAGGATCCTATTAAATATATATATTAAGAAGAATAAACGAAATATATAACCAGACTTAAGAAAATAGGAAAGTTAGGAGAGCAATAAAAGGAGGATTAGGTTGTCCAATATTAGCTGAACTAACCCATTGGGGATATTATCATAAAGATAGAAAATATAAAAGGTATAGAAATACGAATACAAAATATTTTAAACCAAGATTTAAAAAATTCTATAAAAGAAAATTTAAACCATTTAAGAAAAATAACTTTAATAAAGGAAGATATTTTAGGAAAAATAAAGGATTTGTAAGAAAAATCCTAAAGAATGTACTTGTTGGATATGTAAAGAAAAAGGATACTATGCAAATGAATGTCCAAAAAAGCGAAATAGAGAAAATCATAAAGCATATAGAATATATGAAGATCTAATAGAACAAAATTATGAACTATTGAATATTGTGACATATTTAAAAATGAAAGTATATATGAAATAGATTCACAATATAGTTCTGAGGACTTAAATTCAGAAATAGAAAATAAGAATAAAAATATAGAAACCAAATCTAAAATAGAAACTGAGTTGGAGTTTGATAAAAAATATGAAAAAGAAGAATGAGTTCTGATGACGAGGATCAAGATATAATAGACAATAATAATATATTTAGCTCTAATAAAAAATTTGATGAAGAAAATAATCATAAGTTAAATATTAAGATAGAAGATATATTTAAAAAGCAATGGTTTAAAAGATTTTGTAAAGCAACATATATAGCTAAACACTATGAATCAACAATTGATATATATCATACAAAAGGAAATGCAGTACTACCACTAATAAATAAAGATAAAATAAATAAATCATTATCAAAATTACCAGATAAAAATAGATATAAAAATTTATATTTAGGAGTAATATAAATAATAGTAAAAGCACACTTTCGACAAGGAATAGATAGTCCTATACAATTATTTTGCATGGATAATAAAATATTAAATGGCCCTGTAGATGCATTATTTGGAGTAGTATCAAGAAATTTAGTTTACAAAAAATTAAAATTTATAATAATACCATATTTTTCAGTAAGCTTATAAGATAAAAATATAAATCAAACATTCAATTTATATCATAAATTACATAGGATAGAAATGATAGGTGGATTAAAAGTATTTTCAGTAATATATAGAACTATATATGCATTTACTACAAGTCATCATAAAAAGTTACAAAAAGATAATATAAAATTACAGGTAGATATAGACGATACATTCTCTGATTTAGTCGAATATATACCACCAAGACTACTAATACCAACTAGTATGACTATCTTAAATGAATTACCAATGGATATATATATATATATATATAGGAATTACCCCTAAGATACAATATATAGGAGAAAGACTACTAATCTCATAAGGAGAATCTTCTAATGAAAATTAGACATCTCAATCCAAAAATAAACGATGATAATAGACGAATAAAGAAAAATACATTCTCAATCTAGAAGAAGTATAGATTTAAAATCATCTTTACAAGCAAAACAATATTATATCAAAATATAATTAGATATAGGAGGAGAATGGAAAATGTTAAAAACATTAATAGACACCGGAGCAGCAAAAAGTCATATAAATGAAAGCTTAGTTTTTACATTCACCAAATATAATTTAGACAAAATATATGAATTCTTAGACTATTCAAGAAATAGGCATATAATAAATAAATATGTAAAAATCAATTTAATATTAACATATATAAGTGGAAAAATAGCAATAATACCAATGAAAATAAATATGGATACCATATCATCTACACAAATATCAATTTTATTAGGATTAAACTTTTTAGAAAATATATCTCTATATAATATCACTAACGAATATATAACCTTTACATATAATGGAAATCACTATAAAATTGCAAGGATTAGAAACTAATCCATTTAGTATTTATATAAATATAGAAGTAATTTATAAAGATTATCATACGATTTCATATAATGCATTTATAGATACAGAATCAGCCATAACATTGGCACAACCCTATCCAAAAAAATATGGAAGAAAATAACTACCTATAAATTAGGAATAGATATAACAGAAAATACTATGAAATATCACTTAGTGAGAGAAAATATTAAAATTCAAGTTCAATCTTATCTACTTCAAATACCAAAAATATATCAATCTAAACATCATGGATGTAATACTTTATTAGGCAATGATTGTTAACAAATTATTATCCCTTAAGTATATATTGGTCCTCAATATTTAAGACTAACAACTCCCTATGAGCATATGATTATTTGTCCTCGCTTATTACAAGCTTATAAATGGAAATCATATCTAGTAGTTCCTCACAGAGGGAACTATGGTGAGTACATAGAAAAAGAACCCATAAAAAATGTAACACAAAAATAACAATGAAAATCTAGCAATTTCCAAAGAAATTAGCTTTTTATTAGATAGATGTATAGGACATAATCCATTAAAAAAGTGAAAGCAAAATAAAATATATGCTAAATTAGAATTAAAACATAAGATACCTATAAGAAGTAAAAGAAGATGAAGAAGAATTTGACATAAAAATAAAACAATTATTAGAGAAAAAAATGATTAAACCAAGTAAAAGTCCATATATTAGTCTGATTTTTATGGTTAAAAATCATGCAAAAATAAAGAGAAATAAACCCAGAATGGTTATCAATTATACGAAATTAAATACAACCATAGAATTTAATGGCTATTTAATACCTCATAAAGAAATCTTAATAAATAACATTAAAGGAAAAACTTGGTATTCAAAGTTTGATTGCAAATCAGTATTTTGGCAAATCAAAATCATCTAAAAAGTAGAAAATATGCAACATTCAGTACACCAAGAGGACATTATGAATGAATAGTTATGCCATTTGATTTATGTAATGCTTCTCAAATATTTCAGAGAAAGATGGATAATATATTTAAAGATTTAAGACATTTTTATTTAGTTTATATTAACGATATTATAATATTTAGTGAAAAGTTGGAAGAACATTTTAGGCATATTAAGCAATTTTTATTAAGATGTATTAAGCATGGAATTATGTTATCCAAAGAAAAAGTAGATATAGCAAAAAGAAAAGATAAAATTTTTAGGATTTACAATATCAAAAAGAAAAATCGAATTACAACCACATATAGCGGAATCTTTATTTAAGTTTTTAGACTCACAAGAAAGTAGAAAGATGGTCCAGCAATTCTTAGGACACATCACATATGCAAGCGACTTTATATATGAGTGCCCTAAAAAGAGAAACGTATTACAAGACAAACTAAAAGGTGACAAACCTTGGAATTGGATGGATGCTGACACTAAAGTAGTAAAAAAAATAAAAGAATATTGTAAAAATTTACCAAAGTTATCCTTACCAAAAGAAAATGAAGAATTAAGACTAGAAACAGATGCAGAAGATGATTATTGGAGAGCTATTCTAAAAAGTAAAAATGGACAGAAAATATATGGATATTCATCAGGAACTTTTAAAAGTTCAGAAAAGAATTACCATAGAAATGAAAAAGAATTATTGGCAGTAAAATATGCAATAAAAAAATTCAAATTAGTTTTTTTGCCAAAGAAATTTACAATAAAAACAGATAACACTTAAGTAAAATCCTTTATTACAAAGAATTACAATGAAAAATTAGCTCAAAGAAGTAAAATGAGATGGCAAAAGTATTTTGCTAATTTTAATTTTGATATTGAATATATTCCAGAAAAGGACATTATATTGGCAAATCTACTCAGTAGACCAATATCTTAAAAATGAAACTAACTTTTACATTGTAGAATGGAGAAAAGTGTAGAAAGAATCTCCAAGCTCACAACAGAGAAAAAGGAAGTAATTAAATCTATGAAGAAAGTTATATCTTATATTCTAAAAATAGATAATGAGATTAGTTGAATATCTATGAAGTATGTTCAGGTGGTTCTTTGCCCAAAGGAATCTAAGGAAGAAAATTCTAGTAAAATGATTGTCCTTGGCACTTCTGCTAAGAGAGAGTTAGAGAAAGAAATATTAAAAAATTTAATGATGAGATAGTCTGTTCAATTTTTTTATAGTCCTAAATCATCACAGGAAGTAATTTCAAGAAATATGGCATCCACATCAATGGAGAATCTTAATTCTCGATTGATAACTCTTAAAGATTTTTCACTATCATCCCAGCAATGGAATGATGAGGAGAGATCTTGATTAAACTCTACAAAAATAAAAAAAGCAATGGGAAGCAAACTTCTTAAAAGCTTTACAATACTTAGCAAAGGTCACTAATGCAGTTGGAATAAGCACTATTCCAATCAATGGCATGTACAATAAGGAAATATCATGCAAGGAGCAGAACCCACAACTGTATAAAAACTTTATCGTTTTGGACTCATCCACACCATTTAACTTGGAGCAAATTTGGAAGAAATTAAATGTTTACCGGAAGTAATTAAGAACCAGGTTAAAATTTTTAATGGAATAACAAAAATAAACAAGATTTATGTCCAAGTTTTTAGCAGTATTCTCAAATGGGATGATGATAAAAATATGGAACTAAAGGCAAAAACATTCGTCACGATGGGAACCACAAGGCAAGAAATTATTCCAGAAGATTAAAAAAAAACCCTTTAATTTACATCCATTGATTATCAAAAATCTTCCAAAAATGAAAATAAAAAATATCGAGCACTAAGAGAAATCTTATCTGACAATAAAAAATACTATAGTAGTTATCAAGATGATATTTTAATTACCAATCCAGCTACAGATTGGCATCAGAAATATCTTCTTGAAGGCTATCTTGATAACTATTTGGAAGAAAGCTTGCCAATGACGAAAGCGACAAAAGAACTTTTTAGAAAAACGATAAAAAAGGAACTGATAGTGGAGAAAAAAAGCAAGGAACAAGGCTTAGTGGACTTGGTCCCCCTCTAAATACAAGGAAGAAATAATTGAGAAAATCAGGCAAAAATCCTTATGTAAGCAATGATGTAAGAACGAAATCATAGACTCAATAATGTAAACCAATAATGTAATAGAAGATAGGTGTAACCTCTATAAAAACCCACTTAGCAAATATAAGAACCACGACTTAAGAACACTATCAATCTTTTGCTTGCTTTCCTTTTGTAATACTCGGTACTCGACTCCGATGAAGGATTGGTTACCGAATGATACCCTGACTCGCTTTCTCAAAATTTAATCTATCTTAATATTAGAATTCATAAAGAAAATTCAATCCGCCACGACCTCTGCAGAAAAACGGATAGAGTTTTCCCTATACGGGTCTTTATCCCTCTATTCACAAAAAATAATTCTCACTTCTACAGTGTTCAATGCAGTTCTCAATTTCTTAGACAACCCAATAGCATAAATTCTCATCCCAATCTCCTCAATCCGACACAATTAACAATATCCATCAACAATATATATATGTGTGTGTGTGTGTGTGTGTGTGTGTATACATGTATACATATATGTATATATGTATACATATATGCATATATGTACACACACACACACACACACACATATATGTATATACATATACATATACATATAGATATATGCATATGTGTATATATATATATATATATATATATATATATATATATATATATATATATATATATATATATATATATATATAAGCATTCTAATTTATGCCATTACAACAATAATAATATATGTAATGCCCGTTCTTATTACCTTTTATTTACATATATTCTATTAAATTGCTTGTACAAAAACACATATATATACAACATTTAATACATATAATATACTTAAAGTACAATTACAACTTAGTTTGTTACATATATATATATTTCAAATCTTTTATACATTGTACATTTACAATAATGTAATACATTATCAGAATTATTATTTCTTCACTCGCTACCCTTTTAGTGGTCTGCAGATGTTGACTCTAGCAAAAGCACTTTCTCACCTTTGAGTACCTACACGGGAAAACACCCGTGCTGAGCAATGGCTCAGTGGGGAGTAAACAGTACAATTGACTTCTTATCGAAGTCGCAGATACAATCAATATAACATACCAATACATATAACATAATAACATGTCACTCTTATTTAGCACATGCATTAACCATATTCAATAACAATTATACACTCAATAACAATCACAATATAGTTTTTCACTTACACTTCATTATTCGATGAAAAGCATTAACATTATCATTAAGTACAAAAATATTTACACCATTAATCACTTATCATTACTCATCCATCAAATCACTTACCTTGCTTGAATTCTCATAAAGGTGGATACGGGTACAAACACTTGATACTAAAAAGAAGTATCAAACACTAAAGACATAAAAGTCTTGGTTTACTAGATACCAAAAGATATCAAACACTACACTAGTCACATTTTGGTGACAACACTTGCAGCTGCGATCGCTATCCCCTTTATAGGCATGCCTATCTATCCACTACTATGTGAAATTCGGGCTTATAAATAGTCTTTAATCACTCAAAGTTATCACACTTAATACATTTAGATTCAAAGAGACAACACATCAAATAGAGCATGCAACAAAATCACTGAACAATTTATATTTACTTAAACTTCAAATATACTTAAAAATTAACATTAATATAATTATTATTTGTCATGCAATTTGTAATATTATACTTATCATTTATCATGTTCACTCTCATTTATTACTTGTACAAATTCTTATGTTTTAAGGCTTAATATTTAACTTTATTTTACTGATTTATTATGTTATACACTCATTTCATATCATTCTTTACTCTTGTTTTTACACTTAAAACACTCTAAAAGTGTTTAGGAAAACTTAAACATACTTTAATAACAATTTGAGACTTTAAAATCAAGTTCAAGAAAGACAGGGCAGGGTCACAGTTACTATCAAAATCCTAGTAACCGTGGCTCAAACATGAAATAGGGGTCACAGTTACTACCAAAATCATGGTAACCATGACCTAAGTTGCCCTTTTGGCTCTGGACTATGTCATACTACCTCACGGTCATTACCAGATGAGTAATAACCGTGGTCTATTCTTTTTAAAGGGGTCACGCTTACTATAAAAAACTTAGTAACCATGAGATAGGTCTTCTTTAGGGTCTAGACTGAAAACTGGGGTACCTCACAGTTACTACCAAAAACCTAGTAACAGTGAGGCCCAAACCGCTCAAAGATAGATTTTCAGGCTCGAATTCTATGCCATTTTTGACCTATAAAAAGTCATTTTCAGGAAAAGTGGTATTTTACAAAGTTGTTCCACTATGTCTCTAGTTTCTAAAACATAAAAAATCACTTAATTATGACTTTTAAATCTCAAGATATAACTAAAATATTATAGATTGTTCCTAGGCAACAACAGGAGTCTGTCCACTTCAATCTCATTTTCGAACATCTAGAGACATATTTAGATTCTGGTTTCTTATACTAAGTTTTAGATATATGTCTTATCTTTCATATCCAACTGGAATCACTCAATTTAGAGTTTTAAAGAAAAAGTTATACTCTTCTTAGTAAAACTGGTTCATGTAAACTCTAGGCAGATTTTTGCTAATTCACTTTTCATGATACAAGTCATTATTCTCACCTAACAACAACATCATCACTCATATCTATCATAAAATACATAATAATATAGCATAGTAAGCAATAGAATCAAACAAATATAGCAAAGAAAGTGAAAAACTCCTAAACCTCAACAAGCTTCACTCCTTTCTTCTTCCTCTTTCCCTGCTCTCTCTCTACCTTCTTTGAGACTCCAAAAGCTTGTATTTTGAGAGAAAAAAATGAGTGAAAGGAGTAGAATTTTCTGAGATTAAGGAATACCTTTTGGCCGGCCACATCATTTTCCCTTTTATACTATGAGATCTCTCCATTTCTCATGAGATTTTATGAGTTTTCTAAAGTGCTACATGTCTTGCTTCTATTGGTCCATTCCTAACCTTGCAATTTGCTCCCTCTACGTCCTTTATTTCTCTTTTTGCCACAATTATTTTACTTGATCTTTTCAATTAAACCCTCAATGTCACATTCTCTCAAATTTATACACTTCTGTCTTAGTGTAAAATTACCATTTTGTCCTTATCCTTTTAATTTAATTCCTTTTGTGTCCTTTCCTACATTTTCAATGCACATCTCCTCGTATTACCTCCACTATATAGATCAAATATACCCGATTACTCCTAAGGTGTAATGTGGGGCCTTACAATATAATTCCTTTAATACAATAAAATCCAAATTATCACAGGAAGCCATTTAAGTATTTATGAGCATTCAATCTCCCATATTGCCAAAACAAAATAAACTTCCAAGCCAAAATGTCCATCTTAAAGTAGAGGAAAGCCTTCTTACTTTCTGGTAGATCCCCAATCTGAAATTAAGTGTTAAAAAAATACTATACACCTACGTGTAGAAACAAAAATTTCCACGCGCTAAGAAAAATGCTTAGTGGCAACCACTAAATTTTCTTTCCAAAAAAATTTCATGTCTATATATATATATATATATATATATATATATATATATATATATATATATATATATATATATATATATATATATATTTCATAACTTGAAAAATACTACAAATGTGAATAAATAATCAAATAAATAATTAAATAAACTTTAGATGTACCCAGTTTATTAATAACTGGTATTATGTGAAACTATAATTTAAACATTTGATTAACATAAATTTTTCAATCAAGCCGACACACCACTATACTTCCCCCCCTCCCAACACACCACACGTTTATACCATCCAACACATCATCTATCCAACCATCACACCATCGTACCCTCTATCACACCATTATGTTAACCATCACACCATCATACCATCTATCAAAACTTCATACCAACCATCACACCAAATAATTTTTCAACATTTTGTGTCAATTTAAATATCGTATAACACAAACGATGCATTAGCAAATTTTTTGTAATTTATATCTAATGTAAATGAATAACTTCCTAATTCTATAATATAACTCGTGCACAATACAAATTCATAGATTATCTAATCATATAGAAATTTATTTCAAATATGTAACAATTGACATTTAAAGTAATAAAAATTAAATTTAGTAATTGCAAACCTCAATTGGTGACAAACTAACTTTAATGGCTTCAAACACCATTCAAGATTAAAATGAAGCTCTCACTACCTTTCCTTTCTCTATATTTTTCAAATTTTATTCTTCTCTTAGCTGTCGATCATGGAGGAAGTGACCAGAGGGCCAGTGATGGGTGCCAGTGAAAAGAGGGGCGACAAAGGCTTTAAGGGAGAGAGATGCACCAAGGGAGAAGAAAGAGAAAGAAAAAAAAATGAGGGGCAGCTCTTATGGTGCAAGCTGGAGGAGAGAGAGCCGATGGTTGGTAACCGTTGGAGGGTGGTGGTGGCTGGAATAGGAGATCGGACAAATAAGGAAGACAAAAGGTGGGAAAAGAGAAAAGAAGAAAGGGAAAAAGTGGAGATCTGACCCCATTTTCTTTATTTTGCTATATTCCACTTTGGTCCTCTCTTAAAAAATTTAAACCTCTCACTTAAAACTTTATACACTTAGGTCCCTAGTTAATAAAATTCTAAACCCATACCACTAGTTTAATTTCTTAATTTGTATTATATAATTCTTGTTCTTTGGGTGCTCTAAAATTAAACTTAATTTATAAATTCAAATTTCTTTCGAGTTATTATTTGGGGTGTTATATTTCTTCTCCTCTAAAAAGGATTTCTTCCTTAAAATTACCTGGATAAAATAGCTGTGGATACATCTTTTTCATTGTTTCTTCTGGCTCCCACGTGGCTTCCTCGGTATTATGATGTCTCTAAAGTACTTTCACCAGTGGAACTATCTTGTTTGTCAATTGCTTTACTTCACGCGCTAGAATTTGAATCGGTTCCTTTTTCATATGTCAAATATGGCTAGACATGTACCTCTCCAAGTTTGACAATATGAGATGGATCTGATCGATACCTTCTGAGTCTGGATACATGAAAGATATCATGAATCTTTTCTAATTCTCTTAGTAAGTCTAGTCTATATGCTACTGGATCCACACGTTCTATAATTTCATATGGGCTAATAAACCTAGGACTCAATTTGCCTTTTCTGCCAAACCTCAATACCTTTTTCCATGGTGATACTTTTAGGAAAACTTTATCATCGACCGAGTATTCTATATCTTTTCTTTTGAGATCAGCATAAGAGTTCTAACGGTCAGCTGTGGCTTTTAGATTATTTTTAATAATTCTTACTTTTTCTTTTCTCTCTCTAATTAATTTTGGCTCAACTATCTCATTCTCCTTAAGCTCGGTCCAACATAATGGGGTCCTATATTTTCTTTCGTGTAACGCTTCATATGGGGTCATTTGAATACTCTCTTGGTAACTATTATTATAGGCAAATTCGGCCAAAGCAAGATATCGGTCCCAATTTCCTTTAAAATTTATTACACAACTTTTAAGCATATCTTCTATTACATATTGCATCATAATCATAAAATTACTATAATCTTTAACATCATACATCTTTAAATCACTTATTAAAATGTACATGTATCACTTTTTCAGACTGTCCGTCCGTTTGAGGATGAAAAGCACTACTAAATTTTAACTTTGTACCCAGAGTCTCTTGAAGTTTCTTTCAAAATCTCGAAGTAAACCTTGGATCTCTGTCTGATATGATAGAAGATGGAACTCCATGTAACCTGACTATTTCATTAATATATACTTCTGCAAATTTGTTCATCGAGTAATCGGTTCTAACCGGTAAGAAATGTGCTGACTTTGTCAATTTATCAACAATCATCCACACCGCATCATGTCTTTTTCTGATCTATGGCAAACCACTGACAAAGTCCATGGTGATGTTATCTCACTTCCATTTAGGTATTGTAATGGTTTGTAGTAAATCCTATGGAACTTGATGTTCAGCCTTCACCTGTTGACAAGTCAAGCATTTTTCCACGTACTCCGATATATCTTTTTTCATGCCAGGCTACCAATAATGGGTTTTTACATCTTGGTGCTACCCGGATGCATAGCATAAGAGCTATTGTGAGCTTCTTCCATGATTTGTTTCTTGAGTTCTTCATTATGAGGAACACAAATTCTATCCTTATAATATAAACCATCTCCTTCTTTATTCACAAATTCGCTATCTTTCCCTTCTTGAATTTGCCTGAAAATCATAGCAAACTTCTCACCATATCCTTGAGCCTCCTTAACTTGCCGCAATAGTATTGGTATAAGCTTTAGTTCAGCTATAATGGTTTCATTATCTGCCAATGCTAGTTTGACATTCATGGCTTTTAAAGCTATGAAGGAAAAACCACAATTAGAATCTAAATGAAATTTTGTCATTCATATAAATTTTCAAAAGGTATACTAATATTTAGGAAAAAAATTTACCTGCCATAGATTTTCTACTAAGTGCATCAGCTACAACATTTGCCTTACCCAGATGGTAGTTAATAATATAATCATAATTCTTTATCAGCTCTATCCATCTTCTTTGCCTTAAATTCAACTGTTTCTACGTAGCCAAGTACTTAAGGCTCTTATAGTCAGTACATATATAACTCTTTTCTCTATATAAATAATGTCTCCACACCTTAAGAGCAAATACAATAGCTGCTAACTCCAGATCATGAGTGGGATACTTCTTTTCGTGTGGCTTGAGCTGCCTAGATGCATAATCGATCACCTTTCCTTCTTGCATTAAAACACATCTTAGTCATTTATGTGATGCATCACTATAAATCACAAAACCCTTTCCAGCCATAGGTTGAGTCAAAATAGGTGCTTCTGTCAATAGTGCCCTAAGCTTTTCAAAGCTTTCTTAACACTTTTCATTCCAAATAAACTTGACATTCTTCTGGAGTAATTTGGTCAAAGGATCCATAATTAATGAAAACCCCTTAACAAATCTTCTATAGTAACCCGTTAGGCCTAAAAAACTTTTAATCTCTGTTGTATTTCTTGGTGGTTTTCACTCAAAGATAGCTTTAATCTTCTTGGGGTTCACTCTAATTCCCTCAGCTGACACAATATGGCCAAGGAAAGATATTTTATTTAACCAAAATTCACACTTGCTAAATTTAGCAAAAAGTTTCTTTTCTCTTAGGTTTTGGAAAATAATTCTAAGGTGTTCATCATGCTCTTCCTGATTTCTTGAATAGATCAGTACATCATCAATAAAGATCACCATAAATTGATCCAAGTAACGATAAAAAATGATTCATAAGATCCATGAACGCTGCTGGAGCATTTTAAGCCCAAAAAGCATCACCAAAAACTCATAGTATCCATATCTAGTCCTGAAGGCAGTCTTAGGCACATTTGACTTCCTCACTCTCAATTGGTAATAGCCAGATCTCAAATCAATTTTGAAAAATACTCCAGTACCTTTAAGTTGATCAAAAAGATCATCAATTCTGTGCAACAGATACTTGTTCTTCACTGTAACTTTGTGTTAGCTATTTGTATTCAATATAAAGTCTCAGATTTCTATCTTTTTTCTTTACAAAAAGTACAGGTACATCCCATGGAGATACACTAGGATGGATAAAACCCTTCTCAATAAGTTTTTGCAATTGAATCTTCAATTCTTTAAGTTTCGTAGGTGATCGGTGTCTAGCAAGTGTACTAGATCGGCTAGTAATATAGAGAAATATAAATTAAGACCCCAAATATCGTACCCAAGGAAATATAGATTGCTAAGGATAATATCTATATATATAAATTAAATCAACCTGAGATTGTTTCCCAAATATTTTTGATTTAAAAGCAAAAGTTAGACAAAATAAACAATGAGACAAAATAAAAACTAAAATTAAACTAACATAAATTAAAAAAAATAATAACTGAATTTCTCTTGCTAAAAAAACTATCAACCTTAATTTTCATTGTAATGACTTAATTAAAAGAGAAACACATGTGATTATGAAGAATTCAGATGAATAAAACCAGATAACTTTACTCAAGATTATCATTCCAAGTATTAAAATTCTCTTATTCAGAATAATTCAACATTTAGCATAAAAATCTGAATTAATCCTCCTAGATGTTTATTAAATCCATTTTCAAGAAATTTAACTTTCACCTATTCTTAGTTACTCTTTTTCTTAATCTTAAATTACTTTAATTAACACAAAATTATCTCTTATTCAGAACATAATCATGCATCAATCCAAGAAAACTAACCTAAGAACATGGATATCAATGATCAAACCAAAAGTCAATTATTAACCAATAATTAATCAAGCTAACAACCAAACTTTAGTTAAATAATGATAAGAATATGCTTAAGAACTAAGAAATAATCAAACTTGTATTAAAATTAAGCACAAGCTTAAGTCATAACAATAAAAATATAAGATTTCAAGAATCCATTAGCAAAAGAAGAAAAACTACTTCCTAAACATATTTAAAAACTAAAACAAAGTTGAAATAAAAAATAAAAATAGAAAAACTGGAAAAACAAATTAAACTTAAAACTAATGAGCTTTGTAACTCTATCTAATTCTCTCTTCTCTTTGATGTCTTGGTGCCCTTTTTATAGAGTGAAAACACTTCGAAAGAAGTTTTATTGACTAAAAATTCCTTTTCTGAGGTTGAGTTGGAGTTTCTCTTAAATTGAAAGATTTCTGTCAATAATTTTCCTTGTTTGCATGGGAGAGTAGTCAAAACACCCTGGGAGAGCATAATTTTTGCTTGGGAGAGCATAATTTTTGCTTGGGAGAGCACTTTGATTATGTCTTCACGTGCTCCAATTAAATAAACTTTCCCATTTTTGCACTTTTGCCCTAAATCTTCTTACTTCTTGCAATTTCAACCTTTCTTCTTCAATTAAACCCCTAAAAATACCAAAATTCTCAATTAAGCCCGCAGATAACTAATTTAACAAATTAATCATAAAATTAACTAAATTAAAACCAAATTAACTAAATTAAACACCTAAAAATACACTAAAAATATAGTTTAATTAACAGTTATTAGTAGGTGCCATTCTATAGGGTGTGGTAGATACAGGTGCTATACCAGGTAAAACATCAATAGAGAATTCAATCTCTCTCTCTCTCTCTCTGGAGGTAACCCTGGTAGTTCATTTAGAAATACATCATGAAAGTCGCACATTGTAGGAATATCCTAAATTTTAGGTTCATCCTTTCTAGTTTCAAGAACACATGCTAGATAGGCTTCACACCCCTTTCTCATCAATCTTCTAGCCATGGCAGCACATATCACATTTGAAAGAAAATCATATCTCTCTCCTACTACTGTGATATCTTCATCATTTTCGATTTTAAGTGTAATTCGTTTAAGACGACAATCCACTATTACTTGATGTGCATACAATTAATCTATTCCAAGAATCACATCAAACTCATTGAATGGTAATTCAATCAAGTTTGTAGGAAAATTTTGATTTAGTACTTGGATCGGACAATCCTTATATACTTCATTTAGTACTACACTATGTCCTAAAGGATTAGTCATAAAGATCTCAAGTTCTAATTTTTCAGCATCTAAACCCCTTCCATAAGCTATTGTAGTGCATATGTATGAATGTGTGGAGCCATAATCAATTAATGCAAAAATATCACGAGTAAAGAGAGTAAATTTACCGACTATGACATCTGGTGAATCCTGCTCCTCCAAAGCTCTGATAGCATAAGCACAAGTCAGAACTCTAGCCTCTGATTCCAAAGCTGTATGTGTAAAATTTCTCTGACTGGTAGCTTCCATAGGATCACCTCTACCTCTACCTCTATTTCTACCTCCTTGAGTAGTAGGCCTTCTAGTCTGTGGAGTGGTTGGAGAATTTAGGGTAATCTTTAGCAAACTAGTCCTTAAAGTCGTATCTAAAACAAGCTCCTAACAACCTCCAACATTTGCCTTGATGTTGCTTGCCATAATGTTCACATAAGGAACCTACTTTGTTCGTACCCCCGGGCATACTGGCTATAGAAGTGGTCTGTTGACCCGATCTACCTGAAGATTTTTTACTTTGAGTCTGTCTCTGTGAGTAAGCTTGTGACTGTGTTGAGTCTTGAGATCCTTTAAGTTTTTTGTTAGGGTTAGAAGCCAAGCCAAACTGCCCTTGCCTTTGATTTCTCTTCTGCTGCCTTCTATTCTTTTTATTCTTTTCTTCTACCTCTACAGCTTCAATCTCAAGAGCTACCTCCACCAACTCACTAAGATTAGAGAATTTACAACCAATAATGCCCCGTTTAATTTCAGTATGCAACCCATCTTTAAACCTTTGAAGTTTCATCTCTTTTATAGCAGTAAGTTATGGTACATAGTGGCTTAATCTATCAAACTCTCTTAGATATTCAGTCACCATCCTACCCGCCTATTTAAGATAAAGAAAAGTTTTTTCCATGGCCTTTTTATATTGAACCCCGATATATCTCTTCTCAAATTGGTTCATAAAAAAATCCCAAGTGGGACCCGAATTAGCTATATCTTTGGAGATAGCTAATTACCACTCATACGCTTACCCTTAAAGTAAAAAAGGCCACATAGTCTAATTTATCCTCCAAAGAAATCTTTATATGATTAAAAATTCTCTTAATCTTTTGAAGCCACTCTTTTGCAATTTGAGGAGTAATAAATGCATCTCCATAGAAATCCATTGCTCCTAACTTTTTTATTCTCTCAAAATTACCACTCTGAAGATGAGGTGGTGGCTGGGGCTGGAAGTGGGGCATAGCCTCTGACATTCTCCTGAATGCCTTAGTCATAGCTTGGTAGAATTCCATTTGAGCTTAGGGTACGGGTGCAATAGGTGGGGGTTGAGTTTCTATTGAGGGGTTTACTCTCGCAGTACCCTCAACAATAGTGGAGGCATGACTTTCCACTTCCTCCTCTCCAGCTCTTTTAGAATTCGATTCCATATCAAATCTGAAATAATAAAAGAAATGGACTTCTCATAAGATAAATTTATATGTTCCCCCTTTTTAATCTCCAAATTCCATATATCTACATAGATAATACTTTATCATTTCAATCACGACAAGAAAACAAATCATCATATTCCAAATATGCTTCATGTGTACCCTGTCAAATTTCTCATATGCGGGGCATTTTATTTTATTTTTTTCATTGAAAAATTGATAATTATATATGTATAGATGTAATGTGTACTCAATGTTTCATATATGCAATTTATGCAAATGCACATGTTTTATATGTATGATTATGTATTTCATCCCACACCAATGCTCGTGCTATATAAAAAAAAATCAACCCATATAATGAGGGTCATCGATGGGTACACAAAGCATATTACTCTTGTTTACCTTTCTCCTTTATCTATTCTAGGTTTAGGACCACCTAAACCTAGGCTTTGATACCATTAAATGTAACACCTGGTACCCGACTTCGATGAAGGATCGATTATCGAATGATACCCTGACTGGATTTTTCAAAATCTAATCTATCTTAATATTATAATTCATAAAAAAAATCCAAACCGCCACAACCGCTGCAGAAAAACAGATAGAGTTTCCTCTATACGGGTCTCTATCCTCCTATTCACAAAGAAGTAATTCTCACTTCTACAGTGGTTAATGCAGTTCTCAAATTCTCAGACAACCCAATAACATAAATTCTCATCCCGAGCTCTTCAATCCGATATAATTAACAATATCCATCAACAATATATATATATATATATATATATATATATATATATATATATATATATATATATATATATATATATATATATATATATATATATATATAGCATTCTAATTTACGCCATTACAACAATAATAATATAACTCTTTTAATACAATAAAAACCAAATTATCTTAGGAAGCCATTTAAGTATCTATGACTATTCAATCTCCCATATTGCCAAAACAAAATCAACTTCCAAGCCAAAGAATCCATCTTAAAGTAGAGAAAAACCTCATTACTTTTTGGTAGATCCCCAGTCCAAAAGTGTTCAAAAAAAATCCTGTACACCTATGCACAGAAATAAAAATTTCCACGAGCTAAACAAAATGCTTAGTGGCAATCACTAAATTTTGTTTCCAAAAAAATTCATGTATATATATATTTTATAACTTGAAAATACTACAAATGTGAATAAATAATCAATTAAATAATTAAATAAACTTTAGATATACCCAGTCTATTAATAACTGGTATTATGTGAAACTATAATTTAAACATGTGATTAACAAAAATTTTTCAATTAAGCCGACACACCACTATACTTCTCCCCCCCCCCCCAACACACCACACGTTTATACCATCCAACACACCGTCTATCCAACAATCACACCATCGTATCCTCCACCACACCATTATGTTAACCATTACACCATCATACTATCTATCATAACTTCGTACCAACCATCACATCAAATAATTTTTCAACATTTTGTGTCAATTTAAATATCGTATAACACAAATGATGCATTAGTAAATTTTCTGTAATTTATATCTAATGTAAAAGAATAACTTCCTAAATCTATTATATAACCCATGCACGATACAAATTCATAAATTATCTAATCATATAGAAATTTATTTCAAATATGTAACAATTGACATTTAAAGTAAAAAAAAATTAAATTTAGTAATTGCAAACCTCAATTGGTGACAAACTAACTCCAATGGCTTCAAACACCCTTCAAGATTAAAATGAAGCTCTCGCTTCCTTTCCTTTCTCTATCTTCTTCAAATTTTATTCTTCTATTAGCCGTCGATCATGGAGGAAGTGACCAGAGGGGCGACTATGGGTGGCAGTGTAAGGAGGGGCGATAAAGGCTTTAAGGGAGAGAGACGCACCAAGGGAGAAGAAAGAGAAAGAAAGAAAAAAAATGAGGGGTAGCTCTTGTTTTGCATGCCGAACGAGAGAGGGCCGGCGGCTGCTAGTGGCTGGTAACTGGTGGAGGGTGGTGATGGCTGGAATAGGAGATCGGATAAATGAGGAAGGCAAAAGTTGGGAAAAAAGAAAAGAAGAAAGGAAAAAAGAAAAAAGGAAAAAGTGGAGATCTGACCCCCCATTTTTTTGCTATATTCTACTTTGGTCCTCTCCTAAAAAGTTTAAATCTCTCATTTAAAACTTTATACACTTAGGTCCCTAGTTAACAAAATTCTAAATCCATACCAGTAGTTTAATTTCTTAATTTATATTATATAATTCTTGTTCTTTGGGTGCCTTAAAATTAAACTTAATTTATAAATTCAAAATTTTTTTGGGTTATTATTTGGGGTGTTACACCTTTAGTTTTGAAAACTTTATAACTTTTTTTGAAAGAAATAAGAAATGGAATTATAGACTCAAAATAATTCTTTTTAAGTAACTTGAGTATTTAGATTTTACAATCTTGTAAGAAATATAAGAAACTAGTTATGATAAACTTAGAAAGACATATTACTCGTATACCAAAAGTTTTCTTAAAAAATCCATAATGTAAAAGTTGTCGTTGCTAGTTGAAATTATTTCAGTAGCATCTCTTGGAGGTATTGAGACGATGCTTGTGTAAAGAAGAAGCAGGAGGTACAGAGAATGGAGAAGCTTAGATCAACCCTAAAAGTCCTCAGCCTAAGAGTATACTATTATCAGAAATCGTTGATTACAGGATTCTAGCAGCATCAATGAAGCATAGTGGACCCTGAAGGAGCTATAAGGTATATCAAAACCCTGATCTTTATTTGTTTATAGTATTAGTTTTCAATCCTATTTCTTAATGAAAGAATGCTTTTAAAATGAAATTGTTAAAACTTTTCTACTAAATGGATAGGTTAAGAAAACACATATATAAAACACAAAATAGAATTAATAATATAATATAATATAATACTGAATTAAAAAGACAATTAAGACGAGAGAATAAAAATGAAATATTTATAGAAATGTATGAATTAACTCCAAATTACAATTTATATGAAAGAATAGAAAGTTTAGAATACATGATACAAATTAATAACTCAAGAATAAACATTTTAAGAAATAAAAGAAACAGAATACCTTTAGGATAAATAATTATGGGCATAAAAAATTTTATCAACAATTTTAATTCTAAAGATTTAAGTGAAGAAAGACATATTAGAGAAATAATAAGAGATATGAATATATTAAAAGAAAATATAAATTTAACATTTCATCAAAATTTGGACATAATTGGAACATCTCCCTTTAACGAAGAATTAAAAAAATCAAATTATAGATAGTCTATATAGCGACAATCATGTTAAAAATACAATAGTAATAGAAATAATAGATACTTGTGAAGAAATTATTAAAACAAGAAGAAGAAATTAATTTCGTAATGAATTTTGTCCTATACTAGTATTAGAGCCTATGGATTTTTTTAAAAAATTAAGTTTAATAATAATGACAACTTGTGATGCCTTCATAAAATTAATTTGTCATATTAAAGGAAAAATAGAATATTATTAAGATAGAATAAAAAATATAGAAAATGAATTACATTTATGGAAATAAATAGTATAGTTGAAGAATATAAAATACGTAGATTACAAGAAATAAGAGAGGAATTAATAAATATAAAAGATGCATTAGAAAATGATTTAGAAAAAATTTCAGAAGAAATAAATATAGCTAGCTTTAAATTAGAAGAAACCTAAATGAATAAACAAGAAATGATTATATAAATTGAAAATAAAGAAGAATATATAAAGCATCTTATAAAAATAATTAATTATTTGAAAAAGATAAAAGTGAATAAAAATACAATAAAGTTATTAATAAATGATTTAAAATTTACTAAACCGGAACTACACAACTTATATTTAAAATGTCATATATAGTAGAAAAATTTTGAGAATCTTTAGCTTTATTAAATTTATCTGCAATTCAAGACATTAATAATGTTTTAAGTGAAATGGATAGCCAAAAAAGAGCTTTATATGATATTAAGACGAAGTTCCAGAAAATTTTATACAGACATCTCTAACAGAAATGTGAAGAAAAGAAAAATTAATGGTAAATATAAGAAGGACATTAATTAACATAATAAATGATCTTAGAAGACAATAAGGATAAAAATAAAAGAATAGGTATTGATAATGTCTGATTTGTCAGAACGTCAGTACGAGTCAATGGCCGCATAATTTGATCGTTGAGTGAGGACTTGCAAGAAGCCTTGTCCGATCGGACTGGGCGAAAGCACTTCGAAGCTTAAGTTAGTGACTTAAAGAGAGATGAGTCTAGAGAGAGTCTCGAGTTTTGCATACCTGAAGCCACTGTACATTGGGCTATTTATAGATGGTGTAAGGGTGTTAGAGCAGGAGAGCAGCGACGTGATAAGGACTAGATTGGAGACGTGGGCTTTGTTGTGCATTAGTGGATTGAGGCACTGAAGGTCTCATCAATCTGATTGGGCTGATCCAGCTAGCTTTCCAATGCTTGTTTGTCACGCGCTAGACATTTTTGAAGATAAAGTCTCTGGGCTTTGAGCTGAAGCTTTGCCTGGGGCTAGAGGATGGTACGGTATTATCACTTGTCCCCCCCTTAAAAAGGTGTCCGATCGTCTGAAAGTCAGATTAATGAAGATTTTAAAATTGTTCGCTCGATCGAATAGGCATTTAATCGGATAGTTGTCACTGGTTAAAAGACAGGTGCGTGTGTCAAGAGTGAAGCTCAGATGTCCAAACTGGTGTGAGATTTCTTTTTAACACGTGGTAAAGTCTGGTTGGCGTACCCAAATAGTCTCTTTGTATAAATAGGTGACCTTCAGGGATCATTTTTTGCTTTTTATTGATTTCTCCGGTGATGCTATGTTGAAATTTCTTCTCATTTTTCTAGATTTTTAGACTTTAAGAGTTTTTTCAGGTCTCAAAATTATTTGCCTAAGTAAGTAATTTTTACTTAAGTGTCCTGTGTTTCCCTTTTGTCTGACTCTTCATTCACTTGCACTTGTCTTGTCTCCAAATCCTCTGAGGGATTTTCTAGTTTAGATCTCTAAACTTTGGTTGAGACTAGAAACTATTTCACTTCTCCCCCTCCTTTAAAAATGGCCTCCAACAGCGGTCAATCCGTAGATAGGAGCTTTATTGAGGAGTATAAAAACAAACCTGATGTGCAAAAATGTTCTAAATTGATGGCGAGTGAGGTGTTGAAAATAAAAGTTAGGCATGGTATACCAGATGATGTGTACATGATGCAGTGCCCTGATGAACCTATTTAGCATGAACAATAATGAGTGATTTATCTGTCATTTATGTAGTTTGGATGTGGGGCTTAGATTTTCACTCAACACTTTTGAGATCAGCATTCTCGAGGGTTATGAGGTTACGTCGAATCAATTGAACTCTAATGGGTGAAAAGTGATAGTGTGCTTTAGAATACTATGTAAAATTGAAGCAGTGGCCTTGAATCTCGATCTTTTCAATTATTTTTTCTTTCTATCTAGTCGGACTGATGGGATGGAGTATTACTTTACCAGTAGGTCGGGGAAGAAGCTATTTATACTCCATATATCGATGAACGACTTCAAGGAGAAGTTTTTCCTGATAGGAAAGTTAGAGGGATTTGGCATGTCGCTTGCCCGATTGGATAGGGCAACTTCTCTGGAGGACAGGGCCAGTAGTGTGTCTCTGTATGTAGCTGACATTAATAAGTTGACTAAGCCCATAGACAGGAATAAACATCCATACGATTTTAATCGGCTGCTGCACATTTTGGATGGATCAATGAGCTCTTCGAAGAGGAGAGATGCAGAATGTGAGCATTGGGAAATATTATATGAAGCCTGTCATGTTATCTGTCTACCATGCATTACATATGTAGTTATAGTCAATTTTTAGTGCAAAGTATTGATCTCTTCTTGTCTTGCTATTTCTGCGCTCCTGCTTTCTTCTTTTCTCTCTTTCTCTCTCTCTCTGTAACACCCTACTCTCTTTCATATATCCGTACATAATATATAGTGATACTAAACAGATATACACATATATCTATGAGTCCAAAATCATTTACCTCAGTTTATGCGATCCCATTCTCTTTATGTATACATGCCATGCGACACTTCTTTCTTCACATCCCGAAATCTTCTTTTCCTGCGCGCAGTCAACAACCGCACGCTAAGCAACATTGTCGCTTAGTGGTGGATTCAACTACTCAAAATTTCATTCGAGTAAATTTTTATTTTCAATTTTTATTCTATTAAGCCAGTCTTGTTATTTGACTAATTTTGTACCTGTAATTTTCATTATTATTACTGATTCTTGTCTACCTCTTTGTTTAGATTGTCCTTTTGTTACTTATTTAGAATTCTATATGGGTACACCATAATTTATACAGTAAATTTTTACTAGTCAACATTCATTCGTTGTAACGTTCCATTTCTATTCTGTTACTAACCTTTTTTTCTCCATCGCTATTTAGTATTTTGTCGTACTTCATTTTCCTATATTTTCTCATATAATTTCAACTAAATTCTTGCTTCTGTTTGAATTAGAATTTAAAATTTTCTGTCTAGCTAGATCAATATTTCGTTAATTATTTTCTCAAACTACTAGTTTATCATTCGTTTCTTCTTGAATATTTCTCGCCATGAACTTATTATTTTCTTTTAATTTGTCCCTTAATTTAATTCTTTGATCCATTCCACAATATCATATTTTATTTATTTATTTTTGTCATCCCTTTGACCATATTATGATTTCATTCATTATTTATAAAAATCCATTCAAATTCTCTCTTTTGATATTAATTACAGTTTAATAATCAAGTTAACAATGCTATTTATTTTCGATTAAGTCATTTGACTTTCTTTACTTGTCTTTATCTTTATTATATATTTTTCTTGTTTGATTACATTTCTTTCCTCATTAAATAGAACATTACAGATCAAATTCTTGTAATCTCTTTCTATTACATAAATCTATGATTTATTCTTAATATATTCATAATTTACTTTAGATCTCTTTATCATTTATTCTATCTAATTAATTTCTCAATTTTCTTTGAAATTGACCTTTCTCTAACTTGACTAATTTTGATCACAATGTTAACTGATTTAACTTTCTTTATCCTTTAATTTAATTTAAGTGCATAAATTGTAATTTAGATCCTAAATTTCTCTCATGATGTCGAACTACATTTTGATTCTTAACATTTTTACTGTTGACGATTTTTTTTCCTTCTTAACTTGTCTATTAAATTTGATTCCTCTAATTGTTATATTAATATTCCAATTTACTATTTTCTCTAATTAACTTATATTCGGATTCTTTGAATTTTTCAAAGATGGTAGATTTACAATTTAGCCCTCTAATTTTTGATTAATTACATTATTGCCCCTTTTTGTCTTATTTAGCCAAGTTAAGTTTCGTATTGCTCTTTTTGGTCCAACTAACCAATTTACTTTTATTTTATCACGTAATTACAATTTTACTCTTACTCATCACATTGATCTGATTTTTCACATTATTTATTATTTATTTCTATTTATGACATTCAAATTATCATAATTATTCTTTCATCTTGATGTCAAACAAGATTAACATTTTGCCCCTAGTAAAATCCGGTGGAATTGCAACGAGCTGGATAAACGGGATATAATCGGGGGATTCAGTTCTCGGAACCATCCAATCCCCTTTAACAATTTTTCTTATTACACATACACAATTTTTCTACTAACTATATATATTTTCATAAACACATATATATACATGCAGTTGTGGATTCAGCTCTCGGAGCCATCCAACCCACAACTCAATTAAATTACGTACACCGAATTCAGCTCTCGGAGCCATCCAATCCGATGTTACACATCAAGGCGCCGCATTACAATTTTTCCTAATTGGCATGCCAACCTTATCCAATTATCCCAATTCCTATTTAATTTTACTAAGGGCAACTATAATATTATCATTAAATACATTAACTAGTATCATCGACATGTATAAGCATTATATATATATATTCAGGATACCTGTCATTTCCCTTATCTTTAATCACTTCATTTCATCATTATTTCTCCTTTGTTCCATATCAACATCATCATTTACTACTGTAGACATCGAAGTACTTTACTTTACTACTTTTCAACTCAATCTATAAATTATTCATCTTACATTAATTCACAATATTAATTTATGTCAATTTATTTTACTCTTTTGTTCACTTATATATATAGTCACACCATGTTACATTACTAAATATGTATATATATTTTTAGTGCACTTATGTAAATAAGTTAGTTAACTTGAATTATTCTAATTATACTTCTCTAAATTAATATAACATATTTTATACGTAAAGTACTATTTTATATCAATTATTCACTTTATATATCACTATATACAATTCAACTAACATATTGATTTTTAACGCTCATGAATCTCTTCATACTTTGTTTTATACTATTTATGTTTCTAACATCAATGTATGTTAGTATATATATATATATATATATCAATTAACACTTAATTTATTTTAATGTCTTTTTGTTACCTTCACACATATCATTATGTTTTATTTATAATTTCATACTCATATATTATCTTTAACTTAATTCCATCATATCACATATCTTTTATAACTAGGATGTTATATTTGCACTTAATTCATAATAAATCACCATATTTCATTTAAGACTTTCATGTGCATCATTAGGCATCACTTAGCTTCCCAAACTAATTACTTAATTTCTTCTTCTATTCTCATCTATTTCATGCTATTTCATTATTTTCTAATATTAACTCAAATTGTTTCCCATTAATTCCTAAATTTATATACTTACCTAATATAAAATTCACCATAAAAATTCAAAATTAAATGAAATTAAAGGTAGTTTGTATCCACATTCCCGTTAGTTTCGATCTCCAGATTTTACTGTATTTTTGTCATCATTGGGCTCGCCGGAGACTCGCCGGATCGGTCGTCGGAACTTCACCGGAGACTCGCCGGAAAATATACCGAAGCTGTCCACTTGAAGATCCAGGCCAGGGGATTCCACGGTGGGTGGTCACGCGCTCAATGGCCACCGGAGTTGATCGAAATCTCGCCCGAAACGTTAATCTCTTCCTTGCTCCGATCTGTCGGTTACCGGTGAGTGAAGGGCGACGGAAGGTGTCGAAATGATCACCTTGGCTCGGGTGACTCGCCGGTACCACCAACCTCCTTAACCACCGCCAAAAACACTGGAAAATAAAAGAGAGAGAGAAGAAGAAGAAGAAGGAGAGCCATGATAGTGGGAAGGAAACCGAAAGGAAACAGCGCCACCGGAGGGGAACGGCACTTGTGGGGATGACCGGAGGTGGCGTGGCAGCGGTGCGGCGGTCCGAGCTTCGCCGGCGTCGTGAGCAGCGGTGGCCAGCACCGCTTTCCCTCCTTCCCGCTTCCCTTTCCCGTTCCTTGCTCTCATTTTCTTTTTTTTTTCTTTTTAAACCCCAAACACACACACACAACCTTTTAAATTCCAACCTTCTCTTTTAATTTAAACCACACGTGACACCCACTCAAAATTTTTAAACCCCAACAACCTTTCTTCCTCTCTTTAATTTAAACCACATATATATTATTTTATTATTATTTTTTTTAATCCTACCAACCTCTTCCTTTTTATTATTACTTTTATAATGTTGTCCTATTCATTCTTCTAGAAACCAAGGTATTATTATTATTATTAAATTTTGGGCTGTTACACACTCTCTCTCTCTTTTTCTTTTACAGCTACAATGGCTGGCGCAAGAGATATGATGAAAGAACTGATTGGGGCCACCAAATAGCAGCTTATGGTGAGGCGGGTTATGAAGGAAAAGAAACGCGATAAGAAGAAGGTGAGAACGATGTTGTCCTCTTTAGAGGTCGAGCAGCACAAAAGGCTAAGGCACGCTCTAAGCAAGTCCTCTCAAGATAGGGGCTCTTCCAAGGAT
Source organism: Excoecaria agallocha (assembly GCA_037975025.1). Lineage (NCBI taxonomy): Eukaryota > Viridiplantae > Streptophyta > Magnoliopsida > Malpighiales > Euphorbiaceae > Excoecaria > Excoecaria agallocha. Next base: position 25,222,905 of record CM075809.1, on the reverse strand, counting down.
GTTAGATCCCCTGCTATGGAGCCATCGGCAAGTCTTGCTGGTGTTCGTCCAACCTTCCAATTCATCTGTCTTTATGAAGAATGAGGCTTAGGGATGAATCATCATCTGAGGATACATTTTCGGTGTCTGAACCTCCTACTATTCTTATGATGTAAGAATTTATTGGTGGAGCATATGTAAAGGTGGCTAAGAAGGCCAAGGGCAAAGAGGCAGTCTTGGGCAGTGCGGTCGGGAAGGAGCCAAGAGTGAGGCCTAGGTGAAAATTCATTTCCATGAATGATGTGCTGAAGAAGCATTTTAAGGAGGGGTTCTCTGTCTAATATTCCTATGTGGCATCTTTCATCTACAAAGGGTTTCTTAATAAGGAGGACTTTCAGGAGATAGGCGACCAGAATGCACTGAGGCGAGAGGCGGAGGGTTTCAAAATGGCAGGTTTGGACGTCTATTTTGCTATCTTCTCTCCTGAATTTTAGTGAGTTAAGTTTTGTTTTTCTTTCTTCATCCCTTATTGTGGGTTTTGTTTGTGGTTAGGTGATCAAGCGGGGCATGCGGCTTCATGGCTAGGCCATTTATTTCAAAGCAAAGTGGGACGACAGTGTCTGGGTGGAAAAAGAGCTCAAAAGGAAGCTCAAGGTTACAACAAAGAAACCAACAAAAACAAAGAAGAAAAAACAGACAAAGCCTGAAGGCAGAGAACCTCCACTTGACTAAGGAGTCCTCTAAAGCGAACGCTGAATTGGGCACATTGCGAGAGAAGATCGCTAACTTAGAGGAAAAGGTAGAGAGGCTAAAAAGAGATGGTGTTCAGTTGAAAAGGCTTAAAGAGGATAACAACAAACTATTTACTGATGCTACTGTAACTCCTCTGAGCGTGATAGGACTGTCGAGGATAGAGATAGGGTCATTGCAGAGCGAAATACCTTAAAGAGTGCCTTTGAGGAGAAAGAGCACAATTTTGTTGGTAGATCTGTAGAGAAGCTGGCCTCTCAAAGAGGCAACCTCATTAAGGAACTGGCTGAAGCTTAAGCCAAAATTATCTCCCGACTTGTGTATGAAGCCGCGAAGTATTTTCCCAATGCTATTCTCGACTGGATAGAGGATCTTTAGGTGTTGTCCAATCTACCATCTAGTGATGAGGAGGATGATCTACCTGAAGAGGAGGAGACAGAGGAGGTTTATGGGATGCCTTGATGAAGTTTCTGCAGCGAAACCCGAAGATGTAGTTGAGCTCGAGGATGGGGATATAATAGATTTTGAAGTTATTCTAAAACCTCTTATGGGGCTCAAGTTTATTCCTCTTTCGCCTGAGGTGCCGGCTCTCGATCCGCCATCTAAGCCTCATGTTGTGGGGCTTTCCCCTCTGTCCGATGCAGATCTTCCTCTGTACTGAGCGTGAAGCCTAATGTGGCATCAATCGCTGAGCCGACTGAAGCGCAGGTCTTCAAGATGGCTTCTTAATATATCCTGTGTACAGAAAATTTGTAATTAGAATTTGATGTGCAGTTTTTGTGAGTTTTTTTAATGAAGCCTTGGACTTCAGTTTCATGGTTTTATTTTGTTCCATTACATCGTAATAGCATTATTAAGTTAATGAATGAATGAATGTAAATACTTCTGAATACTTAGAGAGGTTGCAAAGTCTCTAAATCACTTGTTTCCCAATATCAGTTCGATTGGTACAAGTTAAAAAAATCTAACTCTTTCCATTATTTGTAAGCGCGTGATCTAATTGGAAGGCACGATCAGTCGACTGTTTAATCATGGTTAAGTCATCAAGTAGAACAAATGATTTTTTGGATCTTGTATTCTAACTTGGAATAAAAACTTTACTTCGTACATCGAGTTAAATAAGTGGGCATTCCGATTGGTGTCGTTGCACCATTTTTAACTCGGTAGAAGTGTAATGTTCACGGTCGACAAACTTTAACCCTCGCGATTACTACTTGAGATTTGCATCGAGCGTAGAGTATGGGTTTTTGCAAGCCAATTCACGTATGGAGAAAATTCTTTATTTTTGATAATTTAAGTTATAGCATTACATCAGGTACTTCTTGAGTACTTCAACATTCCAACTCCTAGGGATGTCTAACCCATTTAGAGTTCTCAGCTTATAGGTGCTTGCACTGAGGACCTTGGCTGTAATGGCCTCAACACCGGGTCAGCCATGAACAGTACTTTTCGATGGTAAATAGTACTTTTTGAACCCGAAAGGACACCCAAAACAGGGGCTTAGAATAATTCATAGCCGTTATATTGTCAAAATTTTATTAAATACATAGTAAATTGGACAGTTACAGGTCATCGACGACTGATAATTAAGATAATTAATTATATGGAATAAGTTGAAAAAATAAAAATTTTTGGCTTGCGGGTTACTGGAACAGTATTAAGTATGTTATGGGTGTTACATTGGCGACTTTGTAGGGTCCTTTCCAGTTAGGTATCAACTTCCCCACTCTTGCGCTTCCTGTTTCGATCTTGGCCTTCCTCAGAACCTGATTGCCAATATTAAAAGCTTTAAGCCTTATCCTTCTGCTATGATACTTGGCGATTCTTTATTTATAAGCAAAAATTTTTGCGTAAGTGTCATCTTTCCTTTTTTTTCACCAGATCTAGGTCTTGGCATCTTTTTGAATGTTATCCTGATCGAAGTAGAAGGGTAAACAATAGGAAGGAATCTTGTCTCTACTGATATGACTGCCTTTGATTTGTATACTAAAGAAAAAGGTATTTGATGAGTACCAGCCCTAGGTGAAGTTCGTTAAGACCATAAGACACTTTGCAGCTCTTCTATCTAGTTATCCTTGGCTTTGCCTAGTTATTTTTTCAACCTTATCAAGATGGTTTGGTTGGAGACCTCCTTCATTCCATTGGTTTATGGGTGGGTGATTAAAGTGAATCTCAGGCTGATTTTTAGACCGAAGTAAAAGTTTTTAAATGTTGAACTGTCAAATTGCTTACCATTATCAGTCATGAAAAATTTGGGGAGGCCATATCTGTAGATGATATCTTTCCAAGCAAAGTTTTTAATTTTTTCGGTTGTTATTATCACTAAAGGCTCTGCCTCAATCCATTTAGAGAAATGGTCAACAGCGATAACAAGAAACTTCATTTATCATTTGCCTTGAGCGAAAGGACCTAAGATGTCTAATCACCACTGATCGAACGGCCAGGACACTCTGATAGGTTATTGGTCTACTGCTGGTTATCTGATAATTCTATCATAAATTTGGCATTACGGGTACCTTTTTACCTTATTTTGGGCATTTTTGAAGATACTCAATCGGTAATAGCCAGTTTTAAGGACTTTTCTCGCAATAGCCCTGCTGGCTTTATGTGCGCCGCAGATGCCTTCGTGGATTTCTTTGAGTATGTAATCGCCTTCCTCTTCCATCACGCATTTGAGTTAATGGTGAATGAATGCCTTCCTGTATAATTCATTATCAATTATGGAATAACTGAGAGATTTTTGAGATACCTTTTAGGCTTAAACCTTATCCCTAGGCAATTTACCGGTTCGAAGGAATCTTTCAATTGGGGTCATCCAGGTGTCACCCTGTCGTTTGATTTCCATCAGCTTTGGCTCGTCAAGGGAAGAGGAGAGTTGTTTTATAACAATTACATATTTTTTAATTTCCTGCTTGTCTATGACAGACAACTTAGCTAGCCGATCAGCCATTGCTATTTTTTTCCTAAGCACTTTCTTTAGAATCCAGGTCAATCCGGCCTCTTCTAGCTCCCTTAGAGCTATTTTAACTTTTGCCAAGTATCTTTTTATGGAATCTTCTTTAGCTTCAAAGGTACCTGACACTTGGCTAGTCACTAGTTGAGAATCACTTTTGATTCTAAGGGTTTCTGGTTGAACTGCCCTGACTAGCCTCAGGCCTTGCAATAGCGCTTCGTACTCTGTAACATTATTGGATACTTAAAAGCTAAGTCTGATTGCGTATTTGATTGTAATGCTGAAGGGGCTTCTTATTACTATTTTGACTCCTCCTCTGGCACTGTTTAAGGCCCTATCAACTATCATTTCCCAAGCCATTTTCGTGGGTTATTTGACTATTTCTCCATCAATGGTGAATTCAGCGATGAAATTAGCTAGGACTTGGGCCTTTATTGCACTTCTTAGTTCTTACCTAACGTCCCAAGATTTTAGCTTTATGCCCCACCCTACCATCTTGCCTTCTAGGTCAAGCATTTGTAGGATCTTTCTGAGTGATTGATCTGATATAACAATGATGGTGTGAGCTTCAAAATATTACCTTAATTTATGGGTGCACATTATTAGTGTGATGATCAGCTGCTCAGTCAAACCTCTTCTAAGCTCTAGGCCTCTCAGCACTTAGCTGACATAATAAATAGGCAGCTGTTGGATTCTTTCTTCTTTGATCAAGACACCTGCAACAGCTTCCCTAGATGTCAATAGGTATAAGAAAAGGTTCTCTCCTAGGATCGACTAGCTCAATAGGATAGGGTTGACAAGAAATCTCTTCAATTTGTCAAATGCTTATTGGCAGTCTGTTCCCCAATTGAATGCGCCGTTCTTCCTTAATTTTTTAAAGAAAGGCATGCAGCATTTGGCTGGGGAGGAAATGAATCTCCCCAAGGTTGTGACTCTTCCATTCAGCTTTTAGACACCTTTGATGTTTCTTGGGGGTTGCATTTCCAGGATTGCCTTTATTTTTTCTGGATTGGCCACTATCTCTCTTTGCAAGACCATGAAATCCAAAAATTTGCCTGATGGGATGCCGAAAATGCATTTTTTTGGGTTTAGCTTCATTTGAAATCGATTCAAGGTGTCAAAGACTTTTGCCAAATTAGCGGGGTGTTCTTCTGGGCTCTTGCTTTTGATGAGCATACCGTCGACATAAATTTCCACATTTTCTCCAATCTAATCTTTGAAGATTTTATTCATCAGGCACTGTTATGTGGCACCAACATTCTTTAAAATGAACCCATCACCTTGTAGCAGAAGTTTCCATCATCTGTAATGAAGCTTGTCTTTTCCTGATTTAAAAGCCGCATCAGGATTTGATGATATCTAGCATAAGCATCGAGTAATGAATAAATGGCATGGCATGTTGTTGCATCTACTAGCTGGTCTATGTTCGGCAGCGGATAACTATCTTTCGGGAAGGCTTTGTTAAGATCAATGAAATCAATGCATATCTTGAGCTTCCCAAACTTTTTTTTTCACCTAGTTCACGTTTTCCAGCCATTCTAGGTTATCTACCTCTCGAATCGTCCTTGCCTTTAGGAGTTTATCAACTTTTTATGAGATGAATTTCCTTTGATTGGGGGCATATCTTCTAAGCTTCTGCTTGACCGACGGTAGTTTGGGTTGATCTTCAACTTATATGTAATGACTCGTGGATCTATTTTAGGGATATCCTATGGTTTCCATGTAAAAGAGGCTTGATTTATCATCAACACCTGCATCACCGATTCTTGGACTTCTTTGCCCATGCCCATTTTGATCTGAATGCTTTTTCCCTTTGAGAGCTCTCTTGCCTCTACATCTCTAGTGGGGTCCATTCTTAGGCACTCAGCCCTTTCAACTCATTCCAGCTCTGGCTCTACCATATAGGTCTCTCTACTTTGCTTAATCATAGAGATGTAAACCTTCTTGGATGCTTTTTGATCTCCTCTTAGGATAGTGACACCTCGCTCGATGGGTATTTTAATGACCATATACCGTATACTGGTAACAACTCTGGTTTAGAAAAGCAAGGGCCTGCCAAATATCGCATCGTAGGTAAAATTCTAGTTGATAATCATAAATATTACCTTACAAGTATGAATGACTGCCTCATGGCCTAACTTAACGAACAGTTCGATCGAACCCACCACTGGCACAGTGGCATTGCCTAACCTAATCAGTGGGATAAAATTCGGTCACAGTTCTCCTATTGGCAATCCTATCATTCTGTAGGCTTCAAGGGTCAAAAATTTTATTACGTTTTCGTTGTCCACAAGAATTCTCTTGATGAGGAAGTTGTTGACTCTCGCACTGATGACCAGAGCATTTTCATGAGGGAACTTTAAATCTCTCATTTCTTTGTGGGAGATGGAAACTGGGTAGAGTATTTTAGATTGGTGGAAAAAGTAGACGCCTTTCCCCTTTTTCTTTTGAGAGAGTTCTCCATAAGATGATCATCCGGCGATCATATTGATCATCCTGGCATATGGTCTATGCTGACCCGTGCTCTTAGGATTTCTGCACTCATCATCATCATTGGAACTTGAGTCATCCCTTTTTTTAGAGAGTGGCCTATAAGGATTCTCCCTCCTCGCAAGGCCTACCAATTTCTTCAATGACCCCCTTTGTATAAGTCGTTATATTTCTTCTTTTAATGAGTGACATTCATTAGTTGTATGACTGACATCTCAATGAAATTTACAATACTTGCTCTGGTCTCTTTTGTTTTGTGATTGCTCAGAAAGCTTCTTAGGCCTGTTCACCTTTTTGTACTTTTTCTTGATCCATATTAGGACTTATGTAGGGTTAGAGTTAAGTGGAGTGAAGGTCCGCGCTGGGTGATTGGTGGACCCCTAGATTCCTGAACGTGGATGCCTTATCTGGACTTCTTGTAGTTCTTTCGGACACCGGAGTCATCTAGGCCAACCATCCATCTGGGTATTATAAACTTGCACCTTGGTAAGATACTCCGCCATATGGGTGGTTGGGTCAGTTTTTCCCATATACCTATCCATGATTATATCTCTCCACCTAAGGGGTAGTTCGAAATCTGCTATCTCCCGACAAAAAGGAGAGGCGGTATTTCCATAGGTATTATTTTCAAATACGCCTCTTCTGAGGTTTTTCAGGCCAAACTATTTGAGCTTTCATTTAAACCATCTGTCTTCTCTGCTTTTTACCCATAGAGTATCTTCACCCTTGGTTCTCTTCGGGTGGCCCCCGGTAAGAGTATACATGAATGATAAATCATCTCCTATGGATGCAGTAGATGAGCAGCTTGGCTGGTAGGTAGGATCTCTGCTTGAGGAGATTGTCCCTTTTTCTTTGTCATTTCTTCCTGAGGCTATCACGTTGAGGTGTATGCTTGTTCTTCTGCTATTTTGAGCTCGTGGCTCACTGATGAAGAGCCCTCTGTTCCTTCACCTTCTCAGTTCTTCATCCACAGAGTCATTCTCACAACTCCGCATGGAGGTCTATGGCATTTTGCTTTTGCAGATGGTTTGAACAATGCTCATTGTGAAATCACCGAGAAGCACTCTTATGTCCCTTATAGTGATGGGAGTATTCTCAGCCTATCGCAATATTGCATCATTGAATTCAAGTAGGAGGTCAGCTCACCTAGGGGACCTGTAAATCTCATTTTGTATCCTAGTGGGCCTAGAATTCTCTTGACCATTGCCAGCTTGGTTGCTTCCTTTGGGCGTCACGCATCCAGATGATCTTGATCTCGACATAGCTCTCAACAAAAGCACCAAATGGTAATGTCTGATTTGTTAGAACTTCAGGACGAGTCAATGGCCATATAATCCAGTCATTGGGTGAGGACCTACAAGAAGCTGTACCTAGTCGAACCGGGCGGAAGCACTCCAAAGCTTAAGTCAGTGACTTGAAGAGGGATGAGTCTAGAGAAAAAGTCTCAAGTTTTGCATACATGAAGTAATTGTACATTGGGTTATTTATAGATGGCGTGAAAGTGCACTCGAGTGCCTAGGTAGGGCTACAGAAATGTCAGAGCGGGAGAGTGGCAATGTGACAAGAAGCAGATTCGAGACGTGGGCTTTGCTGTGTGTTATTGGATTAACGGGACTAGAGGTCCCATCAATCAGATCAGACAAATTCAGCAGCTTTCCAGCGCTTATCTATCATGCATTAGACATCTTTAAAGATAAAGTCTCTAGGTTTTGGGCCGAGGCTTTGCCGGGGCCTGTAGGATGATACGATATTATCAGGTATTAAACAAAAACTTTATCAAATAAGGAGCTAAGGTGCTATTGAAAAGTTGTATTTTGTGTAAGAATTTGAAAAAAAGATGTATATTTGTGTAAAAACTTTTTTTTTTAGAAAACACATGCTAAGGCCCTATTTGGTTATATAGAGCGCAATTGCATATATGCTTTTATTTTATTGAAGTTGAAAATTATATCTAACTTTATTTGGTTTTTATTATCTTTCCAAATTACAGAGTTGGATGGTTTTCAAGCTGTTGAATTTTGGTTGGTGAAGTAGAGGATGAAGATGCATCTTTCATTAGGATTAATTTAGCAATTTTTGAATCTGATTCCTCGTAAACTACCCAGTGCTTAACAAAGCCTGACCCCCGTGATGGCGAGACTGTAGCAATTACTGATGACATTAAATTACTTAGCCAAAACATGGTAGATGTGGATTTCACTCATTCTCGTTAAGAGGCCAACAGAGCTGCCCATAGCCTGGGCATATTTGCTGATTCCTGTAATGCTAGCATTAACTGGACGGATTGCCCTCCAAACTGGGGTGGAAGTAGATGGTGGCAAGAGTAGTAGAAATGAGCATGGTTGAGTTTTCAGTTATAAGCAAATCCAAATAACCAAAAGACTTAATAGGCAATTTTAAGTACAATTTTACCTCTAAAGTTTATTGGCATACAATGTTACCATTAAAATTTAAAAATTAAAGCAATGTTGCCTCTGAAATGACTTCTGGCATCTAAAGGTTTGATACGTGGTGCTTAAGGATTGGATCAATTTTTCTTTATGGACAATATTGCTCCTATTTTTAAATTTCAGGGGCAATATTGTACGTAAATAAATTTTAAAGATAAAATTGCTATTTTTGTCAAACTTCAAAAGCAAAATTGCACATTAATCGTAACCAAAATTTAGACTTTACTAAAAATTATAAATCAATAAATGAGTTTTTTTTTATTTACTAACTGAAATCGAATCTATTTTAAATTTATAAAATTTTACTAAACAAAAAATTATCATAAAAATCGGTTATTAACTGTACTAATAAATCAAACTTTATATTTTACTAACCAAAATTGAACCTAATTAATTTAGTTCGGTTTTCAATTACGACCAAATGTACTCAACCTAGCCAAAGAGGCCACTGCTTCTACGAGAACTTTTAAAATTAAATTTAATATTTTTTTTTCAAAAAGATTAGTATTAGTCCCATTAAAATTTTTGATAATATACTTTTACCTATGAAGTTATATATATATATATATATATATATATATATATATATATATATATATATATTAAAAAAATTAGTATTAATCTTCAAAATTCTATAAAATTTTATTATGATTATTATATATTTACTTTAAAAAATGTATATTCACTTCAAATTAAATTTTTTCACATAAAAATCTACTGGACATTTATTTATTTTTCCTCTGAACAGAAATTTTTTAGTTCCGTCTGTCTCCAAGAGGGATCAAACGTATTGTAAACGTGGATATGGTTTAGTAATATTTCCATCATTTAATTTAAGTAAAAAAAATCCTTAATAATAACTTCTTTTTTTTTCCCCCAACCTTAATCATAACTTCATAATGCTACTTTGATATTTCTAGACTATATTAAATAAAAAGTAAAATAAGAAAAGCTGCTTCCGATGTTTCATCCTGTGGTTATGATTATTTTAAGTCCATCTCTAGTTGGACACTGGTAGCCGCAGATGAAAAGGAACGAATGAGGCCACACTACTGCGGATGAATTTGCATCCCGAAATTTCCTGGCCGATTGTTCTTCCACGCAAGGCAAAAAAGCAGAAATTTCCTAGAAATAATACTTTATGCCATTGCCATTCAACAGGTAGCGAAATATATATACTTTTTTCTATTTTTTTTAATCCTCACACTTAAACATGTGTTGAATTTGAATTACAGTGAACTTTGAAATTCTAACAGTTCATTTGTGGTGTCTCTTTCCAGACATTCCGCCAATAAATTCAATCCTAATGTAGAAAAAAAATAAAAATTTCAAATTTGAACTTTCAAATAAAAAAATTATTACTTTCCTATTTATTTTTTTTAATCTTTTTCCTTTTTTTTATTACTTTCTAATTATAGATTGATAAAAATAATAAAAAAAAATAATCAGCTTTTAAAAGTTTTCAATTTCAATCAAAATAATTTTGAACTAAAATGGATTTAGTTGGCAGATAAATGAGGTGGGGGGCATGTCCACTTATGGGGCTACATTTATTTGGATTTAGGCAGATCCCTATACTCAAAAAGTTTTAATTTCCATAGCAGTCATATTTTTTACTAATGATCTCACATTTTTAAGATTTTTACATTCATTAATGTCCAAGATTTTTTAAGATTTACTATTATGTATTTGTGACGACAATTCAATTAAATAAAGTTCATTCTCAAAATATAACTGTAAATAGTAGTGGCCTATTAAAAAAAATTACACAACAGAAAAATCCATTCTCTTATTATAATTGGAATTGAAATTTTATACGGAATTGATATTATAACTTTTCTAGATTTTTTTTATTTATATTGATGCCCCGTTAGAGGTGGGGTCCTAACTCGGCGTCATGTTAAGAGCAGGAAAGCGAGAGGGAAAGCTGAATGGTCCGAATCTTGTTTGAAACATGGATGTCTAACGTGGCCTGTTACTGGCTTTTATACAAGCATTCAGTACAAAAATCAAGCTACGGTTTACAAAATAATAATAAATAAAAATTTAAGTGAGCATTTTTTTTTTAAAGAGAACTTTAAATACAGAGAATACCATTTTTTCTTACAAGTTTACAGGGAAAAAAGCTGGAATGTACCCTCCTTTGGATGCAAAAATTAGTTTTTCATAAATCAGTGACTGGTAGATGATTTTGAATGGCAATCTCTATTGATACACGGAGGCGCAAATCAACCAATTATCGATAATAACACCAATTAATTAAACATATTGGTAATACTCGTTGCATCACAAAAAAAAATTAACTTAAATTGGCACGTGTCAATTTATATTCTAAATTTTCATTTTTCTGAAAAAAATTATTTCTTAAAAATAAATATATATTTAATTTTTTTTATATAATTTTAGTATTAATTAGTCACAAAATCTCTGACCGGCTCTGAAATCAACCCTATAAAAAAATAATAAGAATGTAATTTTTTTTTTTTTGTTTTTAAAGAAAGACAACTGATACTGATTTGCTTTCATTGCACGACCCTGGAAGTTGATAAAAGGGAAAAAAGTTTGGGCATTGAAGTGGACTGGGTCCATAATTGGGTGATAGTGATAGTAAATTTCAAGCTCTGAGAAGCAGACATGTATAGTACTTGTTCCATTAGAGATTATTACATTCAAAAACCAACAAATTCATGAAGATGATGATGTGAAACTCTTAGAAGACTTGTGCACTAAATTTCCAACAAGATAAAAGATCATTATCAAGGAAGAATCAGAGTTGGCCACGAGTAAAGTTTTTATTTAGTTATGGATAAAAAGGTTATCCGTTTTTTGTGGCCGTTATATTTGCGGTGATGGATATTTAATAGCATCAAAAGTTTAACTGAAGCCTTATAAAGAGAATTTCTAATATAGCTGCTGTTTCTGCTATGGTGAATAATTTTGTTCATTTATGCATGCTTCTTGAAGTTCTGTTCTTTTCATAATCAGCGAAATTCTGCTGCTGTACAGAGTTAGTTTTCCAGTGAAAAGAGAAATGATGGAGCATAACTATAAACACAATATCAGCAATGAAAGTCTGCCTCTTTTGGGCAGTTCCAGAGATGTTGATGAAAAAAGTAGATCACCATGCCTTAGTTTTGTAAAGAAGCCTTTGAATGAACTGAAAGTTTTTGCTAAGGAAGCATGGGAAATGGGTCGGTCCGATCCGCAGAAGATCATATTTGCCATCAAAATGGGATTGGCTCTTGCGATCGTATCTTTGCTCATATTCTGCAAAGGAATCTATGATACTTCTCAGTACTCTATCTGGGCAATACTAACAGTCATCGTTATGTTCGAATACAGTATAGGTAATTAATTGCTATAAATACAAACTTAAATTTTCCTTTCATGCGTTTACAAATCTTGATTTAGAATCTTTATAATCTTCTGCATAATGTAGGGGCAACATTTATAAAAGGATTTAATCGGCTATTGGGCACTTTGATGGCTGGATTGCTAGCCTTTTGCCTTGCTGAGCTATCTGTGCTGGCCGGTAAAGGGGAAAAAGTTGTAATTGTTATCAGTATTTTTGTTACAGGTTTGTATTTTTACTGACTGGTTCAATTTCAGGCAAGTTTTCTTCTGTATAATTCTGGCTATCTTTGTGCTACTAGGATTTTTCGCGTCCTATCTGAAGCTGTATCCGATAATGAAGCCTTACGAATATGGATTTCGAGTATTCATATTGACATATTGTATACTTATGGTAGCTGGGAACAGAACAAGGGAATATACTGAAGCAGTTGTAACTAGAATGGTGCTAATTGCACTGGGTGCTTGTGTTTGTCTAGTAGTAAATGTGTGCATATATCCCATTTGGGCTGGTGATGCTTTACACAGTTTAGTGGTGAAAAATTTCAAGGATGTGGCCAATTCATTAGAAGGTTGGTTGGCTTGATTTTATCTAACTATTAGTTAGTTGATTTGATTCTGCATATTTTCTGATTTTGTTTCTTCAGGTTGTGTTAATGGGTACTTGAAATGCGTCCACTATGAGAATCTTCCTTCAAGAATCCTCAATTTCCAACCTTATGATGATCCGCTTTACAATGGCTACAGATCAGTAGTGGAATCCACGGGCAAAGAAGATACTTTGGTATTTCTCCTATAGCAGATAATGCAGCTACTGAGCTCATTTTTTTCTTTTTTCTCTTAACTTGGAACTTTCATTGATGCAGCTAGGCTTTGCTGTCTGGGAACCTCCTCATGGTCGGTTCAAAAGGTTCAATTATCCCTGGAAAAATTATGCTCTAGTATGTGGTGCATTGAGGCATTGTGCATTTATGGTAATGGCGCTTCATGGATGCATTCTCTCAGAAATACAGGTAAATAATTGATTTATTTTCCTATTATGATACAATCTCAACCATTCAATTCAAAATAAATAGTTAAAATTGATGTGTTAGGCACCAGAAGAATTGCGGCGAGTCTTTCACAGTGAGCTGAAGAGGGTTGGAGCCGAAGCTGCAAAGGTTATGCTTAAGCTTGGAAACAAAGTAGACAAAATGGAGAAATTAGGAACAGAAGACATACTAAAACCAGTCCGTGAATCAGCAGAGCAACTTCAACGAAAAATAGACGAAAAATCTCAAAATCATATAAATGCAGAGGAGAATGAAAATATGCAATTGGGCTTGAAATCTTTAAGTGAAACTGTGATCGAGTTTCCAGGTAATCTGTTCAGAAAACAAGCACCATGGCCTTCTCGAATTTCATTCCAGGGCAGCCAAGGCTTTAATAAAGAAGATGAATGCAGCACATATGAAAGTGCAAGTGCTAGATCTTTAACTACATTTGCTTCCCTTTTGATTGAGCTTGTTGCTAGGCTTCGAAGCCTTGTTGACGCTTTTGAAGAACTGAGTGAAAAAGCAGAGTTTAAGGAGCCTATTCTAGAATTAGAGTCTGCAATTGGAGAAAACAGGAAGTCTGGATTTTGTGCTGCTCTGTTTAAATGCTTTAGGTTCTGAAAGTTTTTGGCTTGTGATTCCCTGCTGATTCTGATTTCGCTTGTTTATGTTCATTAGCAGAATATCATGAAACTATCTTGTTTAGCCAGCAATGCAAATAAATTAGTTTATTGCCTTTTCTTCTTGACTGCTCCTTATTTCAAATACAGTTTTCTCCCAATTGCAGAGAACAAAGAGAAAAGTTGTTGAATGATTTGTAACAATCTCGTGATTCAGTTTAATATTTTGCCATTCAACTCTTCAGACTTCAATAATCATTCACGGAAAAGTTAAATTTTCCTTTTCACCAGACTTTTCTTGTAATACCCACAAGGGGCTATGCTCAGGATTTATGATAAACACCTTATCTTCGTGACAAAGCGCAACTGCCATTGCTTTTTCTCTCTTATTTTTTGACGATAGATGAAAATCTTTTAAGGGGAGTATGATCTTGGATAACCAACTTCGAAAAGTCTACCATTCGATTCAATTGAATTATTATCTATGAATGTAATCCCTTTAATCAACTCGACGAATATTGACTATTCTCGGCGGAATTGACGAATTCAGATCTGAGGTCTCAATCTCTGTTATAATCACACCGATCGGTCACTTCACTATCAGCCCACCGGCCTTATAACTACCTTTCAAATCTCGTGATCTGTCAAGCGCATTTAAACGGCACCGTTTGTACGATTGGCCTTGTTTGTTTCCGCTTATCTTTCCCACAAACTGTCAATTATTTATTACTTAAGGTGGATATCCACTCTTATAATGGTATCGTTTCTATGGTTTTCAAGACGTGCTTGTCTCTCATTTTTCCACTTTAACATGGTTTCCTTTTGTAATGCCTAATTGGTTTCGATTACCACGTATCTGTTTGATTTTAGTCCTCACCCAATGGGCTTATATTGTTTCTGAGTTTTGTTCTGTGCAATTCAAAACTCTTATGATAGATAATGGCCTCAAAGATCGGATCTTTTAGGTATAATTTTGCAGCGAGGAGCAAGGAAAGGCTACTTTCCAGAAAAGGGTACTCGGATTTTGGACTAAACTGCTCAGAATCAGATGATAGCGGTGAAGATGGAGTTCAATACGGATGCTTTAGATCAGTTTCTGATAAGATTATCAACTTTAGGAATGGCATACATGATGCTATTGCTGAGTTATATAATATGGGTTGCAAAGATCCTCGAAAAGTCCTTTTCGCTGCCAAGATGGGGCTCTCACTTGCTCTTATTTCTCTAGTTATATTTTTAAAAGAACCTCTCAAGAATGTTAATCAATATTCGATCTGGGCAATTCTCACTGTGATTGTCGTTTTTGAATTCAGTGTAGGTGCGTCACTCTTGTGTTTGTTTAGTTTATTTGGAGTATCTAGCTGCATATATACCTATATTTAAAACCAACTTATGGTCTTTCTTTCGTTGTGATTTGATCGTTACTAGGGGCAACGCTTAACAAAGGTTTCAATCGTGCTCTGGGGACACTTTCTGCCGGTGGACTTGCTCTTGGCATTGCAGAACTGTGCTTGTTCGCTGGAGCTCTTCAAGAAGTTTTTGTCATAATCAGTATTTTCATTGCAGGTTGAAGTTGAAAACTATTCTCTCTTTCTAGATTAGAATTGCAACCTTAACGTCTCAAATTATGCTGATCTGGTTTTTGTGTTCAGGATTTTGCGCAAGTTACATAAAGTTGCACCCCACTATGAAGTCTTATGAATACGGATTTCGGGTTTTCTTGTTGACATACTGTATAGTGATGGTATCTGGAAGCTCATCAACATTTCTTAACACAGCTTTTTATAGGTTGTTGTTTATTGCAGTTGGTGCCGGAATAGCCTTGGTTGTAAATATTTGTGTATTCCCAATATGGGCAGGGGAGGATCTGCACAAACTAGTAGTAAAAAATTTCAAAGGGGTTGCTACTTCCTTGGAAGGTGAGAATTGATCCTTGATATTCATTAATGCTCTTGTAATTCCACCTGATCGCCTTTCATTAGGCTAGGATGGAATGCCAAGTTGATCATTTCTTTTGAATTGTATCAAGGCTGTGTCAATGGATACTTGCAATGCTACGAGTATGAGAAAGTCCCTTCAAAAATTCTAACATACCAAGCTTCAGATGATCCAGTGTACGGTGACTACAGATCAGCTGTACAATCTAGTAGCCAAGAGGAATCTCTGGTATGTCTTATACCAGAAATTATGCTCACTGTTCTTTCTTGTGACGAAAAGAGGACAGGAAATGCTGATGTCTTTTGAGCTGCATCTTGTTTATGCAGTTAGACTTTGCAATATGGGAACCGCCACATGGTCCATATAAATCTTTCAATTATCCTTGGAAAAACTATGTAAAAGTAAGTGGAGCTTTGAGGCATTGTGCATTTATGGTCATGGCGATGCACGGATGCATCCTTGCAGAAATTCAGGTAAAAAAATATGCCTCTTACGTGCTTATAGAAGCTGCTCTTTCTTTTTCCTGTTGGGCAATAGTGCTTTTTTGTGGATATGATTGCTTAACTTTCTTTGTTATACATTTAGAGTTTGTTGGCTATTCAAAACTTTGCTGGGAAATATTCGAGTAAATTAGTTAAAAGGAAATGAAGCCAAAAGAAGAGAAATCAAAGCGTTGGGCACTATATCAAACATACAAAATGAAAGTGAAATTGGACATCATATTTCTTCCTAGATATTGATATTATATATTTTGAGGAATAGTCAGAACAAGGTTATCACTCTTTCTCTTGTTAGTTTTGGAACATAATTCAGCTTTTGTATTTAAGCTATATCTGTTTATAATGATAGGCACCAGAAGAAAAGAGGCAAGTGTTTCGAAATGAGCTGCAGAGAGTTGGGAACGAAGGGGGTAAATTACTACGAGAGCTTGCAAACAAAGTAGAAAAGATGGAGAAGTTAATAACAGGAGACATTCTACTAGAAGTGCACGAAGCAGCAGAAGAGTTGCAAATGAAGATAGACGAAAAATCTTACCTCCTTGTTAATTCAGAAAGCTGGGCAGGAGAAAAACTACCCAAAGAAGTTGAAGATGAAGTCAAGGACAATGAAAGTAAAGTGATACACAGCATTAGTGAAACATGGGATGGTCAGAATCCAAGCATGAACACCAATGACTCAGTACAAGAATGGATATCTACCGAAAGTGTGATCAAGCGGTCATGGCCACATTTGTCAGCTGCAGGGCCAGGTTCTGTGCTAACTCATCAGGAATCAAGAGTGTATGAGAGCGCAAGCTCTTTAACCTTTGTAACATTTGCTTCATTGTTGATAGAGTTTGTTGCCAGACTTCAAAACCTTGTTGATGCATTTCAAGAACTTGGTGAGGTAGCAAATTTTAAGGATCCTATTGACACATTATCCGTGGAAAATGTCAAGGTTGCATTTTGGACCAGGTTGAGAAGGTGTTTTTGGTTTAAGAAGTAAAATTTTGGATCATTTTTCTTTTTAATTAATCATAGACTAATTTCTGATCCATTTTGTTCGCTTTAACAACACATAAAAATACAAAAACTGTGCATTTGGAAAGCATTTCTAATTTTCTGAGTAGTCTAACAGTCAACAGATATTGGGATTTCTGTTTAAGTTGCTGATATGTTTTGGGGATTTTACAGGATAGCAAGATGAGAATAAAAGAGATACAATTATGATCTTATTGGTTTGCTTTCCAAGTCAATTTCCTTCTCTTTTGATGATGACCTTATTGATTTTCTTTCAAATTCAAATGTTAATAGGAATGTACAAGAGTCTTTTTTTGTTACTAATTTTTAGCAATGCTGTAAAAACCGGATCGGTCTGACCTGTAAAACTGAAGACTGGAAACGAAACCTTTAAAATCGGCCAGTTTTAACCATAAACCGATTTATCCGGTCTGGTTTTCACAATCCTCACACTGGCACACGTTATGTCCAACAACAACTTTTAAGTTCTAATTGCATTTTCACATATTAATACTTAACCATTTTCTTAGAACATACCTCAACTTATTAATTTAATAATTCATTTCTTTAAATTTATCAATTATTAAATTTTTGCTTATAAATATTAAAAATTATTACACTTTAGTCCATTGCGCATTTGATTTTATCGCATTTAGCCTATTGAACTCTAATTAAATTTAAATAGACTTTTGAATTTCAGATTTTTCTATAATTAGCCTTTAACTCATATTTTGCTACATTTTTGAGAACTGTCATGGCAAAATTTAAGCAATGGGCTTATAATTAGTCTTTGCATCTATCCCTTGTTGAAATTAAGAAAAATTAAAAAATAGCCTTTGTAAATTTATATGTTTCTAAAATTGGCGGCACTCAATTAAAAAAAATAAAAAATACCCTTATAATCCTAACTTTTTTAAAATTAATCCGACTAAATATTTACATGACTTTCTTATTTTTTATATGAGCGAATTCTTTATTGGTCATTATAATTTTGATTCTACTAAGTCAAATTTATGGTATGCCAACTAGATGTGCATCTAATTAATTTAACTATTTTTTATGAGAGAGAAAAAAAAAGTAGAGAATAAATGAGTAATTTAAATAAGTAATAGAAAACAATAAGTAAGTATTAACAGTTTAGTCATTTTATTTTCAGCAAATACTAAATATAATGAAGCACTACATTCCCAATCGTATTGCTATAGAATTAACTCTTAGCATAGATACATTGAAATTGAAAATTTAAAGAAACTATCAGTACAAAAATATTTAAGCTTCTTAGACAGGCTGCTTTTTCTTCTCCTCCTCGTCAGCACCGTTGTTCTTATTAGCCCGAACAAAGTACCAATTGTAACCTTCCAATAGCAATGCAGCAAATCCTAGTGCTGCTATTATACCAATATAGACAAATTTCCAAACACTTGCTTCTTGTAACATGGAAAAGCCCTTGAAGATATTGCATATGCCCATGATGATTGTAGAATATCCCACCAAGTAATGAAACCAGTTGAAGAATGGTCTCACTGCAAGAAAATATCCAAATAGCAACAGAAATTGTTGAATTTCCTTTGCTAATCAAAATTAGCAACGGAAAATAGCAACGGAATGAGTGGTTGCTATTTTGACGGTTGAATTCACCTACCAATTAAAAAAAAATTTACGAAGATGCTTTCGGTCGCCATTCCGTCGCTAAAAATTATTACAATTTTTTAATTATTTTTTTCTATGCAGAATACATGTGGAAGCAATATTTACTTGACCCTCTTCCAGCTATAAAATCAACAATGGGAAGAACTTGTAAAAAAAAAATTGCGGAGCCATATAAAGCAACTGGAAAAAAGAAAAATTAAGAAGCATCATATATTCAAAGAAAAGAGGGAAAAATAAAAGCTTTTGCTTCAAGCTCAAAATCTCCTCATGACTGACACCCACGAGCATCCCCTTTCTAAGTTGAGATAACAAATAAACTGTATAACAATTTAAGAGAAATTATATTTGTTAGTTTGTATTTGTTTTGATACAGAAAGAGCAATTGACTAGGATACAAGGCATTTACTTCATACTCCTAATAAGAAATCAAAAGAATTTACTTTATGCACTTCAAGAGAAAATGAAAATTATGCCAATAAAATCCAATCTACAGGGTTTCAGTCTCAATCGCCTGAATGTATTGCATATAAAAAAATCCAATCTACAGAGTCATGAGATTAACATAATGCAACAATTGACTAGCACTAGCACATGAAACAAAAGGCCAAAATGTCAAAATGTCTACCTAGTACACATACATACCACATGTTAACAAAGACTAAATGTGGAAATAAACTAGGAAAATATTTTAGCCCGCAAAAACGAACCAAAGAGGATCACGTATCAAGTACAGCCTCAAAAAAAAAAAAAAAAGATAGGAAGAACAACTAGGGATTGCAAAGACAAACCTTCATTAAATTCTCAATGATAAATCTGCTGTTAACGGCTATTAGAACTACTACACAAAGGTTAAAGAGACCTGCATGACTCTTTAACATAAAAAGTAGAGATTAATGAGCCCAATAAAACAACAGATATGAAAAATAAAAGCAACTGTCAGCATTTAAGTATTTAAATTTCATGCTAGCTCAAAATCAATAGAGTGGTCGTTTTGGGATCGATCTCAATTACCACTATGCACCTCATCCTTAAAATACTTCATGTTAAAGAAAAACCCAGATTCTTGCTCAAGCCTATTTTACATTTGAAACAATAATTAATGTGCCCACATCGGCAAGTCATTGTTATTGAGACATACCTAATGAAAAAATTTTAAAAAAAAATTAATGAGAACTTAAATGTTAGAAAAACTCACTTGTGAACAGTTTCTTTGAATTTTTCCTTAAGGAAATGCAGGATCAAGAAGACAAGCTCTCTACTGAAAGATTACATTTTAAACGCCCCGATTTTGCTTAGAAATGTACGAATACTGTTGTACTTCCAACTAGATCTAGAAGGAAAAATCCAAAAACACCAAAAATAAAAAGTTTAGCCATTAATAGCATACTGGTTAACTTCATAAGTAAAATGCACTGCATCAAGCTGTTGTCCCCGACTAATTAGTTTCTCAATCATATCTGCATATGATAACAGCTCAGAATCATCTGCCAGAAAACAGAGCTTCAACACTGAAGCTGAACACAAATAGTCATAAATTTCTCAAAATTCGAATTTTTCAACGTTGCCAATAATATCATGAAGGTCATTGAACTGTCCACAAATAGATCCCCTCCCTCATTTATTTCTCTCTGTTTTCCGCACACATCACCCATATCTTTGTTCTCACTAATCACTCGTTCTCTCTAGCATTAAGAATGCAAACAAAGGAACAAAACTCATATTTAAGCTAAGGAGGAGCCAAATATAAGAAATTAGAATCACTAGAAGAGGAAAATACGTGGCATTTTATTGCCTAAACCAAGAGAGACGGCAAGCTTAGGCATCTGCTTACGCCAAGCGGACCCAACGACAAGCTTCCTATACAAATCGACATCTCCCTTCTCGCTCCTTTCAACTCTCTTATCCACCGGAAACCCCTCTGAAATTGCCTCCAAAACAAACTTGGAAGGATCCAAACATTCTGTTAAAGCCAGCGAAATCTGACTCCTCAACACATCGAGCTCCATCGCCATCGCCGACTTCACCATCAGGATGGTTGGAATCAGGGCTTTCAAGTGACTTGAGAGCAGCTTCCCTGTGTTCCTCCACATGCTCGAGCGCAATCTCCCCACTGCCATCAATAGTGACCTCACGTTTCTTGAGCGAAGAGAGAGAGGCCTTGGTTTGGTGGTCTAATGGAGAAGGGAAGATCAAACTTTATTCCAGCGAAATCGACAAGTTGACATGGAGCAGAGTAGATGGTGGAGAGGTGGCGGCTAAGGTTTGGATTTGGATAAAGAACATCTTTGGAGAGAAAAGAGAGAGAGAAAAAGCAGTAGAGAGATCAAACATAAAAACTTAACCACAACTAATAAGAATAAAAAATTTAGCAACGGAATTTTATTTTTGTTGCTAATGGAAATTTAGCAACGGATTCTTTTTCGGTTTTGGTTGCTAAATTAGCAACAAAATTTTATTTCAGTTGCTACATTAGCAACAAAAATCTAAATTCCGTCGTAAAATTTTGGAGCTAATATTTTCCTTCATTTTTAGCAACGGAAACAACGATTTTCCATCTGTTGCTAAAGCAAAAAATTTCAACTAAAATTAGCAACGAAATTTGATTAATTAGCAATGAAAAAAAGTTCTGTCGCTAATTTTCCATTGCTATTTAAGAATTCTTTTGTAGTATCTGTACTTGCTGTCTTTGTGAGGTCTAATGGACCCAACAAACACTTGTGTTGTTGCCATACAGAACAGTGCAATCTCAATATTTCTATGGAGAGTGTACTGAATTCCAGTGGATCTATGGCCAAGAATTAGACCAGTTGCAAACCCACTAATACCTCCAAGAGCAAATGCTACGACTTGACACCCCAGTTGGCATTAGACTGCCCCAGCTAAGCGTACTCACTGCTCCATGAACATATTTGAGTGTAGTCGCAGAACTTTGTCCTCCTTTTGCCACTGTAATCTTACCTGAAAGAAAATTAAGACTTCCAAAAGATTTAAGATTAGAGCCATCAAGATTGTGAGCCATAGGAATGTCTCCAGAGAGAGGGCCTTCTTGCCAGACATGGTTCACTGTAGTAGAGTTAGTCAAGAGTTGTAGAGTAGCAAATATGATCATCTCGTCATTGTTAAAAGTAGTAGATATATCGGAAACAGGGAAAGTGAGATTGGCAGGTTGCAATTGGGTGCCATAGCTTGAAACTGGAGATGTATAGGCAGCCAGAGTTCCATCTGATATTGGAAAAGCAATGATGGATTGGGAACCAATCATGCCTGTTGAGGTAGGATTGATTGCCCAAGCAATCCATCTTGGCACATTTGCTGTACCCATATGCCTGATGGCCAAATCTACTTGGTTAGATGTTTGATGGAAGTTCCAGTGAAGGGAAAAATTCAGAGAGGACAAATCGTTGCAAGAAGAGAAGCAGGTGCGTTGGTCAGAGAACTTGTAAGAGGAGCATGATGATTATTGGGCGGCGGTGCGTGAAGCCAATATCATGAGCGAGACAAAAAGAATCAAATTCGAAAGCTTTGCCATTGTTGTTGGGTGAGAGAGACAAAGAGAAAATAGGAAACTGATAATTATGAAAGGAATCCAATTCCTTATATAGATTTTGGATATCCTACTCATCGTGGGAAAAGGATTGTTGTAGTTTTCCTAATTGTACATGGTTTAGGAAATAGAAATTTTAGTTATAGGAAAAGGATTTGTGGCGTAATCATTTAGGACTGAGTTACTTCTAGCTGGTGTAGAACAACTCTGGAATTGGTGCTCGCATTGGATGATACAGAGCTCCTGAAACTTTGTCGATTTTTAAAGCTATACGCGGTTATACACTCTGTCGTGTCGGAGTAGGTATATTTCAAATTTAAGCCCATCTGGACCCATTACAGAATGGATTCTCGATCCATAAAGATTGAAGCCTAATGCTATGGCTGATGATGGTGGAGAACTCATTACAGAATAGCAAGATGAGAATAAAAGACACAATTGCACTGGTTTGCTTTCGAAGTCGAGTTCCTTCTCTTTTTGTTGATAACCTTATTGATTCTCTTTCAAATTCAAATGTTAATAGAAGAGTAATGTTTTTTTTTTGAAAATAGATACAAATTGGGCCTTCCCGGAACTCAATTTCAAGTCGCCAGCACAAAGAAGAGAACATTGATTGCAGAACAACACTTGGAAAAATTCAGAAAATTCTGTTTCTGAGCTTAACATAGAAAGCCGCCGGGAACGCCTTGAGATCGGTAAGAGCATTGCACATTTCACACAGTTATTACTAAATTTTCAAAAATTCATTTGATTTCCTAATTCTGTTATCAATTTGATTTTTCTTTTTTTTATTTCTTTTTTTTTTGTTGAATCTTAAATTATTCTTTTGGTTGCTGCGAAAACCAGAGAAAAGCATAGAAAAATCAACTTCTCAAAATCTGTGCCATTTCGTGCGGCTTTCATTTCTCGAAAAGCCCTTTTCGCTGCCAAGATGGGGCTCTCACTTGCTCTTATTTCTCTAGGTATATTTTTAAAAGAACCTCTCAAGACTGTTAATCAATATTCGATCTGGGCAATTCTCACTGTGGTTGTCGTTTTTGAATTCAGTGTAGGTGTGTGTCACTCTTGTGTTTGTTTAGTGTATTTGGAGTATCTGGCTGCATACATACCTATATTTAAAACCAACTTATGGTTTTTCTTTCATTATGATTTGATCGTTACTGGGGGCAATGCTTAACAAAGGTTTCAATCGTGCTTTGGGGACACTATCTGCTGGTGGACTTGCTCTTGGCATTGCAGAACTGTGCTTGTTTGCTGGAGCTCTTCAAGAAGTTTGTCATAATCAGTATTTTCATTGCAGGTTGAAGTTGAAAATTATTCTCTCTTACTAGATTAGAATTGCAACCTTAATGTCTCAAATTATGCTGATCTGGTTTTTGTGATGTTCAGGATTTTGCGCAAGTTACATAAGTTGCACCCCACTATGAAGTCTTATGAATACGGATTTCGGGTTTTCTTGTTGACATACTGTATAGTGATGGTATCTGGAAGCTCATCAACATTTCTTAACACAGCTTTTTATAGGTTTTTGCTTATTGCAGTTGGTGCTGGAATAGCCTTGGTTGTAATATTTGTGTATTCCCAATATGGGCAGGGGAAGATCTGCACAAACTAGTAGTCAAAAATTTCAATGGTGTTGCTACTTCCTTGGAAGGTGAGAATTGATCCTTGATATTCATTACTGCTCTTGTAATTCTGCCTGATCGCCGTTTATTAGGCTAGGATGGAATGCCAAGTTGATCATTTCTTTTGAATTGTATCAAGGCTGTGTCTATGGATACTTGCAGTGCTACGAGTATGAGAGAATCCCTTCAAAAATTCTAACAAACCAAACTTCAGTTGATCCATAGACTAATTTCTGATCCATTTCGTTCGCTTTACCAACACATAAAAATGCAAGAACTGTGCATTTGGAAAGCATTTCGAATTTTCTTAGTAGTCTAACAGTCAACAGGTATTGGAATTTCTGTTTAAGTTGCAGATATGTTTTCAGGATTTTTACAGGATAGCAAGATGAGAATAAAAGAGACACAATTATGGCCTTATTGGTTTGCTTTCGAAGTCAAGTTCCTTCTCTTTTCAATGATGACCTTATTGATTTTTTTTCAAATTCAAATGCTAATAGAAATGTAGAGGAGTCTTTTTTTGTTATTAATTTTTACCAATGCTGTAAAAACCGGATCGTTCTGACCTGTAAAACTGAAGACCGGGAAAAAAAAAACCCTTTAAAATCGGCCAGTTTTAACCATAAACCGATTTATCCGGTCTGGTTTTCACAATCTTCACACTGTCACACAGGTATGCTGTCCCTGGCATACGTTATGTCCAACAACAACTTCTAAGTTCTAATAGCATTTTTACATATTAATACTTAAACATTTTCTTAGAACTTGCCTGAACTTATTAAGTTAATAATTTATTTCTTTAAATTTATCAATTATTAAATTTTAGCTTATAAATATTAAAAATTATTGCGCTTTAGTCCATTTTGCATTTAATTTTATCACATTTAGCCAATTGAACTCTAATGTTATATTTTCTTAATTATACTTTTTAAATAGACTTTTGCATTTCAGATTTTTTCTATAAAATTTGACGTAATGATAAATATATTTATAATTAGCCTTTGCCTTATATTTTGCTATATTTTTTAGAGCTATCATGGAAAAATTTACTCAATGGGCTTATAACCCAAGGAGTGTAGCTGTCCCTTGTTGAAATAAAGAAAAATTAAAAAAAATAGTCTCCGTAAATTTATTGTTTCTAAAATTGGCGCCACTTAATTAAAAAAAATCAAAAAACACCCTTATGATTCCAACTTTTCTAAAATAAATCCGACTAAATATTTACATTATTTTCTTTTTTTTTTATATGAGGAAATTCTTTATTAGTCATTATAATTTTGATTCGACTAAGACAAATTTATGGTATGCCAATTAAATGTGCATCTAATTAATTTAACTACTTGTGATGAAAGAGAATAAAAAAATATAGAGGACAAATGAGTAATTTAAATATGTAATAGAAAACAATTAGAACTTTGAAAAGGGCTACATCGGATTCAAATAACAAAAACTGGATAATTGAGATTTAGTATTTTTATATATAAACTGAAATGTTCATGGAAAAAGAGTTCATTCATGTTAAAGGATAAAAGAAAATTTGAGATGAAACTGTGAGTGGAAATATATCTGTAAAAAAATAGAAGAGAAAATTACACGAAATACCCTTTTTTTTGTTTTATTTAAAAAATTCCATACGATTTTTTTACGTATTTCATATTTGCATATATAGTTTCAAATATACTTATTTTTAATTTAAAAAATTTAAGTATATCAAATATACCCACTTATTTCAACATCGTGTTCCCTCTTAATTTTTTGAAGGCAGTTTTTTGTTCTAATCTCTTATGATTTTTCCTCTCTATCTGAGGGTTTTCTTCTTATCTCTAGAAATTCTTGTGTTTAATTTCATTATTCATCTTTAAGTTGTTTGGTTGATATCGGCAACGTATTGGAGAGTTATCGCGATTCGTTTAGTATTTGTTTTCAGAAGTGTATTAATCTTTGATTCATCGTTGGTAAGTAAATCGTTTTATATTTTTCCCTTTATTATTGTTTCTTTATTTATTTTTCGATTAATATTTACAATCTTTTTATTTTTTTTACGGTTGTACTAATTTCTTATTGGTGATTATTTATGTTCTATCAATTGTTGTTGCATTGATTTGTGTTTATGTTGATTTTTCTGGTTGTTTTTGACAATGTGTGACCAATCGATACATTTTTTCGGTTATCGAAAGTGAGATGAATGAAATTTTTCATATATATATTTCAATTGTTTGTAAGTTGTACACACTGTGAATTGTTAGGTCATTGTTTGTTCATAAAGTCGATACAGTGAATTAGATTTGTAAATATTTCATTACAATGTATTAGATCTTAGTAAAAATTGAGTATATTGTTTT
Organism: Excoecaria agallocha; assembly: GCA_037975025.1. NCBI lineage: Eukaryota > Viridiplantae > Streptophyta > Magnoliopsida > Malpighiales > Euphorbiaceae > Excoecaria > Excoecaria agallocha. The sequence continues at coordinate 25,196,680 of CM075809.1, read as the reverse complement.
AGGTTATCGTAATGGAAAATGATGTTCCTGGACTAATTGTTGGAATATTAAATGAGGATCAGAAGAAGATTTTTAGAGAATCATGTTTTGTATATTTTTTGGACATGCCTAAGGTTGTGGCTTAAGGGCAAGTCGTACATTCGCTATTGATGAGGGAGATTTGCACGACTAATGATAAAGAATTATCCGTAAAGGTAAATGGTGTTGTTTTGACATTTGGGATAGCTTAATTTACAACTGTTACCGGTTTAAAGTGCAGTGGAGAGTTTAACTGGTCAAACTTATCAAGCAATGGTAGTTGTTTAATTGACAAGTATTTTCCGAAAAATGTGAAAATTTCAAAGGATTTGACAAGTAGGGTTTGTTTAAGAACAAAGTTTAATTTAGATGAGGATACAGTGAAAATTGTTATATTATTTTTGGTTCACTGCTATCTATTGTCGGACATAGGGCCTAAGATGGTAAGTAATGAGGAAATTGTTGTTATTGATAGTGGAGCATACAACGATTATCCATGGAAAAATGATGTATTCAGTATGACATTAAAAAGTATTAAGGAAAAATTTCGAAATGGTTCGTGCTCAAATATGTAAAAGATAAAAGGATATCCATTGGCTTTTTTGGTATGGTTCTATGAGTGTTATAATAAGATTGATGTACATTTTGGCGTATCAGTTAGGGGCAGAATTCCTCGAATATTGAGATGGACTATTTCTCATTTTTGTCAGTGGAAGTATGTTGAGACTGACCTTTTTTAATGAAGAGGTAATTATTTTTTTCAATTATTATTTGTGTTTTTTAATATTATATAGAATGTTTGTTCATTAGACTAAGAAAAAGTGAATACATTGTGTTTTTAGGTTTAGAAAATGTATTATATATAGTTGTCAATATAGTATATTAGATTTTTTTAAACTCAATACAGTGTATTAAGTTTTGGCAAAATTCAATACACTGTATTTAGTTTGAGAAAAATTATATATATATATATATAGTTTTTTATTTTAATTATTATTTTTTGTTTTTGTTTGTTTTAGTTAAAGGTAAAAAATATTCGACCAACAGATGATGAGATTGAGCAATATGATTTAAAAGGTTTGGTCGGATATAATAATGAATTTTTGGTATGAATATTATCAACAAGGAATAACATATTGAGTCAGAGACTGAAAAAGGTTTAAGTAGTATCCCAACTCCTTCACCCGATGATATCCCAAAGCGTACTGCTGATGTTCCAGACCCTATTGGTGATCATCAATCAACATTTATCCCTATGTCTCAGCGGGAAAGATATGATTAGGAAATGATGTACCTCCTTATGATATGAAGAAACATATGGAATTAATTTTATCCAGGCATTTAGAAATTCTGGAAGAGATTAAAATCATAAAAGCAGATTTATATCATTTGAAAAATAATTTGAAGGTAAAAATGGCAAAGATTCATGAAGCACTTTCTGGAATTTCTTAAAAACTAGATTGTGGTGCTAGCACTCAAGTAATTTTTGGTATTTGATACATTTTATATGAATTTTAAAGTAATAGTTATTAAATTATTTTAAATCATAAATTTTCAATGTCATCAAAGTTTTGCTAGTTCTCTTTTTAAAGGAGGACAAAAAGATGAATAGAATGAAAAATATATACATCCTTTTTTCTGATGAAGAGAAGGATATGGATGCTGAGAAAAACATTAATGATAATAAAGCAACAAAAACAAGTCAAGAAATTGTAATAGAAGTAAGTTTTATTATTTTTGTTGTTTTATTTATATTTGTATTATATTTGAATTAGTTTATTGCATTGTATTTATTGTGTGAAAAGAAAATATAGTATATTAAGTTTTATAAAAACTAAATACACTATATTTATTTATATACAGAAGTCAATACACTATATTTAGTTTTTATAAAATATAATAAAGTGTATTGAGTTTTTATCAAAAGCTTATACAATGTATTTAGTTCAAGTACAAAACTCAATACATTGTATTTAATTTTTATAAAGTATAATACAGAGTATTGAGCTTTATCATAAAATAATACAATGTAATGCAGGGTAATACACTTTAATGTAGTGCAATAAATTGTATTTAGTTCATATAAAAAAGTAAATAAATCATATTAAAATTTTATAAAGTTTAATACAGTTTATTGAGTTTTATGGATAAAAAATACAGTTTATTGAGTTTTGTGAAAAGAAAATTCAGTGTATTTAGTTTTGTTAAAAATTAATAGACTTTATTTAGTTAATGTACAAAAGTTAATATGTTTTTTTTCAAAGATAATAGAAGGTATTTGAAATTAATATAATGTATTCAGTTTTATAAGGTTTACTAATGTACATTATAGTACATTGAGTTTTTGCTCAAACTAAATATTAAAATGATATTTTAATTATATTAATTTTTTTTACAAGATGTCATGAAAAAGAGGCAAATGTCTAGTTCATTCATAAGGAATATGGGTAATGAGACATTTGATTGTATTGTTGAAGCTGCAATGATTGAACTTAGTAAGCAACAAGATATATATGTTAGTAAAATTAATTAAATGTATATTTTTACAGGATTTACTTTGTTACATGATTTAGATGACAAAAATAAACAGATTGTCTTAGTATTAGAGTCTATTGATTATTCATTTGAAGGAGTACAAAAACAAGAATAAGATGAAAAACATACAGATCATAATTTTGAGACGGAGAAGGATATGCATGTTGAAAAAGACGTTGATAATGAAGGAAAGAAAACAGAAGAAGATGTTGAAAAACAATTAATTTTTTTAGGTGTATTTGTATAAATGTGAATAAATTTTTTTTAGTGGTAATGGCATGCTTAATATCTAATACATTTTGTTTTTTTCCAAGTACAGTGTAGTGAGTTTTGCCAAAACTTAATACACTGTATGTGTGAGGCCCCTACTTGTACCTTAGGAGAGTTACTATGTAATGTTTAATATATGTGTATAATTGATGATATGATCTACATGTGCTTGTGTAGTTGTTGTTATTGTAAGTTGGGACTTTGAGGAAATTGTTTGTTAAGAAAGAGGGTAAAATGGTCATTTCATATTAAGTCATATATGTGCATAAATTGAGAGAGAAAATGAAATTGGGGGCTCAATTGAAATGAGAAAGTGTAAGTTTTGTGGTAAGAAAAAGAAATTGAAGAATACTAAGGGGCTAAGTGTAATTAACTAGAGCTACCAAAGTGGACCAATAGGATGTGGACATTTAGCTTCTCTAGACATTTCATGAAACAAGAAGTAATATAAAGGATTTAGGGAAAGAGTTGGTCGGGCACTCAAGGGTAGAGTTATAGCCACTCTTTTCCCTAAATAACCCATAAGTGACCCCATAAAAATGTTAGCTTGATACTAGAGAAGAGAGAGAGTTTAGTGGTTAATATTTTAAGGTAATGATACTCTCTTCTTCTCGTTTTCTCTTATTTCTTATGATAAGAATTGATTTAAGAGAAGATATATATATATATATATATATATATATATATATATATATCTATAATCTTTTTCATGTAGAAGGAGAAGCAAGTAAAGGAAAAGAGAAGCAAGTGTAAAAGGATTGAAGAAAGTGTTATTGGCTTGTTTAAAGGTATGAGAACTTCTCATAATCTTAATTGTGTATGATTGAGTTGGTGACATGAGGAATGAGTTATTAGATGCTAGAATAAGGTATTAACATGGAAATTAAGTTCAAAGATGCTTAAGAACCGAAATAGGCAAGTTGTTTTCGAAATCACCAAAATCTATCTTAGGACTCTACTGACCAATCCAAACTATTTTGGTTATAACTCGAGCTACAAGAATCTAAATTGAGTAATTCTAGTTGGAATAGAAACTAGAATCATAGACCTTGATTTTATATGAGAAGTCAAAAACTGAATCCCCTTGTAAGATGATGAAATTTGAGCTTGAACTTTGATTGTGTCTGCTGTCCTGTCATTAGGAACAATCTACCTTGTTTTGTGAATATCTGAAGATTTACAAGTCTAAATAGAGTAATTTTTAATGTTTTAGAAACTAGAGACATAGGATCGAGAACACTTTGTAGAAGGTCACTTTAGCTGAAAATGGCATTTACTAGGTTTAAAATGATATACAAGTTAAACTTGGCAATATATCCTCAGTGATTTTTAGGACAAAATAGACCTCACGATCATTACTCTTTTGGTAATGACCATGAGTCCTTCCAGAACCTAATTGACACCTATCTCACGGTCAGGACATATCAAGTAATGATCATGACCCTCCCCTGTTTCTTCCTAAACTTGATGTTTAGGTCCCAAGTTATTACCAAAGCATACCTAAACACTTTTAAAGCATTCTAAACATAAAAATAAAGATAATTTATGAGATTAAACATGTGAATAGCATAATGAAATATAAGAATAAAGTTATAGCATATTGTATATATATGTTTACATAATGAAATTATACAATAATAGTTATACAATTGTGATTGTGGTTATACAGTGATAATTAAAATTACACTATTGTAATGGTTTTGAATATATGCATGCATGATTATGCGATATGATGAATTGTATTCAATGAAAGAAGTAATTTGTGAAATGATTAATGCCTGCACATAAAACTTAGTGGTGGATAGATAAGTATGTCTATAGGGTTACAGATACAATTGCCATAGTCTTTATCCCATTTGGGTCCACGGTATGTCCCCATATGGGACCACAGTTCTGACCTCATTTTGGTTTACAGGTTTAATACCTTCGGGTATTTATATTTATATATTTGATACCTATGGGTATCCACAACACCTAGGGATAATCACGGGACGGGAAAAATCCGATATAAGTGGGGACCCGACTTGAATGAAGCGGGGAATCCCCGATCTTTTTCCCCATGGGGGCGAGCATGGGGATAAAAAAATCCCCGGGGTGAATTTTGGGGTGGGGGGCAGGGAAGGGGGTCACCGCCCCGCGGGGATCCCCAACCCCGTTAAAAATTACCTTAATATCCTAAAGTTATAATTATTTACGTATCTTGCCATTCACTATAAATTTCAAAATTAAACCCTAACCTCACTTCATTTCCTTCCTCCCCCGCCGTCTCTCCTCTTAGTCTTTTTCCTCTCATAGACACAACGATCTCCACTCTATCTCTCTCACACACATACACACACAAAGAAATTCCTCTTCCTCAGTCTTCACCGAAAAGCAATAACATCTTCTAGCTTCTCTCTAGGTAATTTTTGACTTTTAATTTTCATTATCTTTTTTGTGTATTAAATCTTCTAGTTTTTGTCCTGATAAACTATCATTTTTCTACTGATTAAGGTTAGCTCTCAGGAATTTTGATAATTTGGCTTTTCGTTTCTTAAATTTTTGTTATTTTGGAAATTATGGGACGAGCAGTGAAGCGAGAACGTGCTAGTGCAAGCAGTGGAAATACAGTCAACACCGAAGGGGAACTCAGAGCTGTCAAACATGAGAAATGAGTCTGAATCGAGCAGGGATGAGTCGACACGGCCAGATAAAGTGGTTGATCGACGAGTTCTTCGGTCCAAGTATCTTGCTTTATATAATAAGATTAATGGTGAAGTATCTTTTTGTTCTCTCCTTTTTTATGATATTATTCAAATTTTGTTTTCTTATTTTTCATTTTTTTCAAAAATTATTTTGTACAGGTGAGAGGAATGACCTGACGGGAGTGGACTCTGAGAATTTTGCTTCTATAATTAAGAAGGTCGAAGATCTGCATCAGCATGGTATTTTCTTTATTTTTGTTTCTGTAATTTAATTTTATTTTTAAAAATTTTCTATCCTGTGTTTGTTTTTTTGGAAAAATTATAGATTATTGCATATTGCCTTGTGTAGCTTGATTGTATTATTTTGTTCTAATGTGTGATGTTTTTCTTGTTCTTATGATCTTTATTCTCCAATTATGTGAATTTGTCTTGCTATTTCACCAATTTTTTTGAAATGTTTTGCTTGTTCTTATGATCTTTAAAGAGATTGGGCTTGTTGTTTCACCAATTTTTTTGAAATGTATTGGATTCAGCACAATGTGAGTTTTTATGATATGCTTGTAGCAGTGAGCTTTATGTTTTCTTTGTTGACTATAATTTGATCCATTTCATCTAATACTAATTTGACATGGGTTGGTGAAGGGTTGGACCAATGAATACTGAATTGAAGCAAAGGAGGACAATGCTTCAAAGAGGTGTAAGAAGACCCAGGCCAACTGAAAAATATCAGCCTGAAGAGGTGATATTACTGTTGGCTTAACTATAATGATTATTATGTTTGCAATTTTGGAAAAAAAAAGAAGGATGAATGATGTGCATATTAATTGTTAATGAATGAATGTTATTTTATAATTTGAATTGTATGGGATGTTTATAAATATTTGTATTTGAATGGTATGAAACATTTTTAATTTTAAGTTATTAATTATTAAAATTTGTATTTTAATTTTATGTGAAATTTTTTTAAACAAATAAAATATAATTTATATGAAACATTTAATTCGGATCGGGTCGGGTGGGGGATTCATTGAGGGCAGATTAGGGAATTCATCAGGGAATGGGGAATCCCCGACAATGCATGGGGTAGGGAGTGGGGACTCCTTCCTCACCCCCACCCTCGCCCTGCCCCGTGAGCATCCCTAACAGCACCCGTTATCCACTCCTACAGAACTTAGGCAAGCATTCACAAGGTATGATAAATAGTAAATACTTAGTGTTAATAATGACATGCTATAGATGACTAACCTTGTACTATAAATCAAATATATAGTATTGTTAAATTACATAAATGAATTCTATTATTATTGCATGTTGTGTGTGCATGAGAATGACCATTGTGAGTGGTTGTTCACATACTTATTATTCCCCCACTAAGTTGTATAGCTTAGCATGGGTGTTCATCTATGTAGATACTCAAGGTAGGCCTTTCCAGCAGGGACAAAGCCATTAGTAGTAAAGCCAACACCAGCTTAAAAAAAAGTCAAAGTATGAAAATTATATTATCTTTTGGGCTATATTTTTGTTATTGTAAATTATATATATTTTTGCCGAGACATTGTAATGTACAGGTATAATGTAAAGAATGACACTATTATAATTATGATGTATTAGGAGCTTCATCTTATATAGCCTATTCCTATACCTGGATATGATTATGAATCATAGAGAATTATACGATATGTTAACAAATGAGATATAATATGCATTGTTGTATGAAAGATAATATATCAAGTAACAGGACCAGGAAATGTTAGAGTAGTCCTTATAGTATGTGTTTAGTTTGTATCAAAGATAATATAATAAATTCAGTTTAGGTTAAAAGAATTAATACACTGTATTTTGATTTTGTAAATTTTAATACAGTGTATTTAATTTTATAAAAAGATAATACACTGTATTGAGTTTTGTGTAAAGAAAATATAGTGTATTGAGTTTTGCAAAAGAAAATACAATATATTTATTTCATGTATAAAATATAATACACTATTTTTAGTATTTATAAAGTTTAATACAGTGTATTTAGTTTCTATAAAAAACTTAAACATTGTATTTACTTTAGTTACAAAATTTTATAAACTGTATTGTGTTTTGAAACAGAAAATACATTATTTTTATAAACTCTAATGTAGTATTTTGAATTTTTATCAAAAGCTAATATAAATGTATGTAGTTCATTTTAAAAAGTTAATAAAATGTATTAAGTTTTAAAAAGTATAATAGAGTTTATTGAGTTTTATAAAAAGAAAATACAATGCATTATGTTTTATGAAAAAAAATACAGTGTATTTAATTTTGTAAAAAGATAATACACTATATTTATTTCATGTACAAAAGTCAATACAATGTAATAGGTTTTAGTAAAATTTAACACATTGCATTATATATTATACAATGCAATATTTTCATACTTCAAAATAGAATGTATTAATTTTCATCCACAAGTTTATTCAGTTTGTACAAAAGTCAATACAGTGTATTAAATATACTGTATTATAATCTCTAATACAATTTATCTAGTTCTATGAAAAGAAAATACAGTGCAAAAGAAAATATAGTATATTAAATTTTGTCAAAAGAAAATATAATGTATTGAGTTTTATGAAAGAAAAATACAATGTATTTATTTATGTAGAAAAATAAATAAAATGTATTTTAGTTTTTATAGTGTTTTTTTTTGTTACAGAGGGTGAGCTAAAGCTCACAAGGGAAACAATTTAACGCAAAATAAGAGATCCCAACCAAATCATGAAAAAGCCAATTGTCTAATCCAAGAGGGGGATTGTAATAGGGATGGTAACCCTAAGGAACTCCCTGACCCAAATGAGCAAGAAAATCAGTCGCAAAATTGGCCTCCCTATGGATGTGACGGAAAGAGATCATTTGAAACTTCATCGCCAAGTGCTGGATGCTATTGATGAGAGAAATGCAGTTTGCATTGAGAGCAGAGTTGCCACAGATTATCCCTACTGCTACCTTATTATCACATTCAATAATGGCCTTGATATAACCTGCCTCATTAGCTCTTCTCATGCTATAATAGACTCCCTAAAGTTCAGCTAATAGGATTGGGCAAACACCAATATTAGCAACATAACCTCCCTGCCATCGCCCTGAATGATCTCTCAATAAGCCTCCATAGAAGGTTGCACTCCCTATAACCGAGGCATTTGTGTTGATTTTGATAACATCAGTTGGAGGGTGCATCCAGACCACACAAGAAGGATCAGAATTGTTATGCTCAGCAATGTCCATCCTATTAAGAGCTTCCTTACACACTCTAGTAAAACTCACAGCATCCCTTATTAAGAGAGTCAAGGGCTGATTTTGTTGTTGGAAGATAAAATTGTTTCTATTCTTCCATAAGAGCCAACAGCTGATAGCAAAGAAGTCCATCCATCTAACTCCCTCATATGTAAAATTCCCTTGCTGCAGGTTCTGCCTTATCTAATTACTGAGATCATCAGTTTTAAAATCAAAGAAAACATCATCCATTGGAAGACAAAAATTCCAGTAATGATAAGCTATGAAGCAATCTCTTAGCACATGGATAGCATTTTCCCCATGATTGTCACACACCGGACAAGTGTCCAAGGATGCAAAGTGGCGTCTTTTTCTATATGCATTTGTCATGATCCCGTGGTTGAGAGAGAGCCATAAAAAATTTTTAATTCTTTGAGACTCCTTCAATTTCCAGATCAGGTTCCAAAGCGGAATTTCCTCATGAACTGTATCAGACAACAAGGAGCGATCAACATATTTTATAGTGAAATCTCCCGAAGGTGATGAATCCCAGAACCTCCTATCAGTGCCAATAGTAGAATAAGGAGGACAAGTAGCAGCAATTTAAAGAAGGATGCTTTGAGCAAAAAATTCATTAAAAAGGTTCCAGCACCATCCATCAAGATCACTGCCAAAGAAAGCCACCTTTTTCCCAATGAGTTATCCAGGTATGGGCTTTAAGGAAAAATGAAAAAAGAGGTTGAGAAAGTTCAGAGACCCATTTATCAAACCAAAAGTTGATAATTGTTCCATCACCAACAGACCACACCACATGGCTGTACATTCTACCCCAATGGGAACATATACCTCTCTAAAGAGGCGTACAACTTCATTGAACAACAGGGCAGGTATAAGAGTCCATATCAAATTTGTACTTTACAGTTAACACCCTAGCCCAAAGAGTCTGCGCCTGATAAAGAAGACTCCATCCAAGTTTCATGATGTAAGTTGCATTTAGTCTTGAACTGGATCTCGAAAAGACAAGCCTCCAGAGTTCTTAGGTTGAGTAACCGTGTCCCAAGGCACAAGGGTAAGCTTACGTCCCTCATTTCCATCTCCCCAAATGAAATTCCGAGAAATTCTATGAAATTTTGAACACAAGGTCACAGGAATCATAGGGGCCTACATGACATAGCCTGGCATGGTTGAGAGGGCAGATTGGGCCAAAGTGATCCTACCCGCTACAGAAAGTTGAGATGTATTCCACTGAGCTATTTTGCTCTTCATACGATCAAGTTGAAAATTGTAATGGTGTTTGGTCAGCCTAGAATGCAAAAATGGCATTCCTAAATAACTACCCAAATCATTAACTTTTTTGAATCCCAGTTCACCGTTGAGAAGTTTACGAAGAGAAGAATCAACATTTTTGGAATAAAAAAACATTAGTTTTTTGGTTGTTTACTCTTTGCCCTGAACTAGCACTGAAACTATTAAGAACAATTTTAATAGTTCGAACTTGATTGAGCTCAGCCCTAGCAAAAAGGATAAAGTCATTAGCAAAGAAAAGATGACTCAAGGAAGGGCCCCCTTTGCTGAGACAGATAGGCTTCCAAGAACCGTTATCAACAGCCTCATAGATGCCATGACTAAGCCTTTCCATACACAGGATGAAAAGATAAGGTGAGAGAGGACACCCTTGTCTTAAACCATGACTGGGTGTAAATGAGTCAGTCACTCTCCCATTCCTAAGTAACTGCAAAGAAGAAGTAGAGACACAATCCATGATTACTTGAATGAGAGTGATGGGAAGCCCAACTTTCAGGAGGCTATCTTTAAGGAAACACCAGTTAATTCCATCATACACCTTCTCCAAGTCTACCTTAATCGCCATAAAACCGATATTACCTTTCTTCAACCATATGGTGTGGATGAGTTCTTGAGTAATGATAACATTCTCAGTAATGTGGCGTCCAGGGACAAAACTCGTTTGGGTAGGGCCTACCAAAGAAGGCATAAGATTTTTTAATTCTGTTAGCTATGGTTTTATTAATGATGTTATAAAGAACAGTGCATAAGGCTATAGGACGAAAGTGGGTGAGAGACTTAGGCACCTCAATTTTAGGGATGAGATAAATAAGGGTCCTATTGAAACGGGGGTCTAATTTTCCCCCATGGAGAACACCCTTGACTTCTCTGCAGACATCTTCCCCAACCACTTGCCACTAGGATTGGAAAAATCCCGCTTGAAGTCCATCAATTCTAGGGGATTTCCACGGCTTTAAGTCAGAAAAGGGCCTTCCAAATTTCTTCATTTGAGAACTTTTTATGAAGCTCAGCCATTCTGTTATCAATACAAGGGAACCATCCTCTTAGGTGGTAAGAAGGCCTATCTTGTCTATCTTTCGAATAAATACTATAGTAAAACTGGACAGCCATGTAACAAAGAAGGTCTAGGTTGCTCTGCCAAACACTATTACTGTCTTGCAGGTAGTCAATCTGATTTCTCTTTCGTCGGCGAACAGTGCGTTGGTGAAAGAAAGACGTATTTTCCCCCCATAGAATCTAGTCACTTCTTGATTTCTGGAACCAAAGAAATTTATCTCGAATAAGAATCCGATCTAGCTCAGCCTTTAGTTCCAATTCTAAGGTTTCGAGCTTAGAAGATTGTTTATGAGTAAGAATACATTGGATCCCAGCAATGCGAGCTAAGAAAGATTTTTTCTGGTGAAAGATATTCCCAAAAGAAGATACATTCCACTGCTCAAGCTCTTTAACAAGACCCTCAACTGAGTTTATAAATTCAGGGCTGGCTTTCCAACCTCTCCGAACACAATCTTTAAATTTCGGATGTGTTAGCCAAGCTTGAAGAAAACAAAATGGCCTTTTATGTTTAGGGGCATAGGCATTATCAAATCTCAATAAGAGAGGTATGTGGTCTGAAGCTAAATGGGCCAAGTGCAAAACAATGGCTTTAGGATACTGGACCCTTCACTCTTTGTTGCAAAAACCACGGTCTAAACTCTCAAAAAGGTTACCTCTTTTCCATGTAAAATCAGGGCCACGGTATTCCATATCAATGAGTTTAGATTCAGTAAACCAGTCAACAAAGGAGTTGCAAATACCTAATCTGTGAGACGACCCTCCCTTTCTCTCTATAGCATAGAGAATAGAGTTAAAGTCTCCAACAAGCACCCAAGGTCCTCTAGTACCCATATTGATATCCTGGAGGAGGGGCCAGTGTCTATGTCGAATACTGGGCACAGGGTGTGCATAAATAGCAGTAAAGAAGAATAAGAGCTTATTGTTGTTGGAGACACGCATATGAATAAACTGAGGATTATTGAGTAAAACTTTAACCGACCAATCCTCTTTCCATAATATCCAAATGCCTGCACTAAATCCAATAGCTTCAAGCCTGTGAGAGCGAGGCAACCCAATCTTCAAGATACAATTATTTGCTATTTTACCACTTACACGAGGTTCAGTCAAAACAACCATGTTCGGATTATATGTCTTGATGAAACAATTCAAAGTTTTCAAGAAAGTCGAGCTTTTGGCCCCTTGGCAATTCCATATAAAAATCGACATAGTAAAAGAAACAGAGTAAGTTAGACCCCAAACCTTAATCATCTTGAAGATATGGGTCCAGTGATTCATCCTTCTCTGACGAAAACTCATTCGTTTCATCCACGCCATCTTCATTCTTGTTTGTTGTATTCATATCAACAACCATTATTTCATTGCCTTCAATTCCATTTGGGTCTTCCCGATCTGAAGGCCTAATCTCAAATTGACCTAAATTACGGGTCGGAGGAGTAAGAATTTCCATTGAAGCAGTTAGGACCGAGGTGCTGGAGTAAGCTTTGTCCATTCTCATTCTACCCACCACTGAATATTTCTTAGGATCGAGCAAAGTGAGGAGGGTCACTATACTGGTATCCTGCGGTTGCTTGCTTGTAAAAGCAAAGAAATCTCCCAAAGTTGGTTTAGACTTGTTAATTTTATTTTCTTTAATTTTCAGAGGTTGACCAAGTGATGAATTTGATTTCTGAATGCCCCCTCTCCCACGTGCTGAAAAACTCTTGTATCATGTGACTTCCAGCTCCCTCTTCCTTCTTCTGTAAATGCACCGTTTTGTATGTTAGTTTGCAAAGGAAAGTTCTTTTTATCCACTGGATGAGCATCGAGTTTGTCTCCATCATCCTCATTCAAAACTGCAAATCTTGATCCCTGTCTATTAAAACTGAAATTTTCCCTAAATTGGCGGGATTTGATTTCCCATTCCATTCCTGTTTCTCCACCACCATCCACTCCTCAAAATATCCTGGATTTTTTGCTGGTGCTTCCCCTATTCCAGCCTCGTGACCATCTTCTTTAGAGGTTTCTTTGGTCATTTTGTGTGGACAAAAGGCTTCAAAGTGCCCAAATCTGCCACAGTGGAAGCAGATTTCAGGTAAATTCTCATATTCCACCTTCTGGTTCTCTCCATCGATTTTTATCATGGGGACAAAAGTTTTTATAGTGTTTAATATAGTGTATTTTATATTATACACTCTGTTGAGTTTTGTGAAAAGAAAATATATTTAATTGAATTTTGTCTAATTTTAATACAATATATTTAGTTTAATAAAATCTAATGCACTATATTTAACGTTTGTTAAAAATTTTAAAATATGAATATCTAAGTAATTTGATAACCCTAATACATTATATTTACTTTTTCAAAAAAATTGTATTCAATGTATTACATTTTATTCAATTTTTAATTTTTTTTACAGTATGAACTGGAAGAGAGATAAAAATTGAATTCATTCATAAGGAATTTGGATGATGAGATAGTTGATTGGATGTTGAAGAAGAGACAAACCCTCTTGATTATTTTAGTATGGATTATCACAAAATGAATATCAAACCATCTATGGCTATGAAATCTCCTTTTATAAATAAATTTGGGTCAGAGAGTGCTATAAAAAAAATAAAGATATTAATCATCCATTTAATATTGGTATTGAAGAGGGTTTGGATCATGCAAAGTTAACCGAATTTTTTAAGTGGGTTTGCTTAAAAAGACCACAAAGTAATTGATTAAGAATTTTGATATTTCTATTTAAACTTCTTCTTTTTGTTTTTTTAATGCAATTATAATTTATTTTTGTTTATTTATTGTTAGGAACAAAGAGCAAGTTTATAATAAGAAGTATTCAATTTTGGAAGATCATTTTCATTATTGTATTGCAATTGTAAAGGACAGGAGATGGTGGTATGATTTAGCATACAGTGGAAAAGAGCTTAGTAATTCGGTATGTACATGTGTATATTTATATACATATATATTCAATCTTTGATCAAAAGAAATTTTGTGTATTTGGTTTTTTACAAAATTGTATACATTGTGTTGAGTTTTACAAAAATTAAATACACTATATTCAATGTAATTATACATAATACATTGTATTCAATATTTGATTAAATATAAATAAATATTAATATATAAGCAATTTAAATATAAGAATTTAAATATTTGTATATTTGTACATTAACTATACTTTTTTATTTTGTCGATTTATATACTAATTATATTTTATCTTTTTTATTTTTTAGCACTTAGATGTGTTTTTTTACTATATGTGGAAGAGGGCGAAGGTTGATAACAATGTACAGTATTTATTTACCACAATTGACAGCCTTTTTGACCAAACTTTATAAGAGAGATACAAAATGTACAATGAGAATAAAAAAGACATTTCTTTTGTAAATGTTGGGGATATGCTGGCTGAATACATTGTTGGGACTGGGCCTTTCATGGTTTATAATACATTGTGGCACCTGTAACATCCTGAAACCACTACGAGCATGAATAATACTTTTCGATGGTGAATAGTGATACCGAGAGTAAATAATACCACTCCGAGCCCAATGAGACCTAAAAAAATTTTATATCACCATTAGAAAGTACAATTTATAATGATTCTAGTGGTATAGTTTGATCTGAAATTGAGGTCAAATAGTTATCCAAAAGTCGAAAATATAAATAAGTCACGAGATCGAAAAGAGGTCAAACTAACTTTGACCGGCCTGAAAATATTCGACGGACTTCCAAAAATTATTCTGATTATATGAAATATCTTAGAATAATGAATATTAATTTCCAGAAGTGAAAAATAAAATTTGGATACTTTTCAATTTTAGAGTTTTCGGACCAGCCAAAAATATTTCAGTACCCTGAAACCTATTGAAACGAACTCTGATTGACTCAAAATTTTAAAAACATTTTAATTATAATATTTAGGAATTTTTGGAACAATTTTGGTGGAAAAATAAAATAAGGATGGATGAGCTAATAAAAAATGAACCAACATGCATTAAACCTATTAGTCGGCCCAAGCCCGCTCAACTCATTTGAATAACCTATAATTTTTTGACTCATTTATGATCTGTCCATTTTTTATCTGCCCATTTATAGCCCAACCCAAACCCGCCCATTTATCACCTCTTATTAACATTACAATTTAGCTAATGGTTATTGTTTATTAGTTAGTATTTGAATTTTTTATTGTTTTCAGTAACAAAAAAGAAAATTTACTAATTAATAGGAAAATATCCAAATTTATTCGTTTTAACCCTATTTGACCAGCTATTTGTGTAAGATATATGCATTTTTCTCAAAACTCGCTACTCGCTATTTTTAAAGCGTTCATATTGATAATTAAATTGAAAAATATGGGATTGGTCCAAGTTACAAGATCTACATCAATAAAAACAAATTCATTATGTTGTAAAATTTGACCTATTTATGTCAAAACATAAAATTGATACTTGAAATTTTTTGCTGGCTTATTTGTCAAATAGTATCTTATTATCATACTATATCCTACAATCCTAAGTATTAGTACTAATTGCACATTAAGAATTTAAATTCCAAACACATCCATGGCCCGAACTGCTCGTTGAAATTACAAAACCACATATCATTATCAGGCTTCCAAATATTTAGCTAATTAGCATTGTAAGTCCTCTAAGTTGGAATAATAACCATGTCTAAACATAGTGAAAATAATTGACCTTTAAGATAAATATTATAAAAATTGAGAAAACTAGCCTTCATTCTTAGCCCATGTCTGTTATTTAGTACATTGGGTCTCTTTTTATTATTGAATTACTAAATTTAAGTTTCAGACCCGATTACCATGTAGGGACCTGCAAAAAGTATTGCCTGGTTAGAAACACTCCGAAACTTAAGTCAATAACTTGAGATATGAGAAGTTTAGAGAGAAATTTGATCTTTATGATTTGCGTACCTGGACCCACTATTCATTGGGCCATTTATAGAGGATGTGAGAGTGTACTCGAGTGCCTAGGCAGGGCTATAGAT
Organism: Excoecaria agallocha; assembly: GCA_037975025.1. NCBI lineage: Eukaryota > Viridiplantae > Streptophyta > Magnoliopsida > Malpighiales > Euphorbiaceae > Excoecaria > Excoecaria agallocha. The sequence continues at coordinate 25,180,582 of CM075809.1, read as the reverse complement.
ATGTCAGAGTAAGAGAATGGCAATGTGATAATGAGCAGGTGAGAGATGTGGGCCTTGCTGTACTATGGCAAATTGACAAGACAACCGGTCCCATCAATCTGATTAGTTTGAATCAGCTAGCTTCCCAATATCGTTAGTTAAGCGCTAGGCATCTCTAGGAACTAGGATATCTAGGCTTTGGGTCCATGCCTCTTTTAGGCCTAGAAGGTGAAATGGGTGTCATCACTTGTCTCCCCTTCAAAGGGTGGCTGATCGTCAGCCAGTTGGATTGGCTATGACTGCCAAATCGTTCGCCTAATCAAATTATCATTAATTTGGAGAGCTGCCATCGCTTAGAGACAGGCACGTGCATTTAGAACGAAGCTTTAGTATTTAGATCATCACGATTTTTCTTTTTTGACATTTGAAAAAATTTGGTTGGTGTATTCGAAGAGTCTCTTCGCATAAATATGTAACCTTCAGAGATCATTTTCTGCGTTTTATTGAATTTTTTGGTAAAACTCTGATGAAAATTTTCTCGCTTTTCCCAAATTTTTCGGCTTTAAGGGTTTTTTAGGTCTTAAAATTATTTCTGTAAGTAAGTAAATTTAACTTATGTGTCTTGCATTTCCTTTTCATCTTTTCGTATTGTGCTTGTGTTTATCTCATCTTTAAATCCTCTAGTTTGGACTCCTGATTTTTAGTCGAGACTAGGGATCGTTTCGCTTCTCACCTCCCAAAGGTATGGCTTTTAGTAGTGGTCAATCGTTGGATATGAGCTTTATTGAGCAATATAAGGATAAACACGCTGTAAAGACACATTCTTCCTTGTCTAAGAGTGAAGTGTCGAGAATAAAGGCAAAGTATGGGTTATCGAACGACGTGTACGTGATGAGATGCCCCAACTCCATGGAGATAACAGAAGGCCCCTTTGGTGCCAACAAGAATGAATGATTTGTTTGCCATCTGTTAAGTCTGGATGGAGGGTTTATATTCCCTCTCGATGCTTTTGAGATTGGCATCCTTAAAGGTTATAGGCTCGTGCAAAATCAACTGAACCCTAATGGGTGGAAGGCAATAGCCTGCTTCAAAATAATTTGCAACAGCAAAGGAGTGGCCCCGATCCTTGACCTTTTTACACATTTTTTCTATTTGTCTAGCCATTCTGAAGGGACGGAGTATTATTTCACCAGCAGGTTAGGAAAGAAGTTAATCGTGCTTCCCTCCTCAATGAAGGGTTACAAGGATAAGTATTTCCTCATAGGGAGAGCGGGGGATTTCGGTGTGTTAATTGCCAGATCGAATAGAGCGAGATCTCTGAGAGACAAAGCAGATGGCATGTCTCTATATGCCACCGATATTAATAAGTTAACGATAGTAATGAATAGGAGAGAGAGTCCATATGACTCTAATTGGCTGTTACGTATTAGCAACAGGCCCGAGAGTCTTCTGAAGGGGGAGGCACAAAATGTGAGCAGTAGGAAACATTATGGGGGACCTTGTTGTGTTATTTGCTTGCCATATATTTGCAGCCATAGTGAGTAAACTGCTGATCTCTTGATTTCTTCTTTTTTTCTTTTTTTTTTACAGCTATAATGGCCAGCGAAAGAGTTGCAAGAAGCAAGTTAGCCAAAGCCATAACATAACAGTTTACAGCAAGGAGGTCTGCATTAGGAAAAAATGATGGTAAAAATAAGAAGAGGAAGTTGCTATCTTCTGTTGAGGTTAAGCAAATGAAAAAACTGAGGTGCGGTTCGAGCGAGTCTCCTCAAGGTGAGGGCTCTTCGAGGGGCAAGGAATCCCCTGCTGCAGAGTCATTGACAAGCCCCGTAGGCATCGACGCAATTACTACTTCAGCCCTTGCAGGTCGTTCTTCTTCGTGAAGAAGGAGGCTTAGACTTAGTAACAAATCACCATCATTTGAGGATGCATTCCCTGTCTCTGATCCTCCCGCCATCCTTACTGTGAGTGAATCTATCGAGGAGACAATCCCGAGCAGTGCGGTCCGGGAGGAGCCTAGGGTAAGGTTTAGGCAAAAGGCCACTTCCATAAAGGATATATTGAAAGAGCGCTTCGAGGAGAAGTATTCTATCTCAAATTACCATGTGGCATCCTTCGTCTACAAAGGTCTCATTGACAAAGAAGATTTTTGGGCAATAGGGGCTCATGATGCTTTAAAATAAGAGGTCGGGGGGTTTCAAGTCATAGGCTTAGATATTTGCGCCATTGTTCTTATTTTTAGATTTCAATGAGTTAGGTCTTGTTTTCCTTGCCTTATTGCTCATTTTAGGTTTTGTTTGTGTTTAGGTGATCAGGCAGGATATGCGGTTTCATGGTTAAACTGCTTATTTCATAGCAAAGTGGAAGGACACCGTTTGGGAGGGGGAGAGCTAAAGAATAAGCTTGTGGTGGCTTTCTAAGAGAACTCAGATCTAAAGGCGGATATCCATCGCCTGACCAAGGAAACCGTCGAGTTGAGCGTTATGCGGGAGAAAGTTGTCAAGCTAGAGGAGCAATTGGAAAGGGATGGTGCTCACTTACGATGGCTCAAAGGGGATAACAATAAATTAGCGACGAATTGCTACCGCATTTCCTCCGAGTATGATAGAGTTATTGCAGAGCTAGAAGTTTTACAGAGTACTTTCGAGTCAAAAGAGTGCATCCTTGTTGGCAAGTACACTGAAGAGCTGGCATCATAGAAGAGTAGCCTCATTGAGGAGCTGGCTGAAGCTTAGGTCGATGTTATTACGTGATTTAAGCACGAGGCCAAGAGGCATTTTCCTAATACTGCTTTTAATTGGATGGAGGATCGTGGGACTTTGCCTAACCCCCCATCTAGTGATGAAGAGGAGGATCTGCCTAAGGATTAGGTAGATGAGGAGTCCGAGGACTTGGTGGATCCCGGGGGTAAAGGCACGGCGAATGATGAGGTCGTTCAAGAATCTCTTGCAGGGCTTGCGATTGTCTCTCTTCCACCTATTACCTTCATTCCCCGACCTACCTTTCAAGCTTTTTGCTACGGAGTTGTCTATTTCACCTAGTGTGGATCTTTCTCCTGTCTTGATTGAGAAACCAGTTGTGGCTTCGACCGTTGATCCGATTGTTTCCTTGACCATTGATCTGGTTGTTTCCTCAACTTCCAATCCGGTTGCCAATCCACTTACTGAATCAAGGGGAATGCCAATTTTTGAGGCAACTCTCCTGTGTATGGGCAATTCGTAGTTATCAAAATTTTATGTGACTGTAATAGATTCATTTTTTATTTTAATGAAGTTCTGAACTTTTGTTTCACCGTATTGTTATTTTGGTCTATTCATATTGTGATAGCTTAACTAAGCTAATGAATGAACAATTAGGGTATACTTCCTGAATATTTAAAGAGATTATAGATTGCTTGATTGCCTATTTCCCGACACTTGTGTGATAGGCACATGTTAGGCTCTTTCCATTGTTTGAAGCATAAGATTTGATCTACAAGTGTGATCAGTTAGCTAGTCAGTTATGGTTAAGCTATCGAGCAGAGCGGATGACCCTTTGGATCTCGCTTTCTTGCTTTGGGATGTCGAGTACACTTCGTACATCGATTTAAATAGGCATGCATGTCTATCGGTGTCATAGCATCATTTTTAACTCAGGAAAAGCGAGAGCAAGGCATTCACAAATGATAGACTTTGACCCTTACATTTTTGGCTCGGGATCTGTGTCGAGTGTAGTGTATGGGCGTCGTAAGTCTTTTATGCATTGAGTAAATTTATTATCTTTGATAATTTAGGTTACAACACTACATCATGTACTTCTTGAGTACTTCAGCATTCCAACTCCTAGGAATATCTAATCCATCTAAGGTTTACAACTTGTAAGTGCTTGCATCGAGGACTTTGGTAACTTCATAGGGTCCCTCCCAATTAGGTATTAGTTTTCCTATTCTGGCATTGCCTATCCTAATCTCGGCCTTTCTTAAAACTAGATCGCCAACGTTAAAGGTTCTGAGCCTTTCTCTTTTGTTATGATATTTTTTTCGATTCTCTGTTTGTAAGCGGCAATTTTTACATAAGCATCCTCTTTCATTTCTTCTACCAAATCCAAATCTTGGCACCTTTTTTGCATATTATTTTGGTCAGAATAAAATGTCGATCGGTAGGAGGGGATCTCGATTTCCACCGGTATGACTGCCTCTAATCCATACACCAATGAAAATGGTGTCTGATGAGTGTCGACTTTGGATGAAGTTCGATAAGACCATAACACGTTTTGCAACTCTTTTATCCAATCGGCCTTCACTTCACCCAGTCATTTTTTTAATCCCGTTAATATGGTTCGGTTGGAGACTTTTGTCATCCCGTTGCTTTGCAGGTAGATGATCAAAGTGAATTTTAGGTTGATGTTTAAACCAGAGCAAAAGTTTTTAAATGTCAAGCTGTCAAATTGCTTGCCGTTATTAGTTATAAAAAAATTAGGGAGACTATATCTGTAAATGATCTCTAATCAGACAAATTTTTTAATTTTTTTCAGCAATTATTGTTGCTAAAGGTTCTGCCTCAATCCATTTGGAGAAGTGGTCAACAATGACAATAATAAATTTCATTTGCTATTTGCCTTCGGAAAAAAGGGCCCAAGATGTCCAACCCCCACTAGTCGAATGGCTAAGACACTCTGATCGGTTGCTGGTTTGCCATGGGTTGTTTGATAATTATGTCGTGAATTTGAACAGGGCGCAACCTTTATTGTGCTCCTGGATTCATACCTAACGTCCCATAATTTCAATTTTATGGCCCAACCCACCATCTTGCCCTCCAGGTCGGGCTCCTGTAAGATTTTTTTGAGTGATTGATCCGATAGGATAATGATAGTGTGTGCTTCAAAATAATATCTCAATTTACGGGTATACATCATTAACGCCATGATCAACTGTTCAATTGGATTTTTCTTTAGCTCCGAACCCCTAAGCACCTAGCAGACATAATAAATTGAGAATTATTGTAATCCTTCCTTTTTTACTAGGACGCCTATAACAGCTTTCTCGGATGTCGACAAGTACAAGAAAAGGCTTTCTCCTAAGATCGGCATGCTCAATGGAGAGGGGCATAAGGAATTTCTTTAACTCATCGAACACTTGTTGACAATCTGTCTCCCACTCAAATGTGTCATTCTTCCTCGGTTTCTTAAAGAAAGGCATGCACAGCTTTTTTGAAGAGGAAATGAACCTTCCTAGGGTTGTAACTCGTTCGTTCAACTTTTGGACGTCTTTTATGTTTCTTAGGGGTTGCATGTCCAAGATCGCCTATATTTTCTTCAGATTGGCTTCTATCCCTCTCTGTGAGACCATGAAGCCCAAGAACATTCCTGATGGCATGCCAAAGACACATTTTTTCGGATTTCGCTTCATTCGAAATCTGTTCAGAGTGTAAAGACTCTTGTCAAGTTAGTAGGGTATTCACTGGGGCTTTTGCTCTTAACAATTATGTCATCAACATAGACTTCGATGTTTTCCCAATATGACCTTTGAGTATTTTATTCATCAATCTCTAGTATATGGCTCCGGCATTCTTTAAACTGAACGACATTACTTTGTAGCAGAAGGTTATGTCATCTATGATGAAGCTTATTTTTTCCTAATCTAGGAGCCACATTAAGATTTGATGGTACCTAGCATAAGCATCGAGTAACAAATAAATTGCATGGCACACTGTTATGTCAACTAGTTGATCTATACTTGGCAAGGGGTAACTGTCTTTCAGGCAAGTTTTGTTCAGGTCCATGAAATCAACACACATCCTAAGTTTTCTGGACTTCTTTTTTATGAATACCACATTTTTCGACCATTCTGGGTAGGCTTCCTCCCGAATTGTTCTCGCTTTTAGGAGTCGATCGACTTCTTTTGAGATGAATTTTCTTCGATGGGGGGCGTGTTTACGAAGCCTTTGCTTTACCAGTCGGTAGCTCGGGTCGATATTTAATCGGTGTGTGATGACTTCCAGGTATGTCCTCTGATTTTCAGGCAAAAAAAGCCTAGTTTATCATCAGTACTTGCATCATCAATTCTTCGACCTCCGTATCCATGCTCACTCCTATCTGAATGCTTTTATTTCTTGAGAGTTCTCTTGTTTTCACCTCTCCGACAGGGTTCATTCTTGAACGCTCATCTTTTCTACTTCTTTCGGACTCCGACCCCACCACGTAGATTTCTTTGTTCAGCCTAATCGTGAAGATATATGCCTCACAAGATGTCTTTTGATCTCCTCTCAAGATGGCGACTCCCCATTCAGTGGGTATCTTTATAACCATGTACTGTATGCTAGTGACGATTTTAGTTTGAAAAAGCAAGGGCCTGCCGAATATCGCATTGTAGTCAAAATTTATATCAATTATCATAAACATTACCTTGCATACATGGGTGATTGCCTCCTGGCATAACTCGACAAACATTTTTGTAGATTCTATGATAGGGATGGTGGCATTGCCCAATCCTATCAGCGGGGTAGCATTTGGTTGTAGCTCTCCTATCGATAGTCCATTCGCTCGGTAAGCTTCGAGTGTCAGGACATTTTCGATGCTTTCGTTGTCCATGAGAATCCTCTTTATAAGGAAGTTATTGACTCTAATGCTGACGACCAAGGCATCTTCGTGGGGGAATTTTAAGTTCCCCGTATCTTCATGGGAAATAGAGATGGGGAAAAGTGTTTCGGACAGGTGTGAAAGGTAAACACCCTTCCCCTTTTTCTTCTGATAGATATTTTCGTCATACGACGATCCTCCAGTGATCACGTTAATCACCCCAGCATACGACCTGTGCTGACCTACACTACCAGGTTTTCTACGCTCATCGTCATCATCAAAGCCCAAATCATCTCCATTTTTAGGGGGCGGTCTACAAGGGCTGCTCTCTTTTGTGGGGCCTATAAAGTTCTTCAACGACCCCCTTTGTATGAGCCATTCTATTTCCTCTTTTAGCGAGTGACATTCATCAGTTGTGCGATCGATGTCTCGATGGAATTCACAATATTTGCTAGGATTTCTTCTATTCTACGATGGTTTAGAAAGCCTCTTGGGCCAGTTCACCTTCTTATGCTTTTCTTTGATCCACATAAAGACTTGCGCAAGGTTAGAGTTAAGCAGGGTAAAAGTTTGTAGAGGGTGGCTAGCAAGCTGTTTGAGCATGGTTCGTTCGATCTCATTACGCTTGCCTAAATTCTTGGATGTAGACGGTTTGTTCAGTCTTCTTCCTATTCTTTCAGGCGTTTAAGTCCTTTGGGCTGATCGTCCATCTGGGTATTGTAGCCTGCCCATCACACTCATTTTTAATCCCTTATTGGATCGCAAGGTGTCATCTAGTTGGATATGATGCCTAGCTCTTTCTATCAGGTCAGAGAAGTCCTTAGGCGATCTCATAGTGAGCGACTCGAATAGGGGCCAGTCGTGAATTCCTCCGGCTAGGGCATTGGTTGCTATCTCAACACTTACATTCCTAACTTCAGACATTATGGCCTAGAACCTGTTGATGTAGTCTCTAAGACTTTTATTAGACCTCTGATAGAGGTTACACAGATCACTGGCTGATTTTGGTGCTTGTGTCTATATGATAAATCTCGTTGTAAACAGATCCTTTAACTGCCTAAAGGAGGTGATTGACTCTCAAGGCAACTTGTGGAACCATTTCAGTGCATCTCCCCCTAATGTAGTGGGGAATATCCTGCAGACGATCCTTTCATCGTCGGTGTATACTTATACCTTAGTAAGATACTCTGCCATATAGGTGGTTGGGTCGGTTTTACCCGTATATCTGTCCATGACCACATTCCTCCACTTGGGGGGTAATTCAAAATTTGTTATTTTTCAGCAAAAGGGGGAGGTTGTCTTTTTGCAAGTATTGTGCTCGAAGGTGCCCCTTCCCAGGTTTCCCAGGCCAAACTGTTTAAGCTTTCATTTGAACCATCTGTCCTCTTTACTTTCCGACTGCGAACCGCCTTCGCCTTTGACTTTCTTTGAGTGGCACCTAGCAGGAGTGCACATGTATAACAATTTGTCTCCTATAGACGCAGTGGACGAGCGGTTTGGCTAGTATGTGGTATCCTTGTTTGAAGAAGCGGTCCTATCACTTTTATCACTTCTCCCAGCGGCTAGTGTTTTTGAATGTGCGCCTGTTTTGTTACTATATTGCGCCCGCGATTCGTTGATGAAGGGACCTCTATTCCTTTGCCTTCTCAGTTCCTCATTCATGGTGTTGTATCCACTACTCTGCGTGGGATCCTGTGGCATCTTGCTTTTATGGATAGTCTGGATAATGCTTCTTATGAAGTTGCCGAAAAGCACCCTCATATCCCTCACAGTGACGGGAGTATTTTCAGCTTGTCGTGACATTGCGTCATTGAATTCAGGCAAGAGGTCAGCTTGCTTGGGAGATCTGTGGGTTTCACTTTGCCTCCCTGCAGGCCTGGAATCCTCCTGACCATCTCTGACTCCATCACTTCCTTCTGGCGTCCCGCGTCCCGACTATCTTGATCTTGTCATGACTCTCAATGAAAGCACCAATTGATAACGTTCAATTTGTCAATTCTTCAGTGAGTCAAAGGGAAAGAGATCTGATCGCCACATAGGGACCTGCAAAAAGTCTTGTCCGATCGGCCCAGGCGAAAATACTTCGAAACTTAAGTTGGTGACTTGAGATATGAGAAGCTTAGAGAGAAAATTGATCTTCACAATTCGCGTACCTGGACCCATTGTTCATTGGGCCATTTATAGAGAATGTAAGAGCATACTCGAGTGCCTAGACAGGGTTATAGAGATATCAAAGTAGGAGAATGGCAACGTGACTGTGAGCAAGTGAGAAACGTGGGCCTTGCTGTATGACGGCAAACTAACAAGTCAACCGGTCTCATCAATCTAATCGGTTTGAATTAGTCAGCTTTCCAATGTTGTTAGTCATGCTTCAGGCATCTATGAGAATTAAGATTTCTGGGCTTTGGACCTAGAAGGTGAAAGGAGTGTCATCAAGACCAAAATGAATTTAGACAAAAATCTAACAAGAACAATGGATGAGGTCCATGCTGCGGTAAAATGGAAAACATTAGATCCATATCATGTACAGTAATTAAGCATTAATAGTTTAGTCATTTTATTTTCGGTAAATACTAAATTTTAACCCATTTATATTTCTTTTATATTATTTGTAATATCATAATTGTTTATATGATGCAAATATAAAAACAATTAATTTTATAGGTTATATATGCATAATTATTTATTTTTAAGAGAAAAATTTTAAATAAATAAAAAAATCTTATAAAACTTCACTCATTTGTGATTTGATGCATTTGTAGTCTATTTAACAATGTCTCATAATATATTTAAGTCATAACACAATTTAATTCGTTCTAATTCATTTATATAGTTCATAAATTTTTGTTCCGTTGATAATATGTATGAATTCAGACAATCTGTTTGCACCTATAGCTGTTATTAAATGTTAGTAACATCCTTACTTGCATTTGTCCATGTTTTCTTTGTTGGTTCATTTTCTAAATATTTTTAATAATTACTTTCCAATTTATGAAGCAATGCTCAATTATCTTATTTGTGGAATATACAATTAACTCGGTTTATACACAGATATTATACATATGTGTATTATCTGAGCAAGTATTTTCATTTAGCATTTTTTATGATAAAAATATAATTTTGAAAATGAACCTTCTTAATTAAATTAAGATGTTTTTATCTCGCGAACACAATTAATTTGTTAGTTTAGCTTCTCTCCATGAATTTGTTATCTTCCTAGATTTTGGCAAGAAACATGCATTTTTAAGATTTTATGATTATCTTTTTTTTTTTTTTTAACTGTCCACGTTATTTTTTATTTTTAAACAAAGTATATTGTCTTGCATTTTTTTCGAAATAAATTAATTTAGCATAAATATTTAAAAATCCATGAGAATTCCCTGCTTGAGAGTGTATATCTGATTTTTCTTTTTAAGTTTCTAAAAATGAAAAATAGAATTATATTACAACTCTTCTGATATGCTGAAATTTTATTTTAAACTGAAAAAAGTCATAAGATAAACTCAAATTAAATTAATTTCTACACGGTACTGAAAATATTTATTTAATTAAACTCTAAGTCTCAGACTTATTATATATATATATATATAAACGTGAAAAACAATCACTTGTGTAATTTTTGATGAAAATATAAGATTTTTTACAGTGTCACTGAAAGTTGAGATGATTTTGAAGAAAAGTACATGTATTATTTTCATATCGCTACTTAGATCTCACATTCAAAACCCTTGAACGCCATCAACTTTCTCAAGATAGGTTAATCTCGATTCATAATAAAAAAAAAAAAAGGTACGAGTGAAGAAATAAATTGCATGAATATCTAGCTTTTTGAGTAACTGTTGTAGCAAAGCAAACATCAGCATTTATGAGATGCAGTAGGTATAAAAAAAATCCTTAAAATTAAAAACAAAAATAGCAACCAAAAGTGGAAATACCAAAAAAATATCAAAAGATATTAAATTCACTGGATCTCTATTTATGAGAGACAAATCAACTAAATTACAAAAAAAACAATAGATTTTTCTACACAGTACTCAAATTATATATATATATATATATCTGACCCTTATCAGAGATAGATTGAAAATTGAAAATTTAAAGAAACTATCAGTGGAAAAACATTTAGGCTTCTTGGGCAGGCTGCTTGTTCTTCTCCTCTTTGTCAGCACCTTTGTTCTTATTAGCCAGAACCAAGTACCAATTGTAACCTTCCAATAGTAATGCAGCAAATCCTAGGGCTGCTATTATACCAATATAGACAAATTTCCAAACGCTTGCTTCTTGTAACATGGAAAAGCCCTTGAAGATATTGCATATGCCCCATGATGATTGTAGAATATCCCACCAAGTAATGAAACCAGTTGAAGAATGGTCTGTACTTGCTGTCTTTGTGAGGTCTAACGGACCCAACAAAAACTTGTGCTGTTGCCATACAGAACAGTGAAATTCCAATATTTCTATGGAGAGTATACTGAATTCCAGTGGATCTATGGCCAAGAATTAGACCGCTTGCAAACCCACTAATACTTCCAAGAGCAAATGCTCACATGAAGATAAAACCAAGCTCTGCAGATTTGAACACTTTCATGTACCTTGCTATGATTGCCCCTGTTGGCATTAGAATGCCCCAGCTAAGCGTATTCACTGCTCCATGAACATATTTGAGTGTAGTCGTAGAACCCGGTCCTCCTTTTGCCACTGTAATCTTACCCGAAAGAAAATCAAGACTCCGAAAAGATTTAAGATTAGAGCCATCACGATTGTGAGCCATAGGAATGTCTCCCGAGAGAGGGCCTTCTTGCCAGACATGGTTCACTGTAGTAGAGTTAGTCAAGAGGTGTAGAGTAGCAAATACGATCATCTCGCCATTGTTAAAAGTAGCAGATATATCGGACACAGGGAAAGTGAGATTGGCTGGTTGCAATTGGGTGCCGTAGCTTGAAACTGGAGATGTATAGGCGGCCAGAGTTCCATCTGATCTGGGAAAAAGCAATGATGGATTGGGAACCAATCATGCCTGTTGAGGTAGGATTGATTGCCCAAGCAATCCATCTTGGAACATTTGCCATACCCATATGCCTGATGGCCAAATCTACTTGGTTAGATGTTTGATGGAAATTCCAGTCAAGGGAAAAATTCAGAGAGGACAAATCGTTGCAAGAAGAGAAGCGGGTGCGTTGGTCAGAGAACTTGTAAGAGGAGCATGATGATTGTTGGGCGGCGGTGCATGAAGCCAATATCACGAGCGAGACAAAAAGAATCAAATTCGAAAGCTTTACCATTGTTGTTGCGTGAAAAAGCTAGAGAGAAATTAGGAAACTGATAATTAATTATATTCCTTGTATAGATTTTTGATATCCTACTCGTTGTAGGAAGAGCGTTGTTGTAATTTTCCTACTCAGATGTGGGAGTCGGCAAATTTTAAGAACAATAAATTACCAAGTTTTTACATGATTTTTGTGGATTCAAAAGTTAGTTTGGTTGCCAATTTACTAAAATTAAAACTTATTTATTAATTATTTTTTTCTTATTTCAAATGTTCAATCTTGATATATGTTATTATTAGAAAGAGCAGCATATGTCGGTTTAAGCATATGTTGAAGGGAGGGAATTTGGTTTAAAATCGTGTTCCCTACTGTCATATTATACCAACTTATAAAATGGTTGAATCCATCAGATAAATATCGCGCATAATTACACAACAAAATAGTATTTATCAAATAGAAAAAAATCATCATTTTTTATTTTTAATTTCGCTTCATCGGTAAAATTACAACCAATCCTATAAATTGCAAGTGTAGTAAGCATTTACAAAATATTAAAAACCAAATAGCCATATAAACAACTGTAATTATGTATAATGCAACAAAATTATATAATCATATCTTATTTTTCTTTATACAAAATTTATTTTTATAACATCACATTTTATTTCTTGCAGATAGTACTAATTTCTAGCTAAGATTATAGCCTTCCATCTTCGTGTGCATTTATCTGAACGCTTTTAGTGAATTCTTCCATAAACGCTTGAGATATTTTTTGTAATAATTTGAGTCAATTCAAATTTTCATATGAAATTCGATTTATTGATCAATTTTCAAGCTGAACTACTACTAAATTATACAGTATTCATTATTTTTTTTTAACAAATCATAAAATCAAAATAACTGTTTGATTGATTTAGTTCGATTTTTCATAATAATTTTGGTCAGTTTAATTTTTCCCGTTAAATTCGATTTATTATGGATTTTCATGCTGAACTACTAGCTAGTTTTGTAACGTGCTAAATTACTAAGGATTCATTATTTTTTTTTTAAACAAATCATAAATAGCAGGTTTATTGATTCTCTTTCAAATTCAAATGTTAATAGAAGAGTAATGTGTGTGTGTGTGTGTTTTTTTTAAATAGATACAAATTGGGCCTTCCCCGGAACTTAATTTCAAATCACCAGCACAAAGAAGAGAACATTGATTGCAGAACAGCACCTGGAAAAATTCAGAAAATTCTGTTTCTAAGTTTAACATAGCAAGCCGGCGGGAACGCCTTGAGATCGGTAAGAGCATTGCACATTTCACACAGTTATTACTAAATTTTCAAAAATTCGTTTGATTTCCTAATTCTGTTATTATATATATATATATATATATATATATATATATATATATATATATATATATATATTTTTTTTTTTTTTTTTGTTGAATCTTGAATTATTCTTTTGGTTGCTGCGAAAACCAGAGGAAAGCATAGAAAAATCAACTTCTTAAAATCTGTGCCATTTCATTTCTCTTACTAAGTTTAATTGGATTTTTCTTTTGTTAAAAACTATTGTCGATGAGCATTATTGCCAATCGTTTAATTTAATCTTCATTTCCAACATTTTCTCAGAAATTAAACTGAGCATTAATTTTAGGATTCGAGAATACGGTTCTATCTTTTCCTCTATTGCTTTGTTCGCTGACATTCCGGATTTGGATTTTGGGGTTTGTTTTAGATCTTGGACGTCTCATTTTAGTTGCTTTGGAATCTTTGACTATGATTCAGTGATCTTTGGGACCAACCAAATAAACGATTGCCTTTGTTGTGTGGATGTTTGATTCAACTTTGAGCATTATGAGCATCCTAATTCTAATTCTAATTGGAAAGTTTAATCCTTAATAAGGTAGAATTCCAATTATTTGTATTAGGACATGGTAATATGTACTTATTTGATATTCATATTGTGGGTGGTCTATTTAATCTTTCTAGATTGGCTTCTCTACCCGGGTTTGAGTTTAAATTTGTTGTGGTTTTGCATGGCAGTAATTTTGAGAAGGCTTTAAGATACAATGTCTATGGTTGATGAGCCCCTATATCCGATAGCTGTTCTCATAGACGAACTAAAAAATGATGACATCTAGCTCCGGCTAAACTCAATCCGTAGGCTATCAACAATTGCTCGCGCTCTTGGAGAGGAGCGGACCAGAAAGGAATTGATTCCATTTTTGAGTGAAAACAATGATGATGATGATGAGGTTCTCCTTGCAATGGCTGAGGAATTGGGAGTGTTCATTCCCTATGTTGGGGGAGTGGAGCATGCCCATGTTTTACTACCACCCTTGGAGACCCTTTGTACTGTTGAGGAAACATGTGTGAGAGACAAAGCTGTGGAGTCCTTGTGTAGAATTGGATCCCAGATGAGGGAGAGTGACTTGATTGACTGGTTCATTCCCGTGGTGAAGGTAAGAAACCATATTTTGTTCACTTCTTTGATAATGCTGTCTTTTTCTCTGTTTATTGGATAATTATTGCATATGATTGAGTGAAATTCCATCATTATGCCCTTTTAGAACTATAACGTGCTCTTATTTAGCTTGGAAGACTGCACTACTAGACTGTTAATATTTGTGTTTGCTTGATTTATTTTTTTATACTTACCTCAATTTTTACATCCACATGACTGTCTTAATCCTCTTACAATTTATTCTACTGGATGGGAAAATTGAAAATGGAAGTTAACTATTGGTTTCAAATAAAGTTAAATGATCATGCAAGGTATTGATTTGCTCTTAATTCAAGGCTTTTTATTTTAAATTAATAGTGACAGTGTAAATGAACCATTTGTCCACCTAGCTGTATGCAGGAGAGATAGAGATCTTTTGTAGCTATTGATCTGTTCAGAGGAAAGAGTGTATATCTTTTATCCATTGGGCTGTAATTTTTTTGCAAATATCTATTATTGTTGTAACTTGACCATAACTCCAAATCTTCAGTTGCTATGTGTTTGAACTCTCTGTCAGAGACTGGCAGCTGGAGAATGGTTTACTGCTCGAGTATCTGCATGCGGTCTGTTCCATATTGCCTATCCAAGTGCCCCCGATATGTTAAAGACAGAATTGCGGTCAATATACAGTCAGCTGTGCCAAGATGACATGCCTATGGTTAGGAGGTCTGCTGCCTCAAATCTGGGGAAGTTTGCTGCAACGGTTGAGTCAGCTCATTTGAAGATTGACATCATGTCAATATTTGAGGATCTTACACAGGATGGTAATTGAGATTTAATGTATTGCCTCTCCCTTCTTCTTTTTCTTCTTTTAAAACCCCCAACCAACCCACCCCCCTCCCCTTCCTTTTTTTGCCCCTCTTTCTTATCATGGGAATAATGTTAAGGGAAGTGATAGAAATTACTGGCCAGATATTGGTACTTGAATAACCCGGAACTCATATGTTCTTGCTTACTTGCCCTAGAAGTCAATGATGCGTAACAAATCAAACTTTTAACTGAATTAATCGATTAATATTTTTGAAAAGAATAATATTGTAGAATGTTTCATGCTCTATTATGAGTTTTTGAAACTTTATTTTTGTTCCTCAGACCAGGATTCTGTCCGTCTATTGGCTGTTGAGGGTTGTGCTGCTCTTGGAAAACTGTTGGAGCCCCAAGATTGTATTGCACACATTCTTCCTGTTATTGTTAATTTCTCTCAGGTATCACTCTTTCCTAGATCCCAAAAGAAGCAATGACCCAAAAAAAAAAATCACTTAGATTGTAGGTTTTTGGCATATTCTGTACATTCATAGTGGGTGTTCTGCTTATTAGTATTTGATGTCATATGGTTTATACAAATGGATTCTTGGCTTGCCTATGATGCTTTTGCCTTTATTATCTCTAAATAGGACAAGTCTTGGCATGTGTGCTACATGGTTGCAAATCAACTATATGAACTTTGTGAAGCTGTAGGGCCTGAGCCTACTAGGTATCTATATCTAAACCACTGCTTTAATATGCATGTTTTCTCTATGATTATTACTTTTATTTAATCTTAATCTTATGTTTGGTTTTGTGTTGTTGCTTGCCATGTATTAATTCTAAGTTTATGCTTTATGGTGATTTCTTTTCAAGGACGGATTTGGTTCCTGCATATGTGCGCTTACTACGTGATAATGAGGCTGAAGTACGTATAGCTGCTGCTGGCAAAGTTACCAAGTTCTGCTGCATTTTAAATCCAGAACTTGCTATTCAACATATTTTCCCGTGTAAAGGTGCACATTTTTCAATGATGTAAAAGTTCTCGCAAGACCACATGTTTCCTGTTAAAATCTCAATGCTTCTTATTTTCCCCCTTAGGAACTGTCATCAGATTCTTCCCGGCATGTTCGATCTGCTTTGGCTTCAGTTATAATGGGTATGGCTCCTGTCCTGGGGAAGGTAAGAATTTTCAAATAGCTTGTCATGGCTCTATTGAAGAACAAAAAGTAGCAGTTATTTTTTATCTTTCAATGCATGTAAGGTTGGATGTGCCACTCACTGGTTTTGGTTTTATGGTTCAATGTGATTCAATGAAAATTTACTTGCGTGCACTCAATTTTGGTTGTGTGAAACTGTTATGTCTCTTACCAGTTGACATGTTCAGAAATAGCAGAGCAGGATATAGGTTTAGATTTGCAATCACTGTATGCAGAATTATAAACTTGACTACACAATAGTTTTATTGTGTTTTGGGATTCTATACCTGTGATTTTGTGAGCACACACTTCAAAACTGGTGAGGTTAAGCAGCCTGTACAATGTTTTTTAAGCTGATTATGAATTATCCAATTTTTCATTCTTTATCTCGTAACTATTTTTTTTCATGCATGCTAGTTTTGGGGGCTGACTTATCAGACCATGTGAAGTTATTGTGGCTTCCTAGTTATGCTATCTTTATGAATGATATCATCAATCCTTTTTTTTTTTTTTCTTAATGTGTGATAATGTTCTTCAGATTCCCATGACTAAAGCATAAGTCAGGCTGATCACAGCAGACTTATGAAATTCATTTGGATATTGATGCAGGATGCGACCATTGAGCAGCTTCTCCCAATTTTCCTTTCCCTTTTGAAGGATGAATTTCCTGATGTGCGCCTGAACATAATCAGCAAGCTTGATCAAGTGAACCAGGTTTGAATCCACTCAGGTTTGCTCTAGGTGTTTTTTGCTCAATTCTGTAAACTGTTATGTCCACCTTATTCCAAAAACCCATTAGGGTTCTCCTGGCCTGAGAATGCCATAAAAAGTTTTGAGAAACCAACATGGTAGTTATATATTATCACAAAGCAAATGATCTGCATTAATGCCCTTCTATTTGCATCTATATCTCAATGGTTATGTTTCTTACTTAAAATTTCTTAGCGAATGCTTCATCTGAGATATTTTTTCGGTCCACTACCCAGTTATTCTGTTAATGGCTTATTTCTGAAGGAAATTTTCATAATTTATGATGTTGGTGGTTATCCTGAGAGTAACTTAAGAGTTATATAAAGGTTTTTTGTTGCTATTTCACTTGCTGTTTGTGCATACATGTGTAATTCTGGATTTTCTTGCAGGTTATCGGAATTGATCTGCTTTCACAATCATTATTGCCAGCCATTGTTGAGCTTGCAGAGGATAGACATTGGAGGGTTCGGCTTGCAATCATAGAGTACATACCATTATTGGCAAGTCAGTTGGGTGTTGGGTTCTTCGATGATAAACTTGGGGCTCTTTGCATGCAATGGTTACAAGACAAGGTGGAGTTATTACTTTGTGCTACAGAACTAATGAACTAATGAAATATAGCTCTCTTGTTACTTTTGCATGCGTGACACAGGACTTAGTTAATACCATAACATTGTTTTTTAGATATAGATTGAAACATGCACTCAATGCTGAAACAGAGGCAGCTGGATTCTACAGTTTAGGCCCCAGGGGGGTCATTTGTTAGAGGCAGCTGAAAGCTGGTCATATTGGAACTGAATTTTCTACTGATGCATATAAGACCACTGCTCCATTGGGAATTTGGTATTAATGATGTCCAGTTATGAATTTGCTATCTACATTGAGGACATGTTCTGTTGACCTTGCAAATGGATAATCCTAAGTTCTCCATTTGAAGAATTTTATTTTTGAAATAACTAGATAGGATTTAATAGCACTCTTCAAATATTTGAGTTAGAAGTAGATTATGCCTAAAAATAAGCTATAGAAATATTTTTAAAATGATGAAAAATCTTGCATTTTGTGTAACGAATAAGAAACTGATGCTGCTCCAAGAATTACTCTTCTTCCCATTTCCAGAGAAATTAAATGCGAAATGGGATGAATCTTTGTCCTGTAGGTTGGTTTATTCTTTGTTTTAATATTCAATTCAGAAAACAGAATGGGAAAAGTAGTGCATTTTGATGCATCAATCTATTTTTTGCTCAACAATGCTATGCCCATAATAAAGTTTTAATCAACTTTACTAAGGATGAGTGCTCTATACTTAACACTGATGTTATTCTACCTGATTATTTCCTGCAGGTTTATTCAATTCGTGATGCCACCGCAAACAATTTAAAGCGGCTGAAGAATTTGGCCCAGAGTGGGCAATGAAGCACATAATTCCACAGTTTTGTTTTCTTTTTCTTGTGCCTGAGCAGTCATGGGTTTATTGTGTGATATGTAGCTAGTACTTTCTGTTTCCCTATTTTGAAGTCCAAGTTTAGTTATACTAGAATCAACTTAATTTTCTTCATAATATGTTTATTGTGTGACATGTAGCTATGCTTAAAGCCATGGGTTTATTGCAATTTAAATACTGGTAGAATTAAGGGTGATGGGTTGGTTTCAGTGCATGACAGTTGGTGGTTCGAAATTTTTGGGGTGGTTATGCATGTGTGGAGCAGATTTTTTTTCTTTTTTTTTTTCTTGTTTTTCTTTCATAGCATGTCCTCCTATTAGGTCATGTGAAATAAAATTATCATCATTTGAGGACAATGTTTTGCATGCTTAAATGAATTTATCAATCTGCTTCAGGTAGTTTATATGTATTTCCTCAATTTACTTCTGCTGTGATCTTCCCTTTTCTTTGATATTTCCACTTGTTTGTAGCTTCTAATGAAATAGTTGGCATTAAACTCATCTAGGTTCTGGAGATGAGCAACAATCCTCACTATTTATACCGGATGACCATTCTACGTGCATTCTCACTCCTTGCTCCTGTTATGGGATCAGAAATCACGTGTTCTAAACTGCTTCCAGTGGTCATCAATGCTTCTAAAGACAGGTAGAGAGTGATTTGTGGAAGTTGCTCTGATTTCTGGGTGCTGAACTCTTTTTCTTTCTTCAGGGTACCAAACTTCAAATTCAATCTGGCAAAAGTGCTGCAATCCCTCATTCCCATCATTGATAAGTCTGTAAGTCCTTTATGAATATGTTTCTTTTCTATTTCTTTTATTGATTTATATATATATGCAATTCACTTGCTGTCCACTAGAAGGCAACTTATAGTGTGTTTTTACTCTGTTTTATTAAAAAAAAAAAAAAAAAATCCTGCCTATTGCTTGGCTGCATATGTATCCAACAGATTGTGGAGAAGTACATCCATCCTGCTTTAGTCGAGCTGAGTGAGGATCCAGATGTTGATGTACGTTTTTTTGCCAATCAAGCGCTTCTGGCAGTCGATAATGCCATGGTGTCTAGTTAGACTGGGTTTATAAATCAACGTCTGTCTCACGGGCCTCCTTTTATACGCCGAGATGAATTATGCAGTTGTAGTTGAGACCATTTTTGCTGGGCATCAGAGCCCTTTCTCTTGAAGTTCATGGGATTGTTAGAGCAAATATGTCCCTTGTGGCTGTTTTAGGCTTTCAAGTAATGTGCTCTAGCCAAGTGTGCTCCATAATCCTGTCTTGTATTCTTAGGTGAGATTTATCTTTTCTATTGTTCTTCAATTTTTTATTATAAAAATGCAACTGTTTCCATGTAATTAGGTTGATTTTTTTTGTTGAACATCGGTTATGGTTTAATTAAATGGGAAGAGGAGACCAAGGGAATCGTGATTTTATTTTAACTTGAATTGAGAAAATTGAGAAGTTGCTATTGTTAAAAGAAAATGAGCGAATTGATTTCAGAATTTTCTTTTTGCCCGAAGGATAATTTAAATCCTTGCTCTTTTTGTAAATGTGTTGACATGTCCTTAAATACAATTTTTGGGGCGTCAATTTTTCTTAATGGGGCGGTGGGCTCAATTGATTTTATAATATATATACTAAGCAACTTCACGTTATTTTAATAAACATATTATGTTACTACTTACTACTTTCATTTTTTATCTGTCATTTTTGAGTAAAATTTAAATTTTATTTATCTATTATTTTTTAATTTTTAATGTAATTTAATTTATTTTTTTTTCAATAAAGTCAGAACTAATCAAATTTAATAATTTAATTTTAATTACGTAATTTAATATTAAATTTAAATTTATTTATTAATTTTTAATTCTATTAAAAATAATAAAAGTGACGGATAAAAAAGAATGAATGGAATAATTATTAAAGATTGAGCCAGCAGTACTATTTAAGTTTGGATCCCTCTGTACTAAATATTGATGGGTAATTAAAGGGTATTAAATTTAATTGATTGTTCAGAATGTGACAATTTGACCCTAACCCTCAACCACCATCGTATACTTTTGCCCTTCCTCTCCTAGTTCCTCTCTTAATTTTTCATTTGCTTCCTATCTATAAATATCCATATATCCAATTGACCCTTGGCCTCCATTTTAACAAAGTATAGTTAATCAACAATGAGGAGAAAAACGGGATGATCATAGAGTTAAGAGATATATATATATATATATATATATATATATATATATATATATATATATATATATATATATATATATATATATATATATATATATATGAACCACAGAGAACATTTACCTACTCAACTACAGGCCATTTCCATGCTATATTTTGTTTTAACATACATTAAATATTATTTCTGTCCTTGATGAGGAAATTACATGTATTCATTGGGAATCATCAGTCTGAAAACAGTATACTCGGAGCAGAATTACCACGTGCATCTGTTATGTGACTTGTCTCCAATAACGAAATGTTCCAACGGTGCACTGTCTTAGATTTAAGGGAATATTTCACTTTCCCCTTTCCTTTTCGCCAACCCCTTTATCCCAAAAAAAAGAGCCATATGCATTTATTGTTAGGATTTATGTACAAATACGCTATATATATATATATATATATATATATATATATATATATATATATATATATATTAAAATTATAATAATTATATGTAATAACTATTATTTAAAAAATTTGACCTAAATATTAAAATGATCTAATTTAATAAAAAATAAAATGAATCATAATAATACTAATAATATTATAAGTATGAATTAAATGTATAGATATTATTTTATAATTTTTAATTTTATGATGGACTAAATTAGAAATAAAGAAAATTTTTTTATATAAAAGGATTATGATCCCTAAATTATAGATATAAGAAAGTTGTCTTTTTATTCCCATCTATAGTAGATATATTTTTTCTTATTTATCAATTTAAAAAATTATAAATCATAAAATTTTGATAATTTAATTAAATGATGAATTTATGTACGCTTTCGCTATAAATTTTATTTTTTTTATGATTTAATATGATTATTATTGTCTAAATTAATTTTAAGGTTTTCAATAATTGATATCAGAGCCCATTTCATATTGAATCATTAGAAATTAATTAAAATTTTTATAAATTGAGCGTCTATTTCATTAAGGTTTATATTATCGTTGCTTTCGATCAATCTTTTTCGGCAATTGATTGGTCCTTTTCGGCAATAGTTGCTTTTGAATTAATTATGCAATCTCTGGTTTCTTATTTACTATTAAAATCAATTGGCTTTTGGATTTAGTTTTTGTCCTTGGTGAATACATGATTTGCATTTGAAGACAAACTTTCCTTTGGCAAATGACTATTGTTTTATGGCTTTTGCTTTATAGTTTTGGCACTTTGTGGGACACGGCAGTTTTGAGTTTTATGGCAACACTGAAATCTTGTGCTCATGGAACAATATTTTTGTTTTTTTTGGCGGTTGCTCTAAAAAAAACTGTCATTTAATTTCTTTTGTTTTGTTTGTGCCGTTCCAAGACCAAGCAAATTTTATTTGCACCGTTTGGTATGAGGGCCAAGAAAACCAAATAGTAACTGCTAGTTTTCTTAGTTGTGCCGTTTGGGACCACTGTTGCCGCTTCACATTTGGTTTTATATATATATATATATTATAAAGAAACATACATTTTATGGAATTTCAATTTAAATTACAGTATAACTATATATATATATATATATATATATATGTTGAGATGGGTTAATTGAATTAATATATTGCCAAAGTGACCTCTATGAAAATTAATTAATGTATTTCAAAATATATAATTGATTGTGTGTATATAATTACATAAATATTAATTGGCCCAAAGTAAAGTTAATGTTTAATATAATTACATATATATTTGTGACAATTAGCACGTTATAATTATTTGATCTTATATGTGAATAATAAATCGGCCCAAATGAAGAATTATTATTTGACATGTTATTTTATTATTTGTGTTTAATTGCTACATCAAGATATCACTTACAAGTTAATATTTTTTCCAAAGATAAAATGTTAATGAAGTGTCAGATGTCTTGAGATGGGGTTTAACTGTATTTAAATTTGTTATTCAATTTTGGTATTATTTTGATACTTATGTGAGTTTATTTTATATGTTTTATTCTAAATTTAGTTTCTGCTCCTGCTGCTAATATTACTGCTAGTCTCAACTCCATTCCTATGCTAACTAGCATGAATTTTAAGGCATGGTAAGAGCGTGTATTGATCACTCTCGGAGTCATGGATCTAGATCTTACACTAAGGGAACCTAGACCTGCTAATCTCACTAATGAGAGTACCTCTGAACAAAAAAGGGAGATGAAAAAGTGGGAAAGGTCTAATCGTATAAGTCTTATGGTCATTAAGCGTGCAATTCTTGAAGCTTTTAGGGGCACAAAATATTTTCATATTTGGAGATGTCCAACTGAGGCAAGGCCTTATAGGCCAAATGAAAAGAAACTGGACTTTAAGACTATTAGTTGTTATTTTATTGGATACTCTGAACGCTCTAGGAGTTACAAATTTTATGATCCCATAAATAAGTCTATTTTTGAAACAAGTAGTGCTCGGTTCTTTGAGGATGTTGAGTTTGCGGGGGGAGAAAGAGTTAAAGACTTTGTCTTTGAAGAGGAATATTTTGACATTCCTCTAATTGCTATGGATAATAGTCAAGAACAAATTATTATACCAGACATCGATCCTCCCATTCAGTCTCAAGGAGATATTCCTGAAGAACAAACTCTACAGTCTCAAGAACCATTGCCATTAAGAAGATCCACTAGAGAAAGGAGAAGTGCAATTTCTGATGACTATGTTGTGTTTCTCCAAGAACATGATGTTGAAATTGGAGTGATGGAAAATGACCCAGTCAATTTTCATCAAGCAATGAAAAGCTCTGACTCTTAAAAGTGGATAGATGCCATGAATGAGGAGATTAAGTCTATGAAAGATAATAACGTATGGGATCTTGTTCCATTGCCTGAAGGTACAAAATCCATTGGTTGTAAATGGATTTTTAAAACCAAAAGGGATGCAAAGGGCAATGTGGAGAGGTATAAAGCACGTCTTGTCGCTAAACGCTTTATGCAGAAAGAAGGCATTGATTATAAAGAGACTTTCTCTCCAGTTTCATCAAAAGACTATTTTAGGATTATAATGGCATTAGTAGCACATTTTGATCTTGAGCTACATCAGATGGATGTCAAGACAACATTTCTCAATGGTGACATTGATGAAATAATTCATATGGTGCAGCCAGAAAAATATGTATTATAGAAAATACAAAGTTTATGGTTTGCAAATTGAAGAAATTCATCTATGGGCTTAAGCAAGTGTCTCGTCAGTGGTATTACAAATTTCACCAGATTATTATCTTTTATGGTTTTGAGATGAATTTGGTCGATGATTGTGTATATCACAAATTTAGTGAGAGTAAGCATATTTTTTTAGTTTTATATGTTGATGACATATTGCTTGCCAGCAATGATATAGGCTTGTTGTATGAAACCAAGAGATTTCTAGCTATGAATTTTGAGATGAAGGACCTTGGAGGTGCAAATTTTGTATTAGGAATCCAAATACATCGAGATCGCTCTCGAGGTACCCTTGGATTATCACAAAAGGCTTATATCGAAAAGGTTCTTAAGAAATATGACATGCAAGATTGTAAACCAGAAAATACCCCTGTGGCTAAAGGAGATAAGTTTAATCTTCAACAGTGCCCCAAAAATACTTTTGAGGAAACAGAAATGCAAAAGATTCCTTATGCATCAGCAATAGAAAGTCTAATGTATGCTCAAGTTTGTACGCATCCGGATATTGCGTACATAGTTGGAGTGTTAGAAAGATACTTGAGCAATCCAGGAATGGATCATTGAAAAGCAGCCAAACAAGTCATGTGATATCTTAAAAGAATAAAACATTTCATACTCACTTACAGGAGATCGGATAAGTTAGAGATCATTGGGTATTCAGATTCCGATTTTTGCTGGATGCCATGATAGCATGAAATCTACATCAGGCTATATTTTTTTGCTTGCTGGAGGGGCTATCTCTTGGAAGAGTGCTAAGCTATCTCTTATAGCCTCTTCTACCATGGAAGCAGAGTTCATATCATGCTATTAGGCATCAAATCAAGCAATATGGCTGTGCAATTTTATTACTAGACTGCGAATTGTTAATGGAATTGAAAGACCACTTAAGATCTTTTGTGACAATAAGTCAGCAGTCTTGTATTCCAATAACAACAAGAGTTCAAGTAAGTCAAAGCATATAGACATTAAATTCTTGGTTGTTAAAAAAAGAGTTCAAAGTAGACAGGTATCTATTGAGTAATTGGTACAAACTCTATGGTTACGGATCCGCTTACTAAAGGATTACCACCCACGGTCTTTAATGAGCATACTGCTCATATGGGTGTCATATCTTTTAAGGATATTTAATTTTAGTGGGAGTTTTGTAATCTTACTTTCTTATTATAGACACATTTTTTGTTTTTGGTTTATCTACATTTTCTGCATAAATGAAGTTGAGTTATTCACATTTTGATTTAGCTGTGGATTGATCTCATTAAGTTTATAGAATTGACCAGTTGAAAATAGGCATGTTTAGATCACATTACATGTAATTTTCATGCTATGCATCCATACTGGATCTGTGTCATTTGGTTGTGTTTATATATGTGATCATGAATGAATTTAGTTACGACATATAAGTAACAAAAGTCGCCTTGGTTCTATGTAAGCATGATTGATGGATGAGATTGTTCAAAAATATCTTTATTTATGATAGTAAAGTTTTGAGCTCATAAAGTTGACATATAATTATAAAGCAAAATGAATATATGTATAAATGTATAGTCCGAGTGGGAGATTGTTAGGATTTATGAACAAATACACTATATATATATATATATATTAGAATTATAATAATTATACGTCATAACTATCATTTAAAAGATTTGGCCTAAATATTAAAGTGATATAATTTAATAGAAAGTAAAGTGAACTATAATAATAGTAATAATAATATTATAAGTATGAGTTAAATGTATATATACTTTTTTATAATTTCAAATTTTATGATTGGCTAAATTAAAAATAAAGGAAACGTTTTTTATATAAAAGGGTTATGATCCTCAAATTATAGATATAAGAAAGTTGTCTTTCTATTTCCATCTATAGTCGATATATTTTTTCTTATTTATCAATTTGAAAGATCATAAGCCATAAAATTTTGATAATTTAATTAAACGATGAATTCAGTTACGCTTCCGTTATAGATTTTATTTTTTTTTTTGATGATTTAATATGATTATTATTTTCTAAATTAATTTTAGGGTTTACAACATTTATCTGTTTCTTGCAGGGAATTTTGGGGGCACATTTTACTGACATGGAACACTCATTTGAGCAAGAAATGACGAGGCATATGGACAGCAGCGCAGGAAATCAAGGTTGAGCATGAGGAATAACGACAGCTTTACTGGGAAAATTCTGCAGGCTTTAATAGTAAGTCAGTCGACTTTGAATTGTAAAATGTCCGGAAAAATGAAAATTCGGTGCTGGGTCACTCCACATGATTAAAGCAGGACATTTTATAGATGTGATATGACTGAAAATTAAAGAAATTAGATTCATATTCGTTAAGGACATTTTTAGTTATAAGGAATACCCCAAGGTTACAGTAGTAAGAAAATAATAATAATAATAATAATAATAATAATAATAAAGCACTGACATTAAAAAGATAATACTTTATACAAAAAACCAAAGTTGGTTTGACAAGTATATGCGTACAAGCACCGGTGTACACACGCAGTATGGAGGTTAAATGTGAAGCCTATCCACAACTCTATACACAAACAATAAGAAATAAAAATAAAACTGATCCACTAATTAATTAATAAAGTCTTTGATTTGAGACATCATTTCAAGGGTACGAGTTTGTGAGACTTGAGACATACTTAGAACTTGAAAGGCATGACCTACACCTTTATGAACCACTACTCTTTTCTTCCCCAAACTATTACCAAACTCAATGTTCCTGTCTTTCAATATATCCATCTCTGCCACGCACACCATTGTTGAATTTTCTATTTTAGGGTACCCTTTTGCCATCGGATTGCACCATGGATGATCCCTATTCGCACCGTATGGTAATGCCAATCTCCAATATGTATCTGAACTTTCTAAGCTTAATGCTGACCTTCCACTCTGTACTGAATTTTTCTCTGAATTGGTTCTTGATTCTCCACCAAAAAATGGCTGGATCAATATAACACCTTTGACACTCAAACGATTTGAATTTTCAATCATTTTTATGCTGTTAAATGCTATGTTAGCTCCAGCACTATCACCCCCAACAAAAATATTGCAGAAATTGCATTGCTTTGACCACCAGTACTGATTGTAATTATCACTGGAACAGCTTAAAGATTGTTGCTTTAACCAGATCAGTGCCTCAATCCCATCTTCATAAGCAGCAGGGAGAGGATTTTCGGGGGCTAAACGGTAATTAACAGACATGATTATGCAGCCTGCTATGGCAGCTAATTTTGCTAGGAACTGATGGTAGCAACTCCAAGCAGGTGAGCCCACACAGAATCCACCTCCATGGAAGTATACCATTAATGGAAGCTTCTTATTACCCTGGATTCTTGGAACATAAAAACGTGCCCATATGTTTTTGAAGTTGTCGATGACTGTGTCGCTTGAGATCACACCCAACTCTGGAGCTAATGCTGTTGGTGAAACAAATGGAACTATCTGTCCCCTCTCTACATATCCATCTTTGTACACTCTTATTAGCCCTTTAATTTCTTCTGTTACAACTCCATGTTCATCCCCTTCTTTCCCAATCCCAACCCTTAAACCTGAATCTACTGTAAAGGCTACCATTCTTCTCCTTCCCTTCAAATCAAAACTAATTATTTCTTAGGTATTTGCTGCTTTTTCCAAGCACTGCATGCCCTTATTTATAGTTACAAAAGGAATAATATTTTGAAGGTGAGGGGACAATTTTGCCCCCAAATCATTTATATTTTACCTAGTTACATTGATTATCTTATCAATGAAAAAACATTAAATTAGAGTTTATTTAATCTAATTAATTGTGATTTGTTAAAGATAAAATTGACCAAATCGAAATATGAAAGATTTAATTCACTCTTGATATAAATTTAAAGGGACTATTAAACAATAATAATTTTGGAGTACTTTTTTTTTGTTTAAAAATAAATATAAATTATTTCTGTGAATAGTAGAGAACTATTTGAACAAAAATATATTTAGAGATAAAATAAACTTATTTTGAAAAGGTGAGAAATAAAATGGTCACTTTCTTTGATCTGAAACCAAAGGTTTGATCACAGCACATGAAAGATAAGGATAAATTATCCTATGAATAGTTGACAAGTGGGCAATTGGGAACTGGACACACGTCTTCACGTGATGAAGGTGTGGGTGTAGTGGTGGTGGGCCGCTGACCAGTTAGGGGATTCTCGTTTCCAAGTTTCTTATCATCTTGCTGATAAAGTTAGGGTCACATTATAATAACAATAACAATAACAATAACAATAACAATAATAGTAATGTTGGTTTCCCTTTTTCCTTGTCTTTCGGCTTTCACATAGGTGGGTCTGTTTCTAGTCTACGTTAATATCAATCTTAAACAACACAAAGATCATTTCATCTTACAATTAGACGACATTTTGACTAGGAATGTTTTTGGTTCCGCAAATAATATAATGTGACGGACAAAGGTTATAATTATATCAAGTAAGCTATAAGATAATGAAAAATCAGTCTTATTTAAGCAATTTGTGAGAGGTGCAATTACCCACTAATGTACAAGAGCAATAGCGAAACGTGCATCACACCGCACGATCACTATTGCCAGTTTTAGCCACCAAAATTAGAAGACCTTGAATTTAGCCAAATAATGATGGTTGACCTAAAAAAGAAAGTACAAAGAATTTAGCAAATAAAATAGTTGGGCATAAAGCCAGAGAAAGTGGTTGGAATCTTGTGTATTCACAAAATGTGGGTCTGGGGTGGCATGCCACTGTTGACATGTTGAGGAACAAAGACACGTAGGTAGTGGGAACAAACTTAACACATCTACACCTATAACATCATTTTGAGACTTCCTATATATTATATTGGGGACAATATTTTTGTGGGTGATTTCTTGATTTTTTTCCTCCACTAATAGGGTTGGATGTGCCATTTGCGGACTTGGAATAAATTTCGGTCGCTCTTTTTCTTTTGAGAGTTTACTTGGAGGAGTTACATCAAACGTGATTTATACTTTCAATATTTCTTGAATCGACAATTTTCTTAATTAACCCATTAAAAATTAACTTAATTACCTTCAATAAATGAGATAAAATTGTACATATTTACTTTTCCTTTGGCAGGGTTTGGCTTGGTTGGATATTGTCGTCAAGTTTTTTATCATTTACATTCACGCATAAAGTTGCAAATAGTGGGTTCCGGGTGTCTTTACACCATGCTAACACTGCCCGAGATTGTGAAAGTATGGGTATTTTTTTTTTTCTTTGATACCATAGGTGTTGGTTCAAGACCCATATTATATTTTGATGATAAGCAAAACAACCTAATATTTTTGAGTTTTTTAAAGTTAAATATGCAGATTCATAAAAAAAATATATTGATTCGTATTCTATCAGAAACAGATCAAAACAGCATCGTACTCTACTCGTATCAGAACAAAATTAGACCTGATTGCTCAAATTATATTTGAAGATCGTATTTTCTTTAGAAAATTTTTGTACAATCATTTTTGAGGATTCACAACTCACACTCATTATTTGCTTGCATTATTTACCTCATTCAAAATTGATTTCTTTCTTAAAATAAAAATTGATTTAAGATTATCTTTTAAAATAAGGAAAGAAAAATATTTTTAACTAATCAAATTATCTTTTTAAGGAAATATCTTGTCTGAAAAGATATTCCTATCTATTTACTTGAATTAAGGAAAGCTTAAAATTAGTCTCTTAACAAGAAAGCGATTTTTCAAATGAAGTATTTACTTGAATCATTTTATAGTGAGGTTTATCTATCATGTGAGATAATTTGGATTAGATTGCTAAAACCTAGCAAAATAAGCAAGCAAGTGTTTAGGTTATTTTACTTGGAAAAAATAACTAAGTTTTTGGATCCCTTTCCTTGGGAAAAATAATTAAGTCCTTTAGAGTTTTTCACTTTGGAAAAAAATTTGGATAGCTATCGATGTAATAGGCTTTTGACTCTTGCCCGCAAATAGAGTCATATTAGAAGAGAGAAATTCTTAAGACGAGTTGTCTTAATTAAGGAGAGGACGTAGATATAGGACGAACTTGTATAAATCGTTGTGTCACATTTTCTATCCATCTCTCTTTATATTTATGCTTTATTGGTATGCATGTTTTTTAGTTCTGCCCATTACAGAACATAATTCGGTTATTTAACATAAAACAATTTTATAGGTTAAAATGATTTCAAGTCTCTATTAGCTACTGACTAAAATTCATACATGAGTTCTAAACTTTTTTTATAAGGTTGATCAAAATATATTGAGTTATTTCCTTGTTATAAATTTTATATGATCTCAATATATGTGTGTAAAATATTTTAATTTCTTTTACCAACACTTAAAAAGTTTTAATACTCTATTTACCTCCCCCCCCCCTCTAAAATATATTTGGGACTCACAATTAGTATCAGAGTAAGTCTTTTTTTCTATTTCAGGTTTAATAATCTAGAGAGATCCAAAAGATGATTGGAACAAACATAATCTTTGCTGAATGACAATCATCAACTCATCCACCAATGTTTTGTGATCAAAATTTTTCTTTTTGCAAAGCAAGGATGAGACACTTCATTCAAATGCAAGACATGGAGAGCTGAAAGATGGTAGTCAATAGCTATACACCTCTAACTAAGATGGAAGACAGGAGGAAGTTTCTAAAAAATGAAAATAAGTACAATGATTCAAATATCTTGAAATTTAAAGGAATTCTAAAGCTATGAGTTTGTTATATTGCTCTTTAGATTCAAATGAATTTAATAGAATTTTAGCTTGTGATACAACTAAGGAAATTTGACAAAAACTTGTGGCAACCTGTGAAGGAATACTCAAGTCAAAGATTCACGATTACATATTTTGATGTGTGATTATAAATCATTCAAAATAAAACCTAATAAAACTATTTATGAAATGAGTAACAGGTTTGTCAAGATAATAGCTCAATTAAAGGACTTAAAAAATTTGTGAGTGAGGAAGAGCAAATCAAGAAACTGATTAGATCTTTGAACTTAAATTGGAAAGCAAAAGTTGTTATCCTGCTTGACAAAGACTTACACAACTTCTCTTATAATGATCTTATTGGTTCATTAGTATCTTATCAGTTTGTGATGCAGAGTCAAGAAAATAAAAAGGGAGTTGCCTTGGCTACTGATTCTGGAGAAAATTCTTCAGATAAAGAATCAGCAATGATCACAAGAAAATTTTGGAAGTTTTACAAAAGGGAAATAAAACATGAAAAATTTTCTAAAAAGGTACGTATGCAATCCCAAAGCTAAAAAGTCTCAAATGAATTCTAGTGATATAACATGTTAATATCATTGCAACAAATTTGGACATATCAAGTCAAGATGTCCTCTCTTGAAAAAGAAGGATAAGAAATTTAAAAAGAAAGCAATGGTGGCAATGTAACGGTCTCAACACCGGGTTAGCCGTAAACAGTATTTTCCGACAGTGAATAGTATTTTTCGGGCCGAAAAGTGCACCCGAAAATTAAAAATATTTTATTGGATCATCGGAAAGTATTGGTCATGGTAAGTCCGGGGTTAAAATTTGAAGTGAAATCGAGGTCAAATAGGCTTCTAAAAGTCAAAAATACGAAAAAGATAGCGAGTCAATTTTTATTACTGGAGAACTGATTCAACTTTGTATAAATATTTAAAAATAATAAACGGACTCCGAAAATTACCAAAAATTGCAATTAAGCCTAAAATAATATATAGATTATTTTGGCTATAAAAAGTAAATTTTTCTATAACACCGGTATTTTTGGATTGGACTGATAAATTTAAATCGGATCGATAACGGATTCCGATTGAGTTGAAAATTTATGTCCCATCTATTTTTGATGTGATAAAAATTATGGAATAAATTTTAAAATGAATCGGAGCTTTGAAAGTGAGAGAAAAAGTTTTGGGGGCCAAATGGTAAATTATAGATAAATATATATTTATATAAATATATTTATGTAAAACAAAAAATTGTGTCGGCAAATTTGTGTGGCCTAGTGGCCACAATCTAACAAAGGCAATAAAGAAATAACTAAAGAGAACAACAAACGTGGGCCAAAAACAAAAGAAAAAAAAGTGCAGTGGTCGTCGACCACCAAACCAAAGAAAGAAAATAAGAAAAAAAAAAGAGAAAGAAAAGAGAAAGGAGAGACCGGAAACCACCATCCACCCCTCATGCCAGCCACCATCGCAACGGCGACGAGCGGCGTGCCCTATCCCTCTTACCGGCGTCCGGCCTTTGTTGTGGTGGTTCGATCATCGAGTTTTTCTAGTTTTAGTTTAAATGGATTTTTTGTTCGTTCCGCGAATCAAGGCGTCGGATAGGGATACTACCACCACCGATCAACTCCCGACAACGAGGCGAGTCTTCCGGTGTATTCCATCGCTCCTTAAACGCCGGCGATCGGTAGATCGGATATGGGTTTGGCTGGTGATTTAAGTCAAGATTTCGGCCAAATAAAAAAGAATTTGGGCGCGTGACCACCAAAAAATGAATGAGCGAATCCCGATCTACAAGATGGTAGTGTCGGATTGTCACCGGCGAGATTCCGGTGACTCTCCGGCTACGCTCCGGTGATGCTCTGGTGAGCAAATTATTAAGAAAATCAAAACGAATTCGATCGTTAAGATATGTGACTACAAAATCTTTTAATTTTCCCTTAATTTATTGAATTTTTCTTTAAATTTATTAAGGAAAAATATTGAATTATTGATTTAAAATTGAAATTAATGTTATTATTGGTCAATTAAATTTTAATTAAGCCTATTATAGTGTATAAATTGAGTTAAGAAAATTTATTAAGAAATTTCTTTTGTGAGTCAAAAATTCTCTTGTTAAAGAAATGAATTATTGTATTGTAAATTAATGAAATTAAATCCTAATTTGATAGAAGATGAAAAATTATATATCCATAAATTGTTATGGAATTTATAGAAATTTATATGATTATTTTGAAATATGTATTGAATAATGTAATTGATAAAGTAAAGAATTTTTGTTGATTATGTTATATAATGATAATAAGCATAAAATAAATTGCCATGAATTTTTAATGAAATTTATTGAAATTTAGAGAATTGTTAAGTGTATGGTATATGATGAATTATGTTAAAATAATTCATGAAATAAGAAAATACGACAATAATTGAAAAGCAATGTTCACATAAATTTTTACAAAATTTATGTGATGTATGGATTAATTTAGAAAATAAATATAAAATATACGTAATTGAAATATTGAATTATTGAGAAATAATCCAATAAACAATTAAAAGCTGATAATTTAATGTACATTTTGTATTAGGAAAAAGAAGAGATTAAATGATAAATTTGCAGAAAATAAAAAGTATAGTGAATAAATTAACCATAGTAAACGATTTATGAATAGTAATCATATAAGTGAATAGTAACCATATAGTGAATAGTAATCGTATAAGTGAACAGTGCCAAAGGATCAATCTGATTACAAAATAATTAATAATTTGAATAAAATGGTGAATTATTATAAATAATTCACAACCCGTATAACGTATTGCAATTTTTAAATAATCGCAAATTTAGACCGAAAAAGTAAGAGATTGATTAAGAGTCAAAAAGTGAATAAAATGACTGTAAAAGTATATTTTTGAATTGTAAAGAAATAATCCAATAAGTACCAAGAAAGAAAAGAGTGAATTATCCTGATATAATTCACAAAATATGGAATATATATATATATATATATAGAGAGAGAGAGAGAGAGAAAATAATTAATTAAATTATTTATAGTGAATTATTGTCAAATAATTCACGCAAAAGTGATTGGAAAGAAAAAGGAAACGAAAAGAAAAAGTTATTGTATAGTCGATAGCACTAAAAAGAGTGCGATTGACAAAATACACTGTTTTAAGCAAAATAAAAGAAATTAAAATTATTGAAGTTTGAAAATCATTCAGAAAGTTCTTGGCTGTTTTTGCCCTTAGCAATAGTCAGGTGGTGATATTCTTATTCAGGATATAATTGGCTAGCCATAGGAATACCTTATACCGCGGTGCAAGTCATGGCGACTTGCTTTGCTATGGATCGGATCTTTGATCTCCATAGCTTCAATGTAAAGTGAAAGTGAAAGTGCATCTGTTTTCTGTTCTGTGAGACTTGATCTTCCGAGATCATTTCTCTATCTATTTAGTGGGACCTTTGGGTCCATATTCCGTATATTCTTTTTGAGAGTCCTGTCATATTGCATTAGGGGCATATTGAAAAGAATAAATGGGAAGTGCGAAAGTAATTGAATGTAAATATTATAAATGAAAAAGAACTTGATTGAAAGGAAATGAAAACTTTGGGATAAAATTGAAATTATTCTCAAAGATTGTAATTAATAAGCAATAATGAAAAGAAAATATTTATAAAAAAATAACATGTTTATGAAAAGACCCATGAGAATGAATTGGTAATTTGTGTATCAATTATTATTTTAAGAAATAAAGAGTTTGAACAATAGTACTAATTATGTATTTAAAATCAAACATGACAATCACAACAGAAAAAACTGTCAATTAGCGACGGATTAGCAACTGTTTTATAATCCGTCGTGAGAAGGATATTTTCTATTTTTGCGACGAAATAGCGACGGATTAATAAATAGTCGCTAATTATTGGCGGGAAGTGTCCGCACCCTATTTTGCGACGGATTAGCGACAAATATTTCCGTCGCTAAATTTTATAATTTTTTATTCAAGAAATTAGTTCCAGAAATTTAGCGACTAACATTTTAGTCGCTAATGTTGGCGGGAAAATTTAGCGCCTTTTTTTGCGACGATTTAGCGACGGAAAAATTACGGTCGCTAATTAGTATTTTGTTAGGTAATACTATTAGCGACGGAAATATTGAGTCGCTAAGCCGTCGCAAATAAATTAAAAAATAAGTTTTTAATATCACTCCTGTGGTTTATGTATAATTTCAAGTAATTTTAATATAGACCATATAAAATGAATATTTTCTTTTGTAACATAAAATTATAAATTATTTTATAAGTTGATAATAATTTTTTATCAATTATACCAAAATCTAATGTTATTTATTTAGAAAATTTACATTTTTAATTATAATAATAAACTAATTATTATGATTATTATATATTTGTGTGTTCCAGATTAATAAAAATAAATATTTATAAAATTTATTATTTCATTTAAAATAATAATAAAAAAATTTGTAATTTATTTTTATTTTAAAAAATTTAAATCAAATATTAAATTATTAGGAATTAAATTGATTTGTTTATCAATTATCCCAATTTTGAAGTGTCCAAAGACTATTGAATATGAAATTCGGGCTTAGTCAGCATGAAATATTTTGAAAGACCACGAGACATAGTTTCAATTAAAAATTTGTATTGTTCGTACAAAATTGTTAGTTAGAATTATTCATCGCTATTTGTATCAAATTTAAAAAGGTGACATAAAAATTTTAAACTCTTATCCAAATAGGAACCCGGGGCCTAATTGAATATTGAATTTAGTAATGAATAAAGGATCATGATTAAAGAGAGACCTAAATAAAGATTTCCGAACCTAATTTTTTCATTCTTTCGGAAATATTTAAAATTATTGTACATAAATATTGCTAATGTGCCTTAAATATAAGCATTTTATTAATTTCATACTTTTATCAAGTTAAAAACGGGTTGCACACCATTAGATAAGATGTTATCTTTCAATACAACCGCAAAAATCACTCGTATCGCCATAGTTAAAATATCTTTAAAGTATAAATACTTTTCCTATTAATTTTCTTTTCTATGATTTTAATACTAGGAATCACAAAGCTTAATTTGAGAAGATCTTTATTAGTTTTATTAGAAACTGTTAATATAGTTATTTTATATGTCATTTGATAATTTGAAAGTTGGTGTATGTGTATATATATACACACACAATAAAATACACACTTTAAATCATTTCAAGATAATAACATCCAATTTATAATAAATTCAAACATTAAACATACTTCAGAGTAATATAAGTATATTTAAGATTCGAACTCCCGCTTCGATATCATTTTTATTATATATTTAGATAAAATTACCAAAATTAAAAAATT
Organism: Excoecaria agallocha; assembly: GCA_037975025.1. Lineage (NCBI taxonomy): Eukaryota > Viridiplantae > Streptophyta > Magnoliopsida > Malpighiales > Euphorbiaceae > Excoecaria > Excoecaria agallocha. The sequence goes on along the minus strand of CM075809.1, from coordinate 25,144,696 downwards.
TATAGACAGATGGATTTAATTAATTGAAAGACTTCCCAAACATTAGGAGTACAATTATTATATTTAAAATGATATAATTTTGATGGTAGATTGGCCTAAATAATTTATTTATTTTTAATTAACTCTATTATAAATTAAAATTCATAAACTTAAAAGTAGATCTTACCAAATAGAAAATAAAATTACTAGTAAAAATATAATGTGTAATGTCCCAAAATTTTTTAGACATTTGAAAATATTTTAATAGGTGAACAATATTTTGATATCGGCTCATGACGGTCAATTATTAAGGACCCGATGAGTAAATATATAATTTTAAATTTGATAAATTAATAATTTTTAATTAAAGTATGATCTAAGCACTAATAACAATAAATTAAAATAAATTAATATATAATAATCATTTGAATAATAATAATAATGATTTAAAAAAAAGAAAGCCCTAGAAATTTCGGGACCATAAACCTTGTGTGGCCATAAAGTGATAAAATGATATGATGATATGAGGTAGGAAAGAAAAAATAAAAAAAAGAGAACAAGAGGCAGGAGGGAGGAATGTCGGGAAATGGTGGAAACGAGCCACCGGTGCCGGCGTCAGCCAACCTCGCTCCACCATTGATTGCCGTTTGTCGCCGCTCGGGGTTGGCTTCGTCATCATTGCGGTCGTCAGAGGCGTGGCTGTCTCCCCTCCGCCGTTCTCCTCCTTAAACCAGAGATTTATTCCTTTTTTTCCGGCAAGTCACGGCGGCAGATGACTACACGACCACCACCGGATGACTTCTAGTGGCAAGGTGTATCTTTCAATGCCCTCCATCACTCCTCACTCGCCGGCGATTGACAGATCGGAGAAAGAAAGTCTCCGACTGTTTTTGTTAGATTCCGGCCAACCATGGCAGCGCTTGAGCGCGTGATGACCGAAAACGAAACCTGGCGATCTCGATCTTCGAGGATGCAGTGTCAGATCATCTCTGCCGATTCTCCGATGAATCTCCGGTGACCGGTCAGATCATCTCCGGCTTTCTTCTGGATGTTACCTTCGCTAATTTGTCCTCTGTACTCAAATCATGTGACAATGTTTAGGATAAGATATACAGGTAATTATCTCATTTAGCTATGTTTCTGCTTTATTTTGTTTTGTTCTTTCTACTGCTGCTTATAGATCAAGGTTTGATTTACATTTGATCCTCGGTCCAGGGTTCAGATTTCGTTTGATTCCTTGGATTTATTAGTGACAATTTAAATTAGTTAGTGTAATGGTGTGAAATTCATAATCAGGAACCCTTCTTCTCACCCTTAAAAGGTATTATCATTTGTTTTTATGTGTCTTTTTGAGAAGTAACTTAAATATTCCTTTCAGTCTCTCCCTTCTGAGTTGTTTACGTGACTAAAGATTTATGCTCTAATATTTGGACTCTGTGCAGATGGCCTAAAAACAACTGAAGGAAGGTGTGCCAACGGTAAACATAGCAGGTATTGCTAATATAAGTTTTATACATGAATCTTTACTGCACCGAAAGCTAATTATTGTGTATATTATTGTTAAGGTCTTGTTTATTGTAATGATAAGTTGTTCAAGTTTCTTTTTTTAAAAATTTATCAGTTTATTGGTTTCTTTTGTGGTTAGAATTGAGCCAGGAGCTTTGGTTCTTGTGAAAAAATGTGTGGTGGTTGAGGTTTAGGTGATACTTCATATATTAAATTTGTTTGCTTTCTAGTTTCTAGTTTAGTTATCCTTGGAACTTTATCAATTGACAGGATGTTCGCCGATTTCCTTCTTTTTTGGAGATGTTGGAAGCAGAAGGTCTTTCAAAAGTCCTTCCCGGGGCTAAAACTATTGATGAAGGTGGCAGTATTTACTTTTACCAGGTGTTAGATTGATGTTATGTTGTTGATGCTCTTGTATGAAACGTGAAGAAGACAAATGATAAGGTGTTTAGTGGTAGTCTTCTGTTCAAATGCAACGAAACCTGAAGCCCCAGTGAGTAGTCTTCTATTCAAATCCCTTCCCCCTCTCAGCGTGGGAAAAATGTTTCAGCAGGCTACTACAAAAGGTATTTCCGTTTTCTTTAAAAACCTTTTCGAAAGAATCTTATCTGATGAATAGAGATGAAATAATGCTAATTTGTTGAACCCTTTTGTACTGTAGTGCTATATTGAAAATATAAATTTTTGCTTTACACGATAAATTAATTGTGAAGATATTTCACCGGCCGGTTCTTTCTTATATTTTGGAGCAATTGGAGCTCAGCAATCTCAAGGAACCGATGAAGTTCTGCCTGTTATTAGAAATTGAGTTTCTGTTTAAACTCTGAGCTTTAGGAACCGATGAAGTTCCACCAAAGATATATTGTCTTCTAATTACGTTTTGTTTCTGTACTATTTTCCTCGTATTTCTTCATTGCAGCACAGTTTGTCAGGGATTTCTTTTTGGAAACATGCCCATAAGATTGGAATATATTTGAAATTTGCTTGCTTCTTATCTAATATTCTATTATATATTTGTTGTTTAGATGGAAATACAATCTGATCTTATGGATGCTCACATGTTTACATTTAAGAGGTTTGTGTTTTGAACTTGTCTTGGTTCCAAAATTTGGTTTAGGTGTGCATTAATATTATTCTTCTTATTTATGCCTTTTCAAGGTGTCCTTTATCTTTATGCTTCCTATTTATGCCTTTCAGGTCTGTTCTTCAAGAAGTTTTAGATGAGAAGGATAAATTTCAAAGCTTAAAGCAGGATGTCCTGCCTTATCTTGTTCGGAGCTAGCTGGTTAGTCTAACTTAACCTCTGTTTTACATTTCTTGTGATGCTTGTTCAATTATGTATATCCTAAAATGTCATTAAATTTTTGTAATTATGGAATTAAGAATTCGATTAGTATTAAAATTTTAATTAAAGATTTATCTAAATTGACTCTGTTTTGGTTTTGGTAAATAGGATTGTAATTCTATTATTTTTCTGAATTGCCATCTGTTCTTGTTTGGAGAAGATACTTCCCCAAATACCATTGCTTCATCGTCTGGGAATGTAAGTTTTCAGCATTTTAATTTCAGTTTAGTTTTTATTGGCTTTCGGTAAATTCACGCGAGAATTGTTTGTCATAAACCTTTTGTGCATTCAGTGTTTGCAGAAGTATAAATGAAGAAACATTTATTTTATAGGCGATTGAAGAGTACCAAGCAGTGAATGTCTCCGTGAAAATAGAAAGATTTGTATCTGAGGTTAGAACTTATTTGAATCCTTGATTTATTTTTGAAGATTTTGCTTGTTAACTTCAAATTCAGGAAGTTTGTTTTGGCTTTTGTTTCTTGCCTTGTTGTTATTTTTATTTCTGACTTGTGGACGTTTCCGAAAAATATGAAGCCACAATTAATTTTGCTTAATTCGATTTAAGGATTCAGTACACTGTTAAATAGTATTATGCTTGTGGCATTTACTTAAAAGTCCAGAAAATGTCCTAAAGCAACTTATGGTTTCTAATACTTGTCATTTATTTCTTTAATTAGTGAGAACCTACTGACCTTGCAAAATATAATTTGATCATGTTTATCGATGCCATTAGTCCTTGCCAGATAAAAAGGGCATTTGGTCCTAACTAAATTCTTATTTATTTTAGGTGATTCTTTTATAGGGATGAATTACTTCCTTTGGTAATTAACAAGAATGTACTTTGGTCTTGCTTTTTTCAATGTTAAATTGTTTTTGTTAAATTATGCATTTGTTGGTTGTTGACTTGATTTGGCTGCTTTGCTATTGTATATTTTTCAATATATAGTTTATTTCAGACAAAATTTATTTTCATTAGGAGCCACATGTGTTATGTTAGATTTTTGTTGCTACTTTGTATTTCAGTCATATTATCTGTCATTTTTTAGCCTTGTTACAGCAATCATGTGTTAACATTGATATTTTCTAGATAATTGCCCTTTGAAGAGCTAAGAGAAGAAATATGGAACACCTGGTTTTAGCTTGTGGAGGAGAAGCTGTGAATTTTGTAGATGATTTGACCCCCGATTGTCTTGGTTGGGCTGGACTGGTTATTCTCATGTTATTATTTGCATTTGTAACTTGTTGATTGACAGCAAAGGATGATTCATGTATGTTTACTGTTCTTACAAAATGGGTCTTATTATGTAATGTTTCAAATAATTTTCTCTCTATGTGTATTTTGGAACATATTTTTATTTGAAATAAATACATGTTTGTATGTGTGAGATCATTGTTATGTACATGATTAAAATAAATAAATAGCGATCATTTATGCAGGGTTAAAATTTTAAAAAAACACAGCAAAAAAAAATAATTATGCAATAATTTAGCAACGGATTTGCGACAGAAACTGTCGCTAATGTGTAATAGATATAATTAAAGAAATAATTAGTGACTACAATTTCGTCACTAAATTTTACAGTAAATTTATAATTAGCGACGAAAAATGTAGTCGCTAAATATTATTATTTAATTCCGGCGACTATTATGAATATAAATTAGCGACGGAAAAAAAATTAGCGACTGTTCGTTGCAGAGTCGCTAATTTAAATTAGCGACGGAAAACAGACAATTAGCGACGGAATTTTCCGTCGCTAATCTGCAGTTTTTTTGTAGTGAATAGTGTATTTAAGTGTAAAAATATGACTAAATAATAAATTCTGGAAGTAAAGATTAAATGAAATGTAAAATGATCAAAAGACAAACGATTGTTTAGTTAAAATGAAAAAGGTTCATTTAAAAATAAAAGAAAAATAAAGATTATAAGTCTTGGAAATTCTTATACGGATTATTAAAAAGATTAAAGTGAATTAAAAGAATAGATAGTGAAAATTGTAATTGAACTACTTAATGGAACTAGGAACAGGAAAAATTGCCATTAAAGACATGAGTATCCATGTAACTCGTTAAATAAAACGACAATTTCATCAGTAATTCAAAAGTATAGGACAAAAGATAAGTAAAAGTAGAAGTAAGAGACATAAAAGTAGTGTAAAGTAAATTGAAAAGTATAAGAATCAATGTAAAAAGATTTTCAAAATGTTGATAAACAATGAAAATTGTACCGCAAGAATTAAAGCCAATTTCTGATAAGATATAAATAAATATTTGCATAATATACGTAATTATGCTTTAATTGAAAAATTCTTGGATTAGTAGTCACCACTGAGCATTTCTAGTGCTCAGCACGTAGTGTTTACTGCGTGCAGGTTTTGAAGTGTTGAAGGAGCTCTATACATGAAGAAGCAGAATTCGAAGATGAAGAAAGTTAGTCGTACTTTTATGTTTAGTATTGTGGCATGTATATACTTAGACAGTGAGAGTATAGAACTGAATGGTATTTAAGGTAATGTTTGTTAAATGATAAATATTATTACTGTTCTGATAATTTCAGTTAATGAGTTGTAAATGACTATCATTGATATATGATTTGTTGTGCCTCTGAGAAGCTGTGTGAATTGTTTGAATTTTTCAGGAGAATAGTAAGTTCTAGCCATTGTGCTGCCGAAATTTCGTAAATTGAATAAAATATTAAATTGTATCAAAGTTGTTTGGCAATGATTGAAGTTAAAAAAATTTATCGTTTACCGCTAAGTTGTGCATCGAAAAATACTGTTCTGATAAGGGTGTTACAGGCAACCTAAAGCAATAGTGACGATTCAAGTGGAAAGTCTGAATCTGAATCAAGTTTAGATGAAGCTGGAATGATGGCAATTTCGGATGATGAGGCTGAAGAAAATTTTGAATTAATTAATCTAGATGAAATCCGAACTGATGAAGATAAACATCAAGTGATTCTGATCTTAATAATCTTGAGGAGCTGATAAAGATTTTTGATGAATTATGTTTGAAATATGAAAAATTGAAGAAATGAAATAATGATATTTTAGATATTTATCCTAAGCTTGAACAAGATCACTTGAACTTACAATAATCTCATGAAAATCAGAAAAATAATGTTGAAAAATTACTGCTTTATTCACATGGAGAACGTAAAAGTTATGTTGAGATACTTGATGATATCAATGATCTTGAAAATGTGCGTAGCATCAAGACATGTGAATGTGTGAAACTTGAATTGAAAGTTGATGAATTAAATATTGTTATTGAAAATTTGAAGAAAGAAAAAGCTAATATAATAGCTGGAGAAGAGAAAAATGTCAAGGAAGCTAAAAATTTGGGTGCTACTTGTTCAAGAATTATGTGTACTTATTGTGGTAAAAATGGACATATTGCTAAGAATTGTTTTCATAAGAAAAAAGGGCAAGTCAAAGGAAACTAATGATAAAAGAACAAATGCTGAAAAATCTAACTCCAAATGACCCAAAATGAATTGAGTACCTAAGAAAAAAATAATTATCTTACAGGTTTATCTTAAGAGCAACGAGAATGACAAATGATATATTAACAGTGGTTGCTCAAGACATATGACATAGGATAAAAAGAAGTTTGTTGAACTCTCTACAATAGATGAATGAACTATCAGTTTTGGTGACAAAAATAAATGCAAAATAATTGGCATTGGAACTGTTGGAACCAACCCATACATTGAAAATATTTCGCTCGTGAAAGGGCTGAAATATGATCTATTAAGTATAAGCCAGTTATGTGATAAAAATTAAAGAGTTATTTTTGAAATAATGGATTGCAAAGTTGAAGGTGCAGTTTCAAGTGATGTTATTCTAACTGGTTATAGAGTTGGAAATATTTATAAAGTGAGTATGGACGATAATTATGTTAATAATTTAACTTGCTTAATTTCAAATGATAATCAAAATTGGTTATAGCATAAGAGATTAGATAATGTAAGTTTACATGCTATTAAAAAATTATCTAAAAAGGATCTTGTTATTGGTTTTCCTAAGATTAAATTCAATAAAAATTATGTGTGTGAGGCATGTCAACTTGGTAAGCAAACTAGAAGTTCATTTAAATCTAAGAAAGTAATTTCAACTAAAAAATGCTTAGAAATGTTGCATATGAATTTATTTGAACCTATTTCACCATCAAGTTTGAGCGGTAAGAGTTATGATTTTGTAATTGTTGATGATTACCCACATTTTACTTAGACATTTTTTTCACATAAACATGAGAAATTTGATGCATTCAAAAAGTTTGCAAAGAAAGTTTAAAATGAAAAAGGCTATCACATTGCTAAAATTCAAAGTGATAATGGTGGAGAATTTGTAAACAAAGAGTTTGAAGTTTATTGCTCAAAGAAGAGAATTGAACATAATTTCTCAATACCAAAAACTCCACAATAAAATGGAGTAATAGAACGAAAAAACAAAACCTTAAAAAAATGGCAAGAACTATGCTAAATGAAAACAACCTTTCTGAGTACTCCTGGGCTGAAGCAGTAAATATAGCATGCTACATTATCAATAAGGTTTTAATTAGAGCCATTCTAAATAAAAATCCATATGATGAGTTGTGGAAGGAAAAAAAGTCCAAACATCAGTTACTTTCATGCATTTGGCTATAAGTACTTTATTCTGAATGATAAAAATAATCTAAAAAAATTTGATTTTAAATCTGATGTAGGGATTTTCTTAAGATATTCACTTAAGAGTAAGGCATATAAAGTTTATAAAAAAAGAACGCATGTGGTTGAAGAGTCAATTAATATTAAGTTTGACGAAACTAATGTCTACACTAGAGAAAGGTATTTTTCTGATGATGATGCAGGAAATAAAGAAGAAGAATCTCAAAAGAAAAATCAATCGGACCAAAAATCTGATCAAAACAGAACAGTTGAAATAGAATTACAAGATTTAGCAGAACAAGTAGAACGTGAACAAAACACTGATCTACCAAAGGAGTGGAATGTTCACAGAAACCATTCAAAAGAAGACTTGTTAAGTAGTCCATCTACAGAAATAATGACTAGAAGACAACTAAGAGAATACTGTAGTAACTTTGCCTTCATTTCACAAATTGAACCAAAGAATATTGAGAAAGCTCAAAATGATAACAATTGAATTCTTGTTATGTAAGAACAATTAAATCAATTTGAAAGAAATAAGGTACGTTCTCTTATTCCTAAGCCTAAAAATCATTTAATTATTGGTACAAAATGGATTTTTAGAAACAAGCTAAATGAGCAAAGAAGTGTGATAAGAAATAAAGCAAGGCTTGTGGCTCAAGAATACAATTAAGAAGAAGGTATTGATGTTGATGAAACATTTTACACCAGTTGCACGTTTAAAAGTTATCCGTATTTTGCGCGCATTTGCATGTTTTAAGAAAATCAAATTTTATCAAATGAATGTTAAAAGTGCATTTTTAAATGGTTATTTAAATGAAGAGGTTTATATTGCACAACTACCAGGTTTTAAAAATTCAGATTTCCCTAATCATGTTTTCAAATTAACAAAAATTTTTATATAATTTAAAGCAAGCTCCTAGAGCTTGGTATGAAAGGCTTTCAATTTTTTTAATTGAACATAGTTTTTCAAGATGTAAAGTTGATAATAGTTTATTTATAAGACATGAAGAAAATCATATCATACTTGTGCAAATTTATGTGGATAATATTGTGTTTTAAGCTACTAACATCTCTCTGTGTATGGAATTTGAAAATTTAATAAAATAGGAGTTTGAGATGAACATGATGGGAGAATTAACTTTTTTTAGGGCTACAAATAAATTAAAATAAGGATGGAATTTTTATTAATCGGGTCAAGTATACAAAGGAATCACTGAAGAAATTCAAAATGATGGAAGTCAAACCAGTAAACACACCAATGAGTTCATCAATTAAGCTTGATCTTGATGAAAATGGTAAAAGTATGGATCAAAAGATTTATAGAGGAATGATCGATTCACTGCTCTACTTAACAGTAAGTAGACCGAACATACACTTTAGTGTTTGTCTCTGTGCTCGATTTCAATCAAATCCAAAAAAATCACACCTAGCAATGGTCAAGCGAATCCTAAGATATTTACTAAAAACTTAAGAAATAGGTTTGTAGTATTTTAAAAACTCAAGCTTTATTTTTGTTGGTTTTTCATATTCTAACTATGTAGGTTGTAGAATTGAAAGAAAAAAAACATATGGAACTTGTCAATTATTAGGACAAACACCTATCACTTGGTCCAGTAGAAAACAACACTCAGTTGCTCTATCAATAGTAGAGTCAGAGTACGTAGCTACAAGAAGTTGTACAACTCAAATTTTATGGATCAAGTAGCAATTGATTGATCATGGATTCAATTTCAAATATATATTAATTTATTGTAACAACCCTAGCACAATAAATCTTACAAAAAATCCAATGATGCATTCAAGGATAAAACATATTGAAATCAGACATTATTTCATAAGAGATCATGTGTAAAGAGAGGATATCACTTTAAACTTTGTCCCTACTGAATAACAATTTGCAGACATCTTTATTAAACCATTGAAAAAGAACAATTTTGCAAAATCAGAAACGGATTAGGTATGGGCATATTAGAAAAATCATCCTAAAAGGTAATTACATTCTCTTTAGATTTAATTTATTTTTCTTGGTTAAACAGCTATTTATATGTGTTTTATGTTTTCTGGGTTTGTAGTTTCATTGATGTCTATACTCTATTCCAAGTGATGTATCGATTTTTAGAGATCAGTTGTTTTAATTGGCATTTTTTAGCATGTTTTAATTTTTCCTATTTTGTTCCTAAATATTAGCACATATTTTTAGGTTTAAAAAGAATTTTTGTCTCTTTAAAATGACTTTCGTTTTTTAGAAATAAAAAGTTCTCGCTTTTTCTTCCTAATAAAGATGGGTCTTCTTGTTTGATTTCAAAAAGGCACATTTTTACCAAATCACTTAATGCAAATCTTTCTTTTTGGCTTTTCTATATAAAGTGCATCAAAAAGGTTTATTCTTCAAAACTCACTCTTTTTCTTTTGATTCTCTCTTTCTCATAACCTTTAAACCGGAAAAATGGTGAGAACCAAAACCTCTATCACAAGAAACCATTCCCCAAACCAAACAACAAAGAAACCTCTTCCTCACAAAAATCAAAATCATCATCAATGCTAAACGTCAAAAAAATTCGGGATTATCTCATACCCAAGTTAGTAGATTGGGAAGAACTCAAGGAGACAAAGACTCAAGTGGCCATTTGGTTGGAACAACTCAACTGGAAAGGTATTTTAACTTTTAAGTCAAATATTTACCCTTTTATTGTCAAGGAATTCTACGGGTCTAGAAAAATTCTTGATGATAAGTCATTTGCTGTGAAAATTGGAGATGGCTGTAAAATTCTCACATCGAGAACCATAGCTATTGTTTTTAATATGAAAAACGAAGGCTTTAAGATGACTAAAGGCACAAAAATTAGAGAAATGGGTAGATTGAATAAAATTGAGTTTTTAAGTGAAATGGCAGATATGGAGAAGAACAAAAGAAAATACAAATTGCCACTCTCAACTAATATGAAACTTGAATTTTGTATTTTGCATAAATTCATTGTGGAAATCCTAGTTCCTAAGGCTAGTAGTGCGGATCACATGACTGATACTGATTTAATCATTATGTGGCATATATTTAGAGGCTATCAAACAAATCTTCCTTATCTCATATTCCACCAAATAGTAAATGCTAAAGAAAATCAAAGATTGCCTTTTGCCATGATACTCTCTTCCATTTTTAAATATTGGAATTTATCACTTGAGGATGCTAATTATGAAAAATTTAATGAAAAGTTACGAATTGAAAAAGATTTCTATAAAATGTTTGAATTGAGGCTTCAAAGGTCGAGAAAAAGGCTTCATCTGCTGGAATAGATAGCCAAATCATTAGCAAGAAAGTAAAGTTGGATTCTACAACAAAAAAAAAACTCATTTGTAGCCTAAGAAAGAGCATTAATGATCCTTCAGCCATGAGAGAAAAAAGTTGAAACTTGTTGATAAGGAATCTAGTGAGGATAAAGGACAATCTGACAGTGAATCTAGCACCGAAAATTTACAGAAAACAGAGGAGAAAACTAAATAAGGAAAAAAGGAAACTATAAAAAGTGATGTGAACTTAGATGTAGGAATAGAGGTTGAATCAAAAAATGATGTAGAGGAAGTAAGACCAGGAACAGAGGAGGTAAAAACAGGGATAGAAGCTCTAGCAACACCAAGTCCGAATATTGATTGCAAACCCGAATCTTTACCCTGGCTGAAATTATGAAGCATATTGGACGATTAATTTGTACTCAACACTGAGGGAGCTTACAAAATGGATTGAAGAAATGTTTGCAAAGACTGAGTATGGAACTCCTCATGAACTTTCAAATAAGTCCATCCCTAACCTTTCACCCTCACCAACCCCAACTCCTAAACCCATTCCCATTGTTGTTTGTTAGTCTGTGAGATTGATTGCCAATTACAAGTTCAAAACGACCCCTAAGCCAGAAGAGATTAAGAGCAGCTCACATCCTAAGGATATTGAGTGAATTTCTCATTGATTTCAAACTAATTTTCTTCATCTCAAAACTATTTTTAGTTTACTGGATATTATTTTCTTTTGCTTGAACTACATATGTTTGACTACTTTGTTGGATATTTGTTAGATTATTTAGTTGTTCTTATGCCATACTTTGCATATTGGTGTTTCTCACTTTTTGTTAATGACAAAAAAAGGGAGAAAGATGAATGTTAAATTTGTATGATTATGCTACTTATTTTGCACAAATAAGTGTTTGCACTTTGCTTTATTATTGTCATTACAGGTTTATATAATTCCCTGTGAGCACATATTTAGGAGAGGTTATACTGTTTGTTTCATTATCATCAAAAAGGGAAAGAATGTTGGCTCTAGACACATATTGTATTTTGATGATAAGCAAAACAACCTAATATTTTTTAGCTTATTAAAGTTAAATATGCAGGTCCATAAAGAAACATGTTGCTTCGTATTCTATTAGAAACAGATTAAGACAGGATCGTGCTCTATTCGTATAAGAACAAAATCAAACCTGATTGCTCAAATTATACCTGAAGATCGTGTTTTCTTTGGAAAACTTTTGTGCAATCATTTTTTAGGATTCACACACTCACACTTATTATTTTCTTACATTATTCATCTCATTCAAAAGTGATTTTTTTCTTAAAACAAAAATTGATTTAAGATTATCTTTTAAAATAAGGAAAGAAAAATATTTTTAATTATCAAATGATCTTTTTAAGGAAACATTTTGTCTAAAAAAAATATTCCTAGCTATTTACTTGAATTAAGGAAAGCTTAAAATTAGTCTCTTAACAAGGAAACTATTATTCAAATGAAGTATTTACACCTAACAGCATAAATTTTTTTCCATATATTGTTGTTTTTAAAAGTGTAAAAAATGAGTGAAACACTTTAGTTTTTGAACATCATTTCGCTGTAAGTTTCACTTCATTGTGGGCATCAATTACATATCCTTAAGATGATTATAGTTTATACTTGTAATCATTTTATAGTAAGTAAGGTTTATCTATCATGTGAGATAATTTGGGTTCGATTGCTAGAGTTTAGGAAAAGAAGGTAGCAAGTGTTTAGATTATTTTACTTCAAAAAAATAACTAAGTATTTGGATTCTTTTACTTGAAAAAAAGGATTAAGGGTTTTTAAGTTTTTCACTTTACAGAAAAATTTGGATAGCTATCGATATAATAGGCTTTTGACTTTTGTCCATAAATAGAGTCACACTAAAAGAGAGAAATTTTTAAGACGAGCTGTCTTAAGGAGAGCACGTAGACATAATTCGAACCTGTATAAATCGTTGTGTCAAATTCTCTATCTCTCTCTTTATATTTATGCTTTATTGGTAATATGCATGTTTTTGAGTTATGCCCATTGCAGAACAGAATTCGGTTATTTAACATAAAAACAATTTTATAGGTTAAAATGATTTCAAGTCTGTATTAGCTGCTCACTAAAATTCATACATAAGTTCTAAACTTTGTTTATAAGGTTGATCAAAATATATTGAATTATTTCCTTGTTATAAATTTTATATGATCTCATTATATGTGTGTAAAATATTTTAATTTGTTCCATCAGCACTTAAAAAATTTTAATACTCTATTTATCCCCTCTATAGTATATTTGAGTAATATACAGAAAAAGGAAAAGGAATATTTTGGTAACTAAAGTACTAGTTTGAAGTTTTAAAAGAGACATTCTGCTATAGATGTCAAAGGCAAAAGCTTTTGTACCGTTCCCCCACTTCTTTTGTATGATCCAACATATCCTAATATAATTTTAAACTTTGGGTTGTATTAACTATTAATATCATACTTTTAACATCAGTTTAACCCGACATAATACGAATTTAACAAAGTGTGTTCAATATGGCAAACAAAGACAAACATTATTAATTAAGACAAATATAATCATGATTTATAAAAATCCAAGCAAAGCATAATTATCTGGTCATGCCTCCTTCAATAGCAGGAACCACTGTCGCGGATAATCTTTTTTGCCTTTCCATGTTCCCATGCCACCCTAATATATTCAATTAAAAACACATAATTAGATCAAACCTCATCGGTATATATATATTAAAACAATAATAATAAAAAAAAAGGAAAACCTATAGACAAGTCAAAGCCACGGTTGGTGAGCTCCCTATACTCTTGGCACAAAGCACAAGTCTCGCAGCAGCAATGAACACAGCAATCAGTGCATGGCCTTTCTTCTAACATATATTGCCCCCTTAACTTTGATCGATAGAAGCAGGAGTATAAACACGACCATCCCATTAAACATAGCATCATAGTGTACAATGCTCCACTCACTCCACATGCTGCTTCATTCATTTCTTATCATTATTACTTATATGCTTTCCAATTTTTAATTATTTAATTAACTAAATATATAATTAATTACCTGTTGATCCTCCGTCCACAGTTTCTGCAATTCGTCCGAATGTCACACATGGACACCAGCATGTTAAGCAACCTGAGAGGAAAACATTCAAATTATTTTGGAATTTCAAGGATTTAATAATGTGTAAAGTTAGTCTTATTTCAATACTAAGAACTCACAACTGTTAATATCCTGGAAGCAATCACAAAGACCAGTAGACCAAGGGACTGGACAATGGACATCGTTATTTGCCCGAATGATTGGAGGATTGATCGGAATGCCAGTGGCTGTTAAGGGACCAAGTAGTGGTGGTGGTGGAGGCGGTGGCGGTGGTGCTGATGGTGTTGAATTTTGGAAGTTAACAGAAACTGAAGGATACGTTGCCATGCTGGTAATTTGGATGAGGAAAAAAAAAAAGATGGATTTCTGAATTAAAAGATTCCCAGTGGATGCGTCTCTTCAACATTAACTGTTGCCAACTGTTGGCGGCAATGTTTTAATTTTATAATCGCATTTTTTTATAAATAATTTAATATATATATTGGTTCGTTGTTGTAAGATATTGGAGTAAGCACATAAATATTTCAACAGCGTGAAAACTTGCTTATACAAAAACTGTTGGTTTTTCTGGAGGCCCGTCTCATTAGCCCACAGGCCTTAGTGTGAATTGCATGAGTATTCAATATTAAACTTTGATTTAATGCCACTCAAACATTGGGTTAATTACGTGTGTGATTATCGAATTTTATAGTTTATAATTAAATTATTACAATAAAATAGTTTATAATATAAAAATAATCAAACTTTTATTTTGTTTCAATTAAAGTAAAAATGATTTGAAAATTAATTTTATATGTTACCGGAATGACAATTAAGCACGCAACGTTATTTTAAAATCAATTAACTTTATAAGTTTGACCACTAGATAAAAAGAGCGTCATGCCACACGTAAATATGAAAAGATAATGTGTACACAATACAAAAAAAATTAAATAAGTAATCAGGATCTAATTATAATATTGATTGATTCTAAAATAACATGACAATCATATGTGTTCTATTTAACTGTCATTTCAGTGATATAAAAATTAATTTTTTAAATAATTTTTACTTCAATTGAAATAGAATAGAAGTTTGATGATTTTTATATTATAAATTAATTTATTTTGACCATTTAGTTATAAACTTCAAAATTCGATAACTACTAATTTAATTAACCTGTAACCCATATCCCTTACCGATTCTTTGGTCAGTTCAGGTTTGAAAACTATGGAAGAAACTTTGATTTAATGTATGTTTAGGAGCTTAACATTTTGGCAAAGAAAAATATGGATGCTAATGAATACATGAAAATTTCAATATATTCAAATTACAAGCCTATACAAATAAAATGTTAAAGTAAGCTCTAACCGATGCCAGAATAATAAAAATTGAAATTTTTCTGTCCCACTAATAGAAACTAAATTGATTAATAATCGAGAGAATTTTATTTGGCAAAAGTAGAATCAATTTTTTTTCAATTATTAACCGAATTGTTTTAATTATCTAATCAAACCGACAATAAATATTCATTAATCAAAATCGAAAAGGTTATCCAAAAAATCAAACCGAGCTAATCGAATTAGTTTAGTTTGGTTTTATAACACGACCATTGTCAAGAATATCCGCAATTATCATGTATGAAGTAGGTAAAATTATATTATTATCATTTTTTTTTTGTTGATATAGCTTTTGATTATTTGATTTAAGAGATAAATATTAATTTTATAATTTATTCCTTTTACTTTGAACTATAAATATGGACTTCATGGAGATTATATATTCCAATTTGGTTATTCACGATAGGAGATGGCGCTGACTTTGACTTGCGTTATACCAATGTTATTAAAATCGGATCGGATAAAAAACCAACAAAACTGAAAATTTGTGATTCGATCGATTCAACCGGGTTCAACCAAGTTTTTTTTATTTTTAAAATATTATAAATTATTATAATTTTATAAATACTATTGTATAAAAATTAAAAAAATAACCATCAAACATTAATATATGTCACAAATATCCTAATAATAAGTTACAAAATATAATTTAAATTTTATTATTACAAGTAATTAATTATGAATTTTTGAATATTATATATTAGAAACATAAAAATACAATCATATTATGAAAAAAATTTCCTTTTTAGATGGAGTACTAATGAAGCAAATACAAAAAATATTAACCTTGCATATATGAGTATAATTATATTTAATTACAATAAATTTAAATAGATAATAAGTATATTAAATTATTAAGTGATATTTTTAGAATTTAAAATACTAATTTTTTCAAAAAAATAAATTATGAAAATTTCATATATATATATAAAATTACAATGAACCAAATAGATAATAAGTATATTAAATTATTATGTGATATCTTAAACTTTAAAATACTATTTTTTCAAATAAATAAATAATAAAAATTTAATATATATATATACACACAAATATTTTATTACAATGAACCAAATATATAATAAGTATATTAAATTATAAAGTGACATAGTTAGAATTTAAAATATTAATTTTTCCAAATAAATAAATAATGAAAAATAAATAAATAAATATAAATATATATATATATACTTCAATACCCTCACGCAGTTCCGTGGACCGTACATACGGCACCAACGGGCTCCGAGATGGGCGCTTCGGTCGTTCGTATCGAGGGGCAACGAGCCTAAGGAGGAAAAATACTTCCTCCGCCCGCAAAGCATTCCGCATCCGAGAGCACGAGCGACGTCCCATGGGCCACGACAGCCGCAAAGGCATGCCAGGAACATAGGAGAAGCTACGGAGTTCACCCGGCGCCCCAATAGGGCTCGGGGCGAAAGCAACTCAACGTGACATCTTCGAATACCACCGGTATGGGTATGCAACACAGGAACCCGTCCATGCCCCGATGCATGTGAAAACACGATCGGGCTGCGACTGAAGAGGATCGTGGGGGAATAGTTCGATGCCGGAGCACGGAGCCTGCCAATCCAAACGATATATATATATATATATATATATATATATATATATATATATATATATATATATATATATATATATATATATATATATATATATATATATATATAGGGGGTGAAAAAATACAAAAAAATATAATTTTTACAATTTTCAGCTAAAAATTCGGTTTTGTCCGGTTTTTCGGTTCAATCCAGTTTTTTCGGTCCAATTCGGTTTTATGCAGTTGAACCAATCGGTTAACCTGTTAGTTCGTGGTTAAACCGATTCAACCGGCCGGTCCGGTTTTAATAACCATGTGTTATACACATTTTAACTTAGTCACATCCTTTTTTTTTTTTTTTGCTTCTTTTTTGAATGTTGTAATCGAGTCATTGAAGACTTAAATTCAATAGTCATGCTGTGATTAGAAAATTTAGATTCCAGCAATGAATCCGGCGAGTGTACATCTCAAATTCAATCTCATTACTTCTTATATTTATTCCTTTTGTTTTATGGAAATTTATGGTTCTATGAATTGGAAAGATATATAATCTAAATTTAAGTCATGTTCATAAAATTATAATCATAATCTGATCTAATCAGTTCATTATATTTGATTAATTCTACAATTATTTGCTAATTTTAATCAATTAACTATTAAGTTAAATTTATTAGCCCAATCAATCGTTAGCTATTGGTTAACTAGATAGCAAAAGTGAGTTCAAAACTATTTATAAGCATGAAATTTGGGTCAAAACATATATTTTCTTTATTCTGTAAATTAATAAATTTAATCCGGCAATCTCATAATTGTAAAGTCCAATGTAATTAAATCAAATTAGAAACTAGAATCCACCCAATATATATTTAATATAAGAAGATAAGACAACAAAAGTATAAAGAGAGAGTTAGGTCAATCTTGATGGTCCAAATCTTGACCATACAAATAATCGTATAGTTTTATGGTATCAGGCTCCAACTAACACTGAACTCCATTAAGCCCATCACTTTCTGGTAGTCCATCACCTAGTTGATTCTGTTTCTTGATGTTTACTCTTTTTCAAATCCGTTTTCATCAACTGAAAACCTACCCTTTTAGACATGTATTAATCTACTTAATCTCCATCTTAATCACTCATTAACAAATACAATTTTACTAAATTCCAAATCTAAGAATTTACCAATCCAGCATTTAGCTTTGACCCTTAAAAAACTAACCTCTTTAATCGGTTTTCTATATATATTCTCATCGAATTAATTAAAACCTAAACCATTTTCTTGATTCTTCTCATGGAAAACAAGAACCAAAAACTTGAGTATGAAGATGATGATGGTTACTATATGGAACTAAGAAGGCAAATTTTGCTTTTAACATCTGATGATGATGAGAATGAAGATTTTCAGAAGCAATCCAAAGTTTCAAACTCCATTGTTGATTCAAAACGAAGAAGTTATTCTTTTCATGGAAGCTATAATTATTTCTCATGGGGTGAAGGGGATATTATTAATAATAATTCAGTTCCTACTTGGCTACTCAACTTGTGGGCAAGAAGTGGCAATGGAACTGGGGTTTTTATTCCTCAGATACTTAAACCCACAAGAAGATGTAAACCTTCAGGTATATTTCATTTATACTTCAATTAAACATTTATTAGCCTTGAATAATTAATCTTTTTTTTATTGTTATTTTTCATGCTGATTAATGTTAATCTCGATGATTTACAGGGAAAATGAACAATCGAAAGACTGGGATTTACAGGGCAAAAGACCAGTTGCGATGCTGATAAGAGCTGCGAGCTACATAATTAATGGTTTCACTATATATAGCAGAGTTGCTGGGCTGTTGAACAACAAAATTATTTTGTTTTAATTCCTTTTATCTTTAGAATCATATAGTAATTAAGTCAAATTTTGCATACTGTATACATAAATAGAAGCCTATACTTGGATGTAAATTAAACATTTGTTGAGATGAGACATTGAGTAAACTAGTGTAGTGTTATACATGTGCAGCTAACTAATGGATGCACGACACGTATCAAACAATATCATAATAGTACAAAAACAACTCCAATTTTAGCTTTTCTCAATATCAATGTATTTCTGGTGTTGATGTATTATTTTCTACAACAAATATCTTCAATGAGCATGTTTAATGACTTCCAAGAAGAGCCAATCCCTCCTTTCATGGCAACTCTGCATATTTCTTCACATTATATGTCTCTACTCTTGATCCTACTTTGTTCTCTTCCACTACCATTTCAGCATTTATTGGCTGCTCAGCCATCAATAATGGCCAAGCAAGGATTGATACAACTGCACATCTGCTTTCTATTCCGGAGTTCCATCAACAATAATTTAAATACCTTTCCACACTTGGGTGCTTCAATGTCTCCGTTTGATCCACCCATTCTGTTATTATGATCCCTATTCCTTTCAGCTGTTCTTCAAAATTCTCCCTATTAATTCTGAATCGCTCACTTGTCATCCACAACAAATTCACCATCAACCCATTACCACTCTTGTTTTATTTAGTAAACTCCCATTACATTTTAATATGATCAAATAGATATGCATATCAAACAAATCCGATCAGTTTCGGAATATTATTTTAGGATATTTTTGGATTGAATCACTTCGGACTCTTATTGAATCAAGTTGGATTATTGGATAAAATCTGCATTCTTTTTGCAACATCTAACTAATTAACTGATTTTTTTAATTATCAAATCAAATTTTAATTTTATATTTTTTGTAAATATCAATAGATTTCAACTGTTTTTAAATTTTAATAATAATTTATATAAATTTTAAATAAATAAATATACTCAAAATACATTGTTTTACTAAATTCAGTAGTTTCAGTTTTGAATGGAAAGAGAAGATCATATAATTTACAAGAGCAAAAATTGTTTAGACACCAATCAATTGATACAATATAGACAGTTGATTGTTGGTGCCCCCTATGACTCTCCCTAGCAATGAGCGGCTCGTCCCTCCATCATATACTGATGGGGCCACGAAGAAGGTGAAAACGGAGAGCTGAGTTTATTGGTGAGTTTGGTTACAAGAAGAGTTTCGTTAATGAGGCATTTATAGAGTGCTCAATGGAGGAAGTTTTTGACTCGATGGAGGTAAACCTTGATGTAGGGAATATCAACATAGACAGGTTTGGTACTCTTCTTGTAGTGCTATTCTCGAATGGTTTAAAAACAAAACTTGCTACTACTCTTGGAAAAGCGGTAATCATGAGTCTGTAGGGAAGAACAATCGATTAAAAAAGCCTTGAGTTCTAGACTCCAGACTTTTATGGAATCTTTCCGATGCCAAGATACTAGACATAGGTAGAGGCTTTTTCTTAGTGCAATTTTCTAATGAAAACAACTATAAACGTGCTTTGTATGAGGGCCCCTAGGTAGTGAATGGAGCCTATCTTTTAGTGCAAAAGTGGAATTCTCATTTCAGAGTGGCTAATAGCAAAGTGGAGCAAACTATTGTCTGGATTCGCCTTCCCGAAATTGCCTCTACATTATTATGCTTGTAATGTCTTGACTGCTATTACTAAGGCCATTGGACATGTGGCTAAAATCGATTACAATACAAGAAAGCTACATAGGGGGAAATTTGCTAGAGTGGCTATTTCGGTGGATCTGAGAATTCCTTTGGTCTCTATGATTGAGATTGGTGGAGAAGTTCAAAGAGTGGAATATGAAAACCTTCCAAAGATTTGTTTTCATTGTGGCAGAGTGGGTCATGTTGATACTTTCTGTCCTCACAAGAAAGCTACGAATTGCCGTGAGGAGAACCATGCAAAAGCAGCGGCGACTGTTCCAGCAGAAAGCTCAAAGCAGTATGGCACTTGGATGGTAATGGAGAAACAAAAAAGGAAATGTAAAAGGCAGTTCCACTAACGTAGGCAAGAATTTTGGGAACAAGAGTCATGGAACCAGATTTTCCATATTAGATGAAGATAATGGCCAGAAGATAGCAGAGTTTAAAGCTGATAAGGAAAATCTGCCAACTCAGGAAAATATCTTGGTTGTTGACCAAAACAAAGAAAAGAATGAGGCTTTTGAGTCACATGAGAATAGAAGTCTGATATCACTTAGGAAAGGAGGAGTTAGTAAAGGGAAATCCTCATGTAGTCAATTGTACAGGTCAAAGGAGCTTCAACTCAACAAAAACAAAATGGTACTGGGGGATTTCTTTGAAGTTAAGAACAGATACCAGCTTGAAGACAACTTGATGAGTTTACCATCGACCCTCAATCCAGAACAACACTTTGTGGTGGGCAAATCAAGAGTGGAAAGCTCCTCAACTCGGAATGTTCCTTCAATGAATACGTTGGAGGCAGTCCCTAACAATCTTCGCCCTTTAGGGCAATTTGAGAGCCGACCACCTGATCTAACTCTGTTAGAAGCAAACACAGGTACAGATTCTATGGCACTTGATACCTTTGCTTCTAAAAAAGAAAAAGTTTTTCCTATTGTGAGATCTAATGATTTATCTGAGGATGAAGGGCCACTTGTATTTGTGTGAAGATTGATGCTTACTCTTGTTGTATTTGTGTGAAGATTGATGCTTACTCTTGTTCTTCTCCATTTCTTTGATGATGATTTTAACATGGAATTGTCAAGGAGCTAAGAGCTCCTCTATTTTGAGAACTTTTAAGTGTTTTGTCCAAAACCATAACCTAACTATGATTGTTCTTTTAGAACCTCGGATTAGTGGTGTTCAGGCGGATAGATGCATTTCCAAAATTGGTTTCTCTCGTTCACACAGAGTAGAAGCCACTTATTTTAGTGGAGGAATTTGGGTTCTATGGAAAGAAGAGTGGTGTGTAAAGGTTTTACTTAATGACATGCAGTTTATTCACATGCGAATTTCTACTAATAATAATCTTACGGTTTTTTTTACTGCAATTTATGGTCATCCGGCAGTTTCTGTGCGCAGCAGACTTTGGCTCAGTTGCTCAGTTTGTAATGAATCCATCTTAATACTGATGACCCTTGGCTCTTAATGGAAGATTTTAACTCCCTTTCTTATGTTCATGAGTGACAAGGGGGCTCAACCAACAGATCTAGTACTTGTAAGAGCTTCTTAGAATGGTTTGGTACTACTAATTTGATTGATATGGGGTATAGACGGCCAAATTTTACATGAAAGAAGGGCAATTTGCAAGAAAGACTTGACAAAGGAGTTTGTAATACTGCATTTAGACTCCAGTTCCCTGAAACTATTATTTTGTATTTGTCCTGAATTTTCTCAGATCACAGACCTCTTTTACTGAAGTTCAATAACACCTACTCCCCCAAGGGTCCCAAGTCGTTTTGATTGCTCCAAGCATGGTTAACCCACTCGAAATTTCCACATTTTGTTAGGAATAATTGGAGTGTTGATGGCGGTCTAATGAACATGATAAATAAATTTGTTGAGAAATTGCAATAGTGGAACCATTCTATTTTTTGCAACATTTTTCATAGGAAAAGAGTTTTTTTGGCTCGGATTTCTAGTATTCAGAAAATTCTTATGCACAAACCATCTTCTCACCTTAAAAACCTGGAGCTAAAGCTTAAGATGGAGCTCAATCAAACCCTTCTACATAAGGAAATCCTTTGGTTCGAAAAATCTAGAAGTGAGGGAATCTTGTAGGGAGATAAAAACACTTTTTTTCTTCCATCAAAGAACTATTCGAAAAAGAAAGCAAAACATAATAGAGTTTTTGCAAAATAGTGATGGAGTTTGGCAAGATGATCCTGTCCACCTTTGTTCTATGGCGATTAATTTCTTTTCTCGGCTTTATACTGATGATTGCTATAATCGTTCTCCTTATCACATCAGGGGCCAATTTCCTTCCATAAGTGACAAATTGAATTTCCTAGTTAAGAGTACTCTAATGACGAGATTTGGTCCGCCCCTCATGACATGAAACCTTGGAAGTTTCCTAGGTGTGATGGAATCCGTGCAAGGTTCTATCAATTTCAATGGCAAGTGATTAGGCCGGATGTTTGCAAAGAAGTTAAAAGAATTTTTAATGGTGGTCCAATGGATCAGTTTATGAATAAGACTCTTATTTGTCTAATTCCGAAGGTAGAAGTGTCTAAGAATTTGTCCCGATTTTGACCTATTGCTTTGTGTACGGTTCCCTACAAGATTACTACTAAGACAATTGCCAATAAGCTGAAATCTTTTATGCCTTCTCTGATTGGCCCAATCCAAATGAGCTTTGTTTCTGTAACATTTCGAATTCGAGTTACCTAAATATTCGTTAGTCAATTTAATTTTAGAGATAATCTAATAAAACAAAAGGGTATTAATAGTTATAAAAAAAAGAGGGAAATAAGATAAATAGGTGAATAATAATAATAATGATGATGATGATGATGATGGAAAGACAAATTCTAGAGTCCCTTGAAATTTTGGTACAAAGGTACTATGTCTATAAATTCATTAGGAAATAGGGACAATAAAAAAAAAGAGACAGAAAAGAATAACAAAAAGGAGATAGAAAAAGACAAAGAAAAGGGAAAGAAAGAAAACGGAGAGAAAGGAATCGGAGAGGGGAGAACAGGGGAAGTACGGGCCTCTCCACCGATCCGCGGTGCCATGCTGGCCATCTTCTCATCGGCTGTCATCGTATCTCGTTGCTTTTCCATCGCTGAAGTCGAAGCTCCACCGAGGTATTTCCGTTTTTCTTTCCGTTAATCCTCTTCCCCTTAGACGAAGCCTCCTTCTCTCTATTCGGCGAACCATGACGACAGACGGTGGCCTCGCTTGCACTGGCGAGTTCCCTAAGGTGAGACGTTCACCCTTATGCCTTCTATCTGCCTTCAATCGCTAGCAATGCGTAGATCGAAAAAAGAAGAAGCCAGCGGTTCAAGTGTGCTTTTCGGCCAATCCATAGAGCATTAGGGTGCGTGAATGCCACCAGGGGGTTACCGGCGGCTCTAGCTTCAAGTAGACGGCACCGGTGAAGTGCCAGCGAAGCTCTGATCAAGCTCCAGTGAAGCTTCGGTGATGGTTGAAATTGAGAAAAAAATTTGGGAATTTCGCTCAAATGGTACGTGGCTACCAAATTTACTTCCGATTAACCTATTTTTTTTGTAAATCCTGAATTTTTATTTTTGAAACAAATTGTTGGCTCTCGTGTGTCTTAATTCATATAATATACTTGTGGATACATGTTAGTGTTTGAATTGTTTCTTGAATGTTGACGTGGTGGTTCTTTACTGTCAATATTGTTGTTTGTGCAAGATTGTAGGATTTGTTGTCAATCTTTCTTTGGTGTTCTTATTTAACCAAAAATAATGAAAGGCATAAAAAGGCATGAAAGTATGAGTGTTAAAGATACATCAGAGGATCTCTGATGATTTTAACCAAACAGAATTAAAATTTAAATACATTAGATTTGTTATATTATGATATGTGTAGTAAATTCATTGCTGTAATATTAGAAAATTAGTATTGTTAATTGCTCAAATTGATTAACTACAAATAAGAATTTATGAAAATTGATTTAAGATGCAGTCTAATGGGAATAGCTTAAACCAAGTATGGGCACTGTTATAAGAGTTAAATTTCTACCGTATGTAAGCAAATAAATGTGGTTGCACGTATGCAATTAAATGGTGCTAAGTCTGGCCTTGCTGGTTGTGGCTTTATGAATTGAAGTATTTGATTAAATTCTGATCTCAGGAACAGTGACACACAGAATCTGATTTTTGGTAATATAGTGACTTGTAATACTTGTTCACAATACAAGAAAATTTCCTAACCTTGTCTACTATTTATAACGGGATATTAAGTAGGCTTTTGGACTTAAAGAATTTATGTTTGGAGAATAATGTGGTTTAGTTGGTAAATAAAGAGATATGAGCAAAGTCATGAGTGCTAATTTGGCTAGACTTAGGTGTAAATTTGGACTTGGTTCAAGCTAGTTCATATGACTAACTTTAGGGAATTCAGATAGAATCATAATTTGAAGCAATTGGAGTTATAATTATAACTTAGGAGATGAATGAGATGTCACGGATATGTAAGTTTGTGTATATAATATATATATATAACTTAAGTTCTTGGCTTGTAATAAATAAATTGGATTTTTGATTTATGAATTTCCGCATTACTAAGTAAATGCATTAAGACAAAGGTTTAATTTTGTTTATCTATATACTCATTGGATAACTGATACGATTGCTATGCTTATGACAAATTAAAGAGCTAACTGGGACACGTAGCTATGGAAGGTAGTCCTGCCCTTAGAACTTAGAAGTACCTCGTGTAATTCACGTGAGAAATATAGAAAATTTGACTATGTGCGCTTATTGACTGGTTAGGCATGTGACTAAAATTTAGAGGAAACAAATAAGTTTAATTTTAGGTGAATCAATAGACATACGAGGTTTACTTAGTTACACTTTATTCACTAAATTGGTTACATTATTTACTTAGTTTTGTTTGTGAATTTTAATAGGCTAAAATTGTGTTAATTATAAGAATACACTTCTTTTTGGCTTGTTATTTCATAATGTCTTTTTGAGAAGCGGTAATTATAATAAGATGATGTATAGCTATATAAGGTCTATGGAAAATTAATTCGTTGGAGTGATGGCATCATATTTGTCCTTAATAAAACTAGACAGGAATTGGAGTAATGGAATAAAATTGGCATGCCAATTAGGAAAATTAGCAGTACTATGTCCTAATGCGATTATCGGATTGAATGGCTCCAAGAGCTCTTCTAGTGAATGTGATTAAATTAAGTTGTGGGCTGTATGATTCCAAGAGCTCGGTCCACAAGTATGTATAAATTTATTAAATAGTAGGCTATATGGTTCCGAGAACTCAGTCCACTTATGCATATATGTGTATCTGTGTGTGTGTTTGTATATATATATATATATATATATATATATATATATATATATATATATGTACATGAATGTATAGTTAATGGAGAAATTATGAATATTGATAACGAGGAATAATGTTAATTGGACCGTACATTTCTGAGAACTCGATCCTATATTTGATTTCCGTTTATCCAACTCGGTATATAATTTCACTGGATTTTATTGGGGGCAATTATTGAAAATGAATAAGTAATTAAAACTCTTATAAAGATACTATAATGAACATAGTAAATAGCCTATTTGTATTATGGTTAATTATGCACTACATAATTTGATATAACGTAATATTGTTAAGAATATACGTACATATGTACAAGTATGTGTGTGTATGCGATTTTGTGTGAATGCTTGAAATGTGAAGTTTGTGCCCTTGTGGTTTTATTTAGCGAATAGTTTACATAAAATAAAGTATCTACCTAGAAACTAACTATTTAATTTTATGTAATTTAAAAATAATCAAGTATATCCTTAAGAAATCATATATTCAAGTTACAGGTGAGGTTTAATGTTTATTGCTCACGCTTACGTGTACTTTAAGTTCGGAAATGACGGCCTTTATATTCTTTGATTTTATATGTGTATATTGGTTGTATTATAAATGTATTTTTAAACTGTACTACTGAAAAGGTAAATTTGGTAGTCACCACTAAGCTTTTAGCTTAGCACGTGGTTTCTTTTTCACGAGTAGGTTGAGGACCATGGAAATTAATCCTAACCTTTCCTGCATATAGATTAAAGACTAGTTTGTAAGAATATTGATGTTAAAGACAAGTTAATCTATATGCAGGAAAGGTTGGGATTAACTACAGCTAGCCATAAAAAGGGATCGGATTGAAGTGTGGCAACTAAATTTAGTTGCATTACTACTGTTTTACTTTGGCATGTACACGATTAAAGACTAGTTTGTAACAATATTGATGTTTCGTTGATGTCAGGAAAGAAATATTGTAATTGTGACAATTGCATAAGGGAATTGTATGGATGTAGTTGAAAACAAAGATATATATGTGATGTTAACTTGGCAGGTAAAATTTGGTCTGATTGTTATTGAGGAGGATCAGAACTTGTGTTGAAATTTTGATTGAAGTTGTGGAAACAGTTATGTGATTTTAGAAGTGTTTTAGTAAATTTTTCTACAAGAAGTTGTCAATGAGGGAAAATTCTATCGAAATTTTTAGAAAATAAACAATAATTATTAAAATAATAAGAATTTAGATAGTAAATTTTATAGTTGACCCTTCTAAAGAATGTAAACCCGAGTATGGCATTCGGTATTCGGATCTTTTAACTGACAGGGTATATGGTGTTACAGTTTCGAGGTGCCACATTACTGAAAATATTATCATCGTCCAGGAGGTTATTCATACTATGCGGTTCAAGAAAAGGAAAGAAGGGTTCATGGCCATTACGGTTGATTTGGAGAAGGCTTACGACTGTATTAATTAGATGTTCCTTAAAGAGACTCTAGATGATGCTAGTATTCCTATTGCTCTTGTTTCGATTATTATGGACTGTGTTACTATTTCTTCTATGCAATTACTCTGGAATGGGGATCTATCTACTTCTTTTATGCCTAGTCGAGGGCTTAGACAAAGTTGCCTTCTCTCACCCTACTTGTTTGTGCTCTGTATGGAGCGATTGAGCCATGGAATCTGTTATGCAGTTAATAACGGGTCATGGAAGCCTATCTAGTTAAATAAGGATGGACCCCTTCTAAGTCATCTCTTTTTTTAGAATGATCTTATGTTGTTTGCTAAAGCTAATGTTGTGCAAGCGCAGACTATTACTGATGTTCTTAATTGCTTTTGTGCAAGTTCAGGACAAAAAGTCAATGCTCAGAAGACTAATATCTTTTACTCTAGAAATGTGAGCTCTTCTTTTCACAGGGAATTAAATCGATGCTTTAAAGAAGTCACTAACCTGGGGAATATCTTAGCATGCCCTTTTTACACTCGAGAGTTTCTTGTAAACAGTACTCTTACATCTTGGATCGTATGAAAAGCAAGTTGGCTAGCTGGAACTCCTTTCACATTTCGGTGGCAAGGAGAATTACTCTAAGTCAGTTTTATCATCTATGCTCACTTATATCATGCAAGCTTCAATGATCCCTTATTCTCTATGTGCTAACTTTGACAAGATTTCTCGTAATTTTATTTGGGGAGGAACGGAAGATACTCGCAAGCTTGCTCTTATACCTTGGAGCAAAGTTACTCAAATGAAGAGCAGTGGTGGTTAGGGGTGTTCAAAACCCGACCCTACCCGAACAACCCAAAAAATCGATCCGAACAAGAAATTCGGGTAGGGTTGGGGATTTGGGGGTTGTTCGGATCGGGTTAAACCCTCATTAACTCGAAAAATAAATATTTCCTTCCAAGATGCATCGTTTCATGGAAATGGGTCAAGGTCGAGTCGGGTTGACTCGACCCGAACCTCATTTTTAAAAATTAAAATAAAAATAATAATTTTAAAAATAAATTCGGGTTGTTCGGGTTATTCGGGTGGGGTCTGAAATTTTGAGGGTTATTCGGGTAGGGATTCGAATTATTTATAAGGTAGGGTTTGAATATATGGTGTTGTTTGGGTTCGAGTCGGGTTGACCCAAACCCGCCTGATGAACACTCCTAGTGGTGGTTTGGCTGTTTGGGATTTTAACACTCTCAATACAGCTTTTATAATTAAAATTTCTTGGCAACGTTTCATTCAATCTCAACATTCTTAATTGTTTTTGTGCAAGTTCAAGACAAAAAGTCATTGCTCAGAAGACTAATATCTTTTACTCTAGAAATGTGAGCTCTTCTCTTCATAGGAAACTGAATTGATGCTTTAAAGAAGTCGCTGACCTGAAGAAATATCTTGGCATGCCCCTTTTACACTTGAGAGTTTCTCGTAAACAGTACTCTTACATCCTGGATCATATGAAAAGCAAGTTGGCTAGCTAGAACTCCTTTCACATTTCGATGGCAAGGAGAATTACTCTACCTAAGTCAGTTTTATCATTTATGCCCACTTATATCATGCAAGTTTCAATGATCCCTTTTTCTCTATGTGCTAACTTTGCAAGATTTATCATAATTTTATTTGGGGAGGAACAGAAGATACTCGCAAGCTTGCTCTTATGCCTTAGAGCAAAGTTACTTAAATGAAGTGCAGTGGTGGTTTGGTTGTTCAAGATTTTAACACTCTCAATGCAGCTTTTATGATAAAAATTGCTTGGCAGCTTTTCATTCAATCTCAACATCTCTGGGCTTGACTTATCGCTTCGAAGTATAAGTTCCAGCATTCTGTTAGTGCCCATCCTATTGTTCAACGGAATTCCACGCCTCTCTGGAGAAGTATTTGCAAGTACTGGAGTAATGTAACTAGCCACGCTTGAAGATTAATTTTTGATTTGACAGATGGGTACCTGGAGTTAACTCTCCTCTTTTTCACTTTGCCTCGCAACCTATCATGTAAGGACCATACTAGCTCACCTCAAGATTCATCATTTTATAAGCTCTTTTACATAGGATAAACTATTTCCTTTATAGCCCTGTTGGTTAATATTGTTGTATACAAATGCATACCTTAATATACTATGAGAAATTATAAAACATTACATTAAATATTCTATATAATCAACTAAACTGTTCTTTTAATTATTGTTCTTTTAATAAAATATGATAAATACAATAAGAAAATAAATTACAGTTATAATTGACTCTCTCCTATCTCTAGAGTTGGCTTTACAATAGCAGCTCTTGTCCCAACAGAAAGCATCTTGACTTCAAGTACCTACACGAATAAACACCCGTGCTAAGGTATAAAGCTTAGTGGGGAACAATAACTATATGAACAATCACTCACAATGATTGTTTTTAAGCACACAATAAATATTATTATATAAGAATATATCATAATAGACTAATAAAGTCTTTGTCGGTATTATACATATACTGTTCATTTCATACTGTGAAATGCCTGCTAAAACTTCGTGGGTGTGGATAACGGGTGATATTGTACTGTAGTACCCGTAGGTACGAAAAGATATCCAAAGGTATCAATCCTATGGACCCAAATGGACCAAATCATGGGAACCTATAAGAGGTCGAATCATGGGAACCTATACAAGGTCGAATCATATAGCAGTTGCGACTATAATCCTATAGGCATGCCTATCTATCCATCATCAAGTTCTATGTGCAGACAAATAATAATATTCATATGGTATTTGATTTATACAATTCAATTCATCATATAGAAAGATTATATATGTAAGTATCCATTATAATCATGATAGTATACTTAACTATTAGCATATTATTTCGGTAATGCAAATGTGTATATACATAGGCATTATACATAGTAAGTAATGTAAATCATGCATACTCATAAACTAATTTGATACAATTTCATATATATTTATGTTTATCATTCATATATACTCGTATTTTAAAGTCTATTATGTCCGGTTATAGAAGCAACACATGGGGGTAGCCTACTATAGTGGGAAAAGGAAAAAAAAGGCAAGTATAGGGGACAAACGCCTGTTTTAGCGCTCGTAGCAATAGTCGCGCTCTCGACAGGAGGCAATGGCCCAAACGATGGTTCATCTGCTCATAAAATCCTATAAACTGGTTAAGAAAATCAACTTGTACCTCAATTTAGGCATACCAAAAGATATTTTCTGAAAAAGCTGTCTTCTACAAAGTTTTAGCTCTATGTTTCTAGTTTCTAAAACATTAAAAATCACTCCAATCAGATCTATAAATCTCAAGATATTTACTAAAAACTACCGAATGTTCCTAGTGACAGGGCAGCAGTTCTAACCTGGATTCAAGCCAAATTTTCTCTATCCTACAAATTGTTTCAAGCTTTGTGTTCTTCATATAAAATGAATATATATGAGTTTATTTTCATATAAAACTGAAATTTCTCAATTTCACTAACTGTAGTTCAAGATATAATTAAAATAGTGAAGACTGGTCCAATGAATCCTAAGCAGATTTTGGAGATTTCAAGATTTCTAAGCATAGTCCGGTTTTCAACCTATCCCAAACTTAGTTCTTTGTACAAAACATATCTAATAACAACAATAAACATGTATTTAATGTCCATGTTCATCATACACACACATACAACATGAGGAAGTTTTCATACCTATAAAGATTCCATCAATCTTTCTTTCTTCCTTATCTTCTCTTTTCTTTCTCTTGCTCTTCATCTCTACTATCTACAACCTTATATCTACTTGGAGAAGCATCCAAGCAGACTTGAGGAGAAAAATGAGAAGAGAATAGCCAAGGAAAGATAAACAAAAACTTTGTTTTTTGTTTTTGTGGCCAAATATGGCTGGCCAACTCAAAGAAGGAAAGCAACTCCTCTTCTCTCTTTCCAGCCTCACAAGTGCTTAATTCCCATTGGTTTCTTAAAAAAAAAAATCTTACAAACGTTCACTTTAATCCCTCTTTAAATTTATATCTCTTACTTTGGTCTCTCATTTTTCACATATTATATTTCTATCTCAAAACTTTTACTTTTACTTTTTAATTAAATTTCTAATTTGAATTTTTTCCTTAATTAGCCACATAATCAACCTCTGTCTCATGCGAAATTACCATCTATCCCTCTTATGGTACCATTAGGGGCATTACATATCCCAGTTGACTTGATTGAGAAAAACGTGGCTCACTTTGCAACAGATAATGAAGGATGGCTTTGGCATCTATTCGCTAATTTCTTCTCTCATAACACGTTGCTTAAAGTGGCAGCCATTTGTCCTCCCATAACCACTGCTGAAGAGGACTGTTTTTTGGGATTTGTCTCCCTCGAGTGATTTTACTATTAAGTCAGCTTATCACTCTTTGAGCGAGAACTCTATGACTATGAAGGATTCTATTTGGGACATCATCTAGAAGTTAAAGGTGATGCAGCGGATCAAAATATTTCTTTAGCTTGCTCTTAATAACGTAATCATGACGAATTCAGAGAGAAAACGTAGACATTTTGCTATTTATGATGCTTGCTCAATTTGTTGTAGTGCAGGTGAGAATGGAATCCATATTCTTCATGACTATTATGTTGCATCTGCTTTTGGAACCTCTGTCTTCCTATTAATTTCTCCCATCTCTTTATAGAGGTGAAAGACTTGAAGAGCTGGATTAAACTCCACATGCAGCACTACCAGTTGCGAGTTGAGGAGGTTAGTTGGCCTGAGTATTTTGCTATAACATGCTAGTATCTTTGGAAAAATGGAAATGATTTTGTTTTTAAAGGTAATTACAGGCCTACTGCTCTCTTAGTTAGAGACACAGTCAACTATATCACTCACTGTCATAGAACATTCACACAGATGGATTCTTTTGTTAATAATCAATTTGATCCCACTTGTGTTCGTGTTATGAGCCACATGCGAAGGTCTTTTGTGGAATCAATGGGAAAATTGGTGCTCGGGTTATGTTGTAAACATTGGAGCTTGTTGTAATGGCCTCAACACCGAGTCAGTCGTGAATAGTACTTTCCGACAGTGAATAGTATTTTCCGGGCCCGAAAGAATATCCGGAAGTCGAAAATATTTTATTGGACTATTTGAAAGGAATAGTCATTGTGAGTCCGTGGTTGAAATTTGAAGTGAATTCGAGGTCAAATAGGCCTCCGAAAGTCAAAAATAAAAAAAAAAAGTTAGCGGGTCAATTTTCCCGGTAGGGAGGGGAACTTGATTTTACTTAAATAATTAAAAATAGCAAACGATCTCCGAATATTGCCAGATTTTGCGTGCCTACATGAATTTTTATGTAGAATATTTTGGTGATGAGAATAGAATTTTCGGTGATACCGGCAGTTGTTGAATCGGACCGATAACGGACTCCTATTGAGCCAAAAATTTACGTACTACCTATTTTTGATGTTTTAGGAATGATGGAATCAAAATTGAAGTAATTTGAAGTGAGAAAGAGAGAGAAATTTAATTGGGCTTTAGAAAGGCCTAAATGGGCCTTAAGAACAAAATGGGTTAAGCCCATTAATTTGGTCCCATTTTTGGCCCATAAAGAGGGTATAAATAGAGCCAAATATCTGGAGAATTACTCCAGAAAACTCCAGCATTTTCATTCTCCTTGGTGGCCGAACCACCCTCTCTCCCTCTCTCTCTCTTTGATTTCTTCTTCTTCTATCCCAAATCTCTCTTAAACCTCAACATAAGAAATGAAGTTTCAGCTCTCTAGATCACTCTAGTGATCTTAAGCAAGAGATTTGAGCAAGGAAAGGCAAGAAATCAAGTGAAGAAAGGAAAAGAGGTAAGATGGAACTTGAAAATCCAAGTAGTTTTAATTGAGTTTTTGGTGTGTTCTTATAGTTTTTGAGGTGTTTAAGCTAATTATGAGATTGGATTTTTCATTTGAGGACAAAAATTTGATGTTAGGAAGGCTTGAAATTTCGGCCAAAGAAATATTTGTGAAGGGATGGAGTTTTTCTTGGTGTCAAGTGAAGAAATGTGAAGCTTAAGGAAGCTAAAGCATGGAAAAAAAGTAAGTGACTATCAAATCTTTTGATTTCCCTATTAATATGAATTTTCCTTAATTATGTAATTAAGGTAAAAATATGAAAAAATTGTTAATTAATGCAATTATGTTAGGACAAATGAAATTCACCATGAGAGGAAATGAGATGAAGGCATTAATGGAAGAAAGAAAATTTTTAAGGTAGAAAATGGTTGATGGCCGAATTACTAGGGTGAGGAAAATGATGAGAAAAATGCATGAAATTAATGTATGTTAGCTTAAAATAATAATAGACTTGATAATTGATATCTATTAATTTTTAGAGAATATTTGAAATTTATTTGGGAATTTTTAAGATTTTATATAGTGTATGTATTGAATGAAAATTGTGATTTATTGTGAATTAAATGATTAATTTGATGAAAAATGACAATAACCAATAAATAATGGATAAATAAATTTTGTTGGAATTTATTGAATTTATTGTGATTTTATTGGAATTTTTATATGAATATGTATAATGAAAAAAATTGAAGTTTTAATGTAATTGTATAAAAATGACAAAAATGAGGAATTAATGTGAAATTTAATTAATGTCAATGACTAGAAATAAAAAGTCAACCGACGGATTTTTCGAAATAATTATTGGGTCATGAAAATAATAAGAACCATGAATTATTGGTAAATAATTCATAAATAATCGGAAATGATGAAAATAAATTAATACGTAAATAAAAGAAAGATAAAATGAGTTTTGAATAGAAAAATGATTTAAATGAAGAAAAATAAAAGTTTTAGGGGCAAAATGGTAATTTTGCCAAAGTAAGTGATTAACGCGTAAAAATAAGTAAGAAATACTTAATAAGGGTAAAATAGTAATTTTGGAGGCATAACGGTTTTGAAAGATAGAATTTCTGTGGTTTAAGGACTAAAATGTAATTTTACCCGAAAATGGTAAAATTAAAGAATAAAAGATAAATAATAGAGGAAATTATATAATAAAAATGAGAATAAATAATTATAATGGCAAAATTGTAATTATGCATTTGAAATGAATAAATCGATAGAAAAAGTCAAATTATGCTTGTTCGAGGCATAAGATAATAGTTGATATACTTAAAGTTCCTAAATGCCTAAAAGTAGAAAAATAAATACGTGACTAATTTATAAAATAAATTAGTTGACAAAAAAAAAGTATTAAAAGAATTAATGATTATAAAAATGTTTCGCCGACGAAATACAGTTGGCATATCGAATGATTAAAAAGTCTGAATAATAAAGAAAAAGAAGTCAACTATTGAATGATTAGAGAATAATTCGCAAAGAATTATATAAAAAATAATAAAAAGGAAAAGTGTGAATTATAATGCTATAATTCATAACTTATAATCTGTATAAAAGATTTAAGTATCTGAGTGAATTATCGAAGGATAATTCACAAAAGTGATCAGAAAAGAAAAAGTGAATAAAAAGTTATTGAATAGTCAAAGGCACGAAAGAGTGCATTTGATCAAAATAACGTATAGTAATAAACAAAAGAAAGAAATTAAAAGTTTTAAATGTTCAAAATGTTTGCAATGAAATTGATTATGTTTGCCCTTAGCGATAGACAGGTAGTATGATTCTTGTTTTGGATATAATTGGCTAGCCATAGGGATACCTCTGTACTGCGGTGCAAGTCATGGCGACTTGCTTAGCTATGGTTGGGATCTTTGATCTCCATAGCTTCTGTGAAAGTGTATCTGTATCTGTATCTGTATCTATTATGTGAGACTTGATCTTTCGAGATCATTTCTCTATCTGCTACGTAGGACCTTTGGGTCCAGTTCCGTATATCCTTTGTGGAAAACTTGTTATATTGCATGAGGGGCACATCGAAATGAATAAATAAGTACTGTTTCATTGAATTGAATACAGAAAATTATAACGAAACGATTCGTTTGAAATAAAATGCAAAGTCAAAATAAATCTATAAAGATAATGACGAGTCTGAAAAATAATATTAATTGTTCTGCTTAAAGTTAAAAATGGATGATAATGACAAAAGTGAACTTAATGCTTAGGTAACGTTTTTCTGAAAGATAAGTTACCTGAAAAGTAAAATGATATAAAGGCATAGAATTATGCAAGGAATGAAAAATAAAAGATATAAGTTTTAATTAGATAATTAAATATGGATAATGTATAAAAGAAGAAAAGAAAGTTTTGACTGCAAAGTACTCCAAAATAGTTATATATCGCTTTGCGATGAAGCTTATAAGCCTTTAAACAGTAATGTAATTATTAGATTAAAGTTAAAGTAAAGTAATAGAATAAATAGTAAAAAGTGAAGTCATAATACAGATTAAATAATTGAACAGTAAATCAATAACTAAAGTAACTTAATTTGGTACTAGTAAAGACACGAATACCAATACCTATTGCTAATTGAAATGATGGGTAAATAGTTGTGGCTAAAGAATAAAATGAAAGTAATGATAAAAGTCAAAGTAAAGTTAAGAGTTTAGTAACAAAGACCAATGGTTACCAAAATATGAATAAGTAATATGAATTCCGATAACTGAAATATAAGAACAATGTTAATTAGAAGCATAAATTATACAATTGTGCTTGTTCTTGGGAAATTCTTGGATTAATAGTCACCACTGGGCATATTTAATGCTCAGCACGTAGTGCTTACTGCGTGCAGGTTCTGGAGTGTTGCGAAAACACAGTACATTGAAGGATCAGATCGAAAGAGAAGACTTTTGTGATTGTTAGTGTAAGCTTTTGGCATGTATATACTTAGACTATTAAGGTAAAGGTTTGAATGATATTTTGGTTATATGTTTATTTGCCTCGAATGTATGGATTATAATAAGTTTTGATTTGGTGATTAATGATTGTTCATAAGACTGTTATTCGATTCTGTAATTACTGTATAAATTTTCCGAGTGGATTAAAGTGTTCAGTGAAAAAAAAAAAAACTTGCTGTCGTCAGCTAAGTTTCGTTTCAGAAAGTACTGTTTCGAGAAGGGTATTACACTTGTCCCATTCTTTTGGCTGGAATTTGGGGAGTGTACTATGGTCTTTTTATAGCCAAGAATGAAGGGGTGAATAATGTAATAGTAGAATGTGATAACAAATTGGCCATAGATATGATATGCGGCATGTGTTCGATTAATTTTTCATGCATTTCTCTTATTAACCGTATTCAGCATCTATCAGAAGACTTTCAAACTATTTCTTTTTAGCATATCTTTCGTGAAGCAAACTTTGTAGCTAATTATCTTGCTCACCTTGGGCATGGCTTTCTTTCAGGCTATTACTTTTTGTCCTTCCCTCCGTGTGAGATGAGGAATTGGCTTGACCATGACTCCTTTGGAGTTACTTATATTCATTAGTTTCTTATTGTTGTGAGCTTTGCTCACTCTTACTTACCAAAAAAAAAAATGATACAATATAGATAAAATTGAGATTTTTTTTTCAAAAAATTGAAAAAATTTTAAAATAAAATTTATAAAAAAATGGATTATTTAAGTCGATCCGTAATCGGAACCATTCGAATCAATTTATTCAAATTTCAAATCAGTTTTGGTCCGATTTTTAACTTTTCAAATCAAATTTGAGTCTAAATCAAAATCTTATTTGTGTTTTATTAATAATACATTTATTTTCTTAATCTTTTTAAATTTTTCTTCAATAGCAAAAATCTATTAAACAATGTTATACCATTTTATTCAATCATGTTAAAAATAAAATACAATATTATATCATACTACACGATACCTTGCGGTGTCATAGCCCTCGTCATCCAAGCAAAGGGTCAAGTACTTATTTGTTTATTTAATAACGAAAATTCATTTTTTAACACTTAGGTCTTACCCTCTTGGACAACTAATTATCCAGAAAAAAAAAAGCATTTTTACCCCTGTATTTTTTTTTTAATTGAAGTCCTAAACTTTTACTTGTTTAAATTAATTTTATTTTGTCGTAATTAAGTTACTGTTTAGCTAGAGTAAATGGTTTGTTGACGGGACATAATCAAAATTGGAGGA
This sequence comes from Excoecaria agallocha, assembly GCA_037975025.1. Classification (NCBI taxonomy): domain Eukaryota; kingdom Viridiplantae; phylum Streptophyta; class Magnoliopsida; order Malpighiales; family Euphorbiaceae; genus Excoecaria; species Excoecaria agallocha. Next base: position 25,107,452 of record CM075809.1, on the reverse strand, counting down.
TTTAATTTGAAGAAAAATAGAAATTGGATGATTTAATTTTACTTCCTCCGTTTTTTTTTATCTATAACTTTTAAGTAAAATTTAAATTTTATTTATCTGTCACTTTTAAATTTTCAATGTAATTTAATTTTCTTTTTTAATTTATTTTTTTTTCAATAAAGTCGAAAATAATCAAATTTGATAATTTAGTTTTAATGACATAATTTAATACTAAATTTAAATCTTTTTATTATTTCTTAATTTCAGTAAAAATAATAAAAGTGACTGATAAAAAAATGAAGCGAGTAATAAAATAACTTGGAACTTGGAAGACATATTTTTCAGAAACAACTATTGGAGAGTGCAATCTAAATAATAAATATTCAAAGCGTGAAAAAAAAATACATTATTGCAATTACCAATCCAAGTGATGTATTTTTCTCTGTGGATTTTCTATTTTTAAAAGTAAAATGAATTATTTTCTAAATAAGAAAGTTACATTAGGGTGATGAAAATTTATCGTTATTTATTTAGTATTTATTTTGACGGATGAATAGTACAAAATAAGGATCCCTATACGAGTCGAAAACAGACAAACAAATGGGGATTAGAGTCCAGGAATATTGTTGACTTCTTACTAGACCACCTAAATAATGGCACTTGTCTGAAAATTAAGGCCAAACTATGCATTATAAATTAATTATATATAGATTATGATGGTCAATAAATAACTGTGATTCTTCTAATTGAAGTATTCATATTCTGAAGCAGAAGAAAACAGGTTCCATGAATCAAATCCAAATCCATTGGATTATAATCTTAATTGTAATTAAAGCAAAAGTCATTTTCATTCACTTGAGTTAAAATCAGACAAAATCTATAATCTAATTGATACATTTTATTATGGATATTCCCCTGGATTTGTTCCATTTGGAGACATTTTACAGAACCATTGGCTTTGACATCAAGCTTAACTCTTTTATCTTTACCAGAAACCTCTCTATATAAATCAGAGCTCAGGTTTTCTTCTCTGCAACCACAAAAAACTTTCAAAGCATCTCCATGGATTTCCATTTCATTAATTCTACTCAATCCCAAGTGCCAATGAGTAGAGACCCTCATTCAGAATTCGAGGATTTTGACGAGGAAGATGTTTTCTATGCAGAGCTTAGAAGACAGGTTTTGGTTTTGACATCTGATGACACTGATGATTTTGCAGAAACAAAACGTACAAAGTCGTTGTGCAGAACCCCAGCTTGCAAACTGGCAAAACTACAGCCGGACACAGAAAGCTATTTCGGATGCTGGGAGATGCAGAATAATGAATCAGTACCAGCTTGGCTTGTGAACTTGTGGAGAAAGGGAACTGGAACGGGAGTTTTCATCCCTCAAATTGTTAAAACTAGAAGAAGATTGGGGCATGGTGATTGGTTCTCTATCTGGTTAAATCACACAGCTTATTTCTGTTTCTCTCAATCCACTAGTGGATTTGCTAATTTCTGTGTAATTTGCAGGAACAATTTGCACTGGAAGGAGAAGAGAATACAGGCAGGTGAGGCAGAAAAGTCATTGAACGGAATATGCTGTAACATATTTTAATGACATTGACACATTATTTATGCAAAATTAGAACCAATTGCACAGCTTTAAATAACTGTTTCAAATCAGAGTTTTGTGTTATAGTAGGTGGTCAGAAGATAAAATATACTTGTAACAATCCATGACGAGGTTAAAAAATGTATTTGACAATGAGAAAAATGTTAACAATGACGCTTTCTGGATTTCACATGAATTCCCTCAGGTGCCTGGTACATAAGCAGTACTTCAATTTCACATTTTCTGCAGAAAAGATTAATGGGAATTTCCTTAATTACATATGTAAAATAACTATCCTCTAATACCCTCAAGATTCTATTCAAAGTATAGGATATTTGCAATCAATGATGTCATTTCTCTGAGATGTTGAACATAACCTTGGATAATAAGCAAGTTAGAAGGAAAATTGAGCTGTCCCATAACAGTTCCAGTGATGCCAACTCATCTTCGTGGCGTCAATATTTTATACAATTAACACCACGAGGGGTTATACTTATATAGCTTAACTTCAAATATCATCAGAAGATCCTAATTAAGGTGTGAGCTGTGATCTTATGTCAGTCTCTAGGGCGCGCTAGCCACAATGAGCTGAGTGCTCGGAGTCTCGAACTGTAATCACTTATAACAAGTAGGGCTCGAGCAGCCTGTCGTGTTGTCAGAATTCGATGCATTTGCTGCAGAGTTTGCTGCCTTAAGAGATCAGCCTGATGAGAATATGGAATAGAACACCAATACGTTACTATGATGATCAAGATCAAAATGACAAATATTTAAATTGAATCAATGATATTACTTGGTGGAGGAAGTTCTCTAATGTTGCAAGCTTGCCCATTGCAATTGCCATTTGGCCTATGTAGTCAGCAACATTTCCCGAGCCAGCAGGTCCAAGTGAGGTAGATGAAAGTGTGTCTACAAGCGATTGTTGCAAAGCTTCCATGCCCTGAGATAAGGCATCTTCGGCTTGTTGGGAGGATTGCCGCAGATTGCATATGCCCATTAACTGTTGATCTGTCAACGGCTCAAGGTGGTTCCCAAGTATCTAAATTACAATTAAACAAAAAAAGGACTATTCAGCTAAGCCAACGAAGCAAATCACCCGGCTAAAAGAGATCCATGAGTTACCTTAAGAATCTCAGAGGATCTAAACCCACCCAACCACATGAAACATCTTTCGGCAGGCGTCTTCCACATGCCTGAAAGCATGTGAAATACATCAGCCTTTGTCCCGATGCTTTTGAGCTGAAATATATCATCATAATGCGCCATTACACCGTCAACAATAAGGCGCAAATCATTATCCCCCATATGAGAATTGACTGCTGATCTTAAATCACTGATTAGCCGTTGATGTTCATCAAGCTAACGAGCATAGTCCATGTCAAATGCAACAGCCCCTACAAGTATGATATGTGACAACCCAAAAAAAATTAATCTTTACCTAGTTGACCATCATATAGCAAAATATGATCTTTACAATACAATCTTCTACTGGTATAGTCTACCCAAAACCCCTTACCATTTCCAGCCCCATGCTCTGCTGAAATTCCAGTTGCAATAAAAATTCCCTACGGAAAAATGTGAAAGGCCAAGATTTAGTCTATGCAATGAGAGAAATAATCCACTTCTAATTTGTTTTTCATTTTTGAAAATATTTCTTACACCTGCTGCCGAGCTCGTTGAAGCTCTTGCTCTAGCTGTGCAAGCCTCACTCGACTATTCTCGAGCTGCTGGACATAAGCCTATCCAAAAGGAAAACCTATAAATGATCCAAATATGACTCATTCATTAACTTAATGACATGTATACAGCTGTAGCAAATGATCTAGATGGTAAAACCAGTTAATTTAGGCTTCAAAAATGGATGTGGATGGTGAACTTTATTTTTTGAATCTGACCTATATTAATAATAATCAGTAAAAAAGCATAAAGTTAGAATTCAGATTAAGGTATATCCATCACTTAAGCAACAATTAAGTTCCCACTCATTGCTCTAATACTTCACATGACAATTGGAACTGTTTAACACAAAGATCAAGTCCAAATCAAAAAGAACAGTTAACCATCGCAATTAATAGGCATTAGCTCTTCATTAAACAGGAAATTGAATAGGTTTACCATACAAAGGAGAGACTTGAATAGGTTTTTCATAGAAAGGAGAGACATTACTTTCTTCCTAAGCCGACTCTTTCTTGCTGCCTCACGATTCTGAGCCAATCGTCGAAGAGTCTGTTGAAAGAAACCAATAGGAACAATTAAGATAAATTATATAGGTACCACAATTTACTTAGAAAACAAGTATAGTAGTGTCAAAATAACCTTTTGGTCACCAGATTTTGCTTTGGACTGATCCAGAGAATCCACAACCACAATAGCACTATTCTGGACTCCATGTAACTACACAATCTCATAAAAATCAATAAAAAAAAGCTACAATCAGAAGCTTGTTTTAGTTAATCTCGCAAGGTAAAAGCATCAAATTTTCACAAGATTGGGAATTTCAGTATCTAGAATAAGGCAAAGTAAGCAGATAATTCTACTTACCTGGCATTTAATAAAACTCAATTACAGTACAAAGATTCTCAACTACGAACCTGACCCACCATTAAGCAAAAGAAAAAGAGATTCCCATCCAAGAAAACAAATAAAAACAGAGCATAAAATAAAGAATAGAGCATATTTGGCAGAGAAAGAGACACCACACAAAAAAAATGAAAAATAAAAAATAAAAAAGACCTGATTTTTATCACAGTATCAACATCTGTGGAAGTGTCAGTCTGTTGGCTGTTATCTGGCATTCCTGAATCCCCCCAGTTCTCAATATTATGCCCAATTCCCAACGAGGAACCAAAAGTTGTCCCTTTCTGGAACATGTATTGCCCTGTGTCCAAACAACCCGTGCCTGTTGATCCTATCTCTCCACACCCAATACTCTGCCAAACACCAAAAACAAACACTGATATGGACAGCAGCCATTGATGTAAAAATATGAACAGTAAAAAATAAGAAAGAGAGAGGTAGGTGATGACGTCTAGGTACCGTGTTCAAAGCAGTAGCATAGTGCAAGTTATTAGGGAGAACAGCGACATTGCCCGATTTTAAACTGAACATGGAACCTACACTCATTTTTTTATATACCCATGAAAGCTATTAAAGAAACTGAACTTTCAAGCACAGAAAGTCCATATTTTTATCGTATTATTAATATAATAAAAATAATAATAGAAAATATAGAGTGTGACAGTTTTAAAAAAGAAAAAAGAAGAATACTTGGGCTTAAATCAACGGCATCTTGGTGATGAAAAGCAGTAGGAGGTTGATGATCAAGCTCTCCAAGATCCGGAAAACGCGTATGGTTTCGGCTGGTATCTTCTTCTCCACTGTTAAAACTCAGAGAAAATGATTAAAGAAATGGCAGTTTTATGTATATTTATATAACAGCATATCCTTTTTTAAAACAAACACCACCAAGTAGTAGTAAAACATTTTAGAAACAAAAAGGAAAAAAGAAGAAACAGTACCGGAGAAAGAAGGAAGAGTGGCAGTACATATCAGGATGAGGAAGAGAAGGAGAAGCTTTGAAGCTTTGCATAAGAAAGTTTTGTTTTAAATTAGCCTGTAAAGGGTTTTTGGTGGTCTAAGGAAGCAAAAGCCAAAAAGGATTATAAATGGGAAAGTGTGACGTTGAAGAAGGAAGAGAAAATCTGACTGTAATCTTAATGAAGGGGATAGCGTATCAGGACACCCATAGCTACAAATATATATAAAAATATAGGAAATTAGAAGCAGAAGAAAAGGCCATCTCAGGCTTTTTTTATAATGGCGCTCTGACTTGGGATTTTAGTTTCCCAATATCCCCACACATTTCTATATTGTCCTTAAAACTAAGGCCTTATATTATTATATTTTCGTTTGATTTATAAATTCATCTTACTATTCTATTTATTATAACATTGATTTTAGTCTTAAATTTAAAAAATAAATAATTACAGTAATAAGAACTTCCACTTTATGTTTTAGAAAGTAAATTTTATTTACATATTTTAGAATAATCAAATTCAAAACCATATAGTTTTCCTATCTTTTGAAATTTAAAATATATTATTCCATCCCAAAAAAACTTAAAACATATTATTATTATATTTTTAAAAAATATTTGTTTGAAACTCTCAATTCGAAATAGGTAATTGAAATTCTTAGTCTTTTTCGTACCATTTTTTATGTCCGCATCATAGAAGAATTAAAATCATTGTACGTATAACGAAATAAATTCTTAAAAGAAAAAATATGATTGCAAAATTATACAGCTCGAACTAAAAAAAAAAAGGCAATTTAATAATAGAAACAATCTCAATGGTTTAATTCAACATTGGTTGGACTTAAAAACTTACAATATGCTTCGATCATGGGCAGTAAAGAAAGAATCCCTCTAACCCGGGGGATGTGGTTGATTGGTAATGACTCATTCATCCTTAATCAAAAGTCCAATGATCAATTCTTGACTTGGATATAAAACAATCTTAAATTTTCAAATTAGCTATTTTATCCTTCGAGGTGTCTATAATCAGCAAATAAAAATTAATCTGAGTGTGATATGGCTTAAAAATACCTTTTGTCTGTTGGTATGGGTCCGCTTAGAACACCTTATGATATAAATCAAAAAAAAAGAAAGAAAGAATTCCTCTACGTCATAAGCGCCCCTTTATGCACAAGTGGATCGCCTATAAAATATTTTTATCCGGACAAGTATTTAATTCAATTTTATAAATATATTTTACAAATGTAAAATTGATGAAAATAATTTATTGCTAGCCTAGACTCATTAGCAATGTGCACGTATTAATTTTTATGCTAACTATTATTCTCATAAATTCCTTTGATATTTAATTTTTGTTTATTAAATTTTGAAGGCTTGCTTTTATTAATATCACGTAAATTTAGTAAATAAAATTTACGTGTTTAAATAAATTTATGAAAATTTGATATGGGATAATTGATACACTTTTATCAACATGAGAGGGTGTTGTTCGTACACTATCGGGTATAGGTAGACAATAAGTTATTTTATCAATATTAAACCGTCATTTGTAAAGTTAATAATTTAGCATTTTTTTTATTTTATATTCAATTTGTTATTGCAGCAAAACTGATGAAAATAAATAATATAATTTGTCATATAAAATCTGAATGTAAAATAAATTAAAAATAAAAGAAATTTAATAATTAATTTTTTTATATAGAGAGTTTAACGGAGAAAAACGTAAAAATTGAGGAATTTAAAAATATGATTTTGCTTGTGCCTTATGTTTTTTAACATGATTTAAGGGCATATGAACCATGCGTAATATCCGTACATGTATTTCATGAGGTTCGTAGGATTTGATAGGCAATGCATCCATCGACAGTGAGTCGTCCGACTCCCCAAGAAGAGAAAGGTCCTGTAGGGTATATCTGTGACTTGTTTTTATTTTTTTTTGAGAAAATCTGTGACTTGTTTTCGATGAAATGATTCTTTGTTTATTTGTTTGTTGATTCAATCGGGTATTTTAAGTCCTTGACGTGCATGCTATCGCTGTTGCCGTTGCCGTTGCCGTTGCCGTATCTCTCTCTACAATTTTCTTGCAGACAGATACAGCCTTGATTTCTTTTATTATATTTTTCTCAGCCTGGGAAGAGAGAGTCCTGCTGATGTGACGGTGATGAGATATGATTAATCACATCCTAATAAAGGATTTAACTTTCAATTTAATGAGTAGATGCGTCTAGCACAGAGCATCTATCCATACACATGTTCTATGCCAATACCAAAGGGCCACCTACCATTATACAATATTATTTTATTTATTAATTTCATCTATGTTTTTCATTTTTTCTTAAATTCCAAACAATAAAAATAATGCTTTATAATTATAACACCGCCATGAGAGCGTACAATTAATAGCTCAACTACACCCTTGTACAAAATCACAATCCATATGCATATTTGTTCTTATTAGATGCTACTTCTCTTTCTAATACAACCATTAATTGGTTAGCTCTATAAATTGTTTTTTTATTATTACCGGACAATTGGGTTCACTTAAAACGAAAGAAGATATAAATTTCTAACAAGAAAAATTTTAATGGTCAAACTAGTATTTTGAAAAAAAAAAACGAATTAGGTGAAACGAGCCTAGCGTTGGAACAAACCTTATAGTGATAAGTGAGAATGGAGCTATTAAATGGTAAGCTCGGTAAATAGCTATTAGCTAATCAATTGTAATCGTTGCAATAGTTCATGCTTCTGTTGTAATTGCTATCGAGCATTTATCTCATTGGCATCGGTGAAGAGGTAGCACTATATAACTTATAAAAAAAGCTTAATAAATAAGTAGCCCCTTATACTTGTATGCTTTTGTCATTCCGGCCTCCAAACTTATAAATTTACCATTTTAACATTTATAATTGTATTTTACCGATAAAATAAACACCTTGTTAATTTATTGATAGTGCGTGCATTACAGACGCATGATGTGGCATGACTCATCATTTTAAACAAATAATATTACGACACGCGGTCTCATCACCCACTTCACTCTCTGCTCCCCTTCTCTCTCTCTTCCCCCTCTCTTCTCGTTTCTGTGCTTTCCTTCTTGCAAATTTTGAACTATTCATCTTCTTCCTCTCCATTTCTCTATCAATCTTCACTCGCTGTTATAAACCCGTTTCCATTCTCTATCAATTTTCACTTCTAATTGTACAAATAATCTTGCAAAATCGATAGATCGCGAGATAGAAACAACAAAGCAAGATAAAGATGGCAGAGGAAAGAGTAGGAGATGGCGGCTATTAAATCACTGGTGCAGGATGACGACGGCTGCGTTGAAGAATCTCCCTTTTTATACTATTTCTCATTTCCTTTGATTTTGATATTAGATCTAACATGGGGTATGATTTTTGGGGTGAGAGGGACAAAATTGAATTTATTGACCTCATTTTTTTTTTTTTGCAGTGATATGAGATCTGTTGTTTAACTTAGATTTACAATATCATTTTTTTAGGTTGTTGTAGACCCAACATAAACTAAAAAGCTTCCGGACAAAGATGGCGGAGGAAGCATAGCATGTGGAATTGGGGGTTTGAAATCAAAGATAACCATTGTTTTGCACTTGAATTTGAGGAGCGATTTTGCGTTTTGCAAGTTGTTGGAGTAGAATTTGGATGAGGAGATTCCATTTTATTTGCAGCCTCTCTGTTAAAGCAGTAGCGAGGGTTTCCAGTAAGTGGAAGAAGAAGCGTATGAGAGGCTGAAGAGGAAGCGCAGAAAGATGAGACAGAGATCCAAGTAGTTTATTCCGTTCTTTTAAGTATCAAATGACTGTCATTTTAGTTTTTTTGCTTTAATTAGTACTACTTCAAGCAGTATTTTTGGTTTAATTTCATGTTTTATTGAGTACAACTTTTACTACTGTTTTCTATTCAATGGAAGTCAAATTTCGATTTTGCTTATTTAAAAAAAAAGAGTGAATATGTAATTGACAGAATGTGTAATATTTGCGCGAGCTAAGTAGCAGCTCCTTAATTGTGTTTGGGTTGATTTTGCTTTTTAATTGTGTTTTGGTTGTTCGTTGGTGGGGAGTCTGTCAGGAGGAAGAATGAAGAAGATAAAGGTTTTTTTATTTTTTTCGTTGTAATCATCAATTTCTAATCAAATGGGAAATGGGTGTTTCATGCTCCTTCAATGCATGTTATACACTTTCAAATGCCACATCAGCTCTATTTATGCCATATTGGACGTCCAGTCAGCATGAGGCATTTAACATTATTAAAAAAAATAACTATCAGTGGCTAATTGGAAAACATGTAAGTTTAAGGGTCGGGATGATAAAAGTGTACAATTTCAAAGGGTCAATTATGTATTAAGTCTAAAGAAAATAAACATTCTATAAGCAAGAAATATAATCTTTCTTAAAAATATTGTTTTCTCCGATGTTATTAAAATCAGATCGGCTGATAGGTTCGATTTAATAGCAAATTGCCAACTAATTGGATCGGTTTGATGTACAAAAACTGAAAGGAATCGTTTTGAAATGGTATAAAATCAGTTAAACCATGCAGAAATAGAAAAAATCGAATAAAATCATAATAAACGATTTGAATTTGAATAAATTAATTTTTATTCAAAATATTCATACAATATTATTTTTTGTTGAAAAAATAAAATTTAAATATAAATACAAAATAATTAAAATTTAAGTAATTTTAATGAATTTTTTATGAGAAATAAAAATTATAATTTATATTTGATGAATTTCTTTAAAAATTTACAATTTTTTTATTATATTTATCTTAAATTTTTGTTATAAACGTTGAATGACTTAAAAATATTATCTTATTATTAATGTTTAATGATAAATGTATTTTTTAAACTATTTTTAATTTTTTATATAGTAATGTTTTGATAATATTTATATAAAATTTGAAAAATAATATTATTAAAAAAAATTTAGTCGAACCTCAACGAACAACGAATTTTTGAGTTATTTAATTATTTATTCGATCCGATTTTAATAATATTAATTATCTCACTTAAACTTTACCATTGTTTATTAAATGATCATTGAACCTTCAATGCTCTGGAAGTCGAATAAAATAGTTCAGTTATTATTATTTATTAATTTTTTTTATAAAAAAAACATTAAATAACATCTTGTCATTTAAATTATTACTGCAAATTTTAACCAGAAAAAAAAGAAAAAGAAGTGGCTATTGGGTAGGAACAGAAGGAGTACAGCTCAAAATTTAATAGCTCAAAATCATAAATGCAGTAATAAATCAGGACATAAATAAATAGTCTTTATAAATAAGCTTTTGCTTGAAAGGAACCTCTTGGGATTTTTGTAAGAAACTAAGAAGCGCAGAGCTACCGGAAAAGGCGCTTGCTTTTTGTCTCAGCCATCGTGTTGCAGTACCCTTATATGCCTTTATCTATTTTTTAATTCTATTACTCTTTATTTTTAAAAGAAAATTTTATTATTATTTATTATACTCAATTAGAAAAATATTATTATTATATATAGTTAAAATAATGAATATAGTAGGTAATATTTTGCAATTAAAAATGGTACATATGTATGACGCATACTCTACGGCAATGGTACGATACAGGAGTGTAGGAGGGAAGGTTTTATTTTGTTGGTTTGTTGGGTTTGGCATGTGAGGCTGTCAGGTGACCTTCTCTTAATAGAATGACCCGATTGTTGTTTTTTTGTGCTGCGAGTCTTCTCCATATCTCTGCCATATTTCCCTTCTCGTGATAATTTTCAAAACCAAATTTTATTTTCAACTTCTTCCATTTTTTCTTTATACCTTCGGCTACGGACACACTATTTTTTTCTTTTTTTTGCTAAATGGCTACTCTTCTTTCTAATTACTTCTGTTTAGGTAAAGATAACCTCTTGCTTCTCTTAATTTTTATAAGCAAATAAGCAATTTTCTAATGTCTAATTATTATTTCATATAGTCATCTTAAACAAAATCGTGAAATTTCAACTACTTTGTTTATAAATTTAGTTTAAAGTATTTTTGTATTTATTTTAGTAAGTAAAATTTTTATCAATAAAAATAAATATTAAAAATTCGATTCAATCCGAACCGAATAACTATATAAAAAAATAAATTTAAAACTAATTCAATAAAAAAATGAAAAAAAAAAAGATTCGGGCTAACAGTCAATTTGGATATGTATTTTAGTTACAAATAGATATTCTAGAATGCCCTTGGCCACCACCTTTAATATGTATCATTGATTTGATCTGTTTACAATTAAATAAATTTTCTTAGAATTGACAAAAAAAAAAAGGAATGGTTCGGTGGTATTGACTTGGGTGCAGTTTTTGAATTTGGCAGATTCTAGAAGTAGAGAGTATTATTATTATTATTATTCCTCTAATATGAACAAAATCAACTATTGTTTTTGCTAGAACATGGAAAGTAAACAGTAAACACTTAATTGAAATTAATGAACCTTAATATATATATATATATATATATATATATATATATATATATATATATATATATTATATATATATATATTGATATATATAATATATTATATATATATATATATATATAATATAATTGTATTTACTTAGAATCGAATCCTGTGAATTTGAATATTCCGCAATTTAATTAGCAGCCAAAATAGTAGGTTATTGGAGGGACATCCACGATTTCACTTGCGTCCAAGATCATAAAATATGAAAAATAAAATATCCATATGCTGTTCTTGTGCCCATTTGCTAAGCAAGGTTATGCACATCTTGCTTTTCATTATTTTTGGATTTCTACACAAGATCAATTGTGTGGGAGGGCTTAAGTTTTAATAGGTCTGCCCATGTTTTGGCATAGAAAAGCCTTTGAACACTGACCTTCCTTGCATTATGGCAGCTCAAGTTTCTTTCCGACTCAGTTTTCATCCTTTTTTTCTAATAAAATTTATCTGCTGCCAAATGAAAAAATAATAAACATTACCAAATCAATAATTTATAAAAGTGTGAAATGTACTAGTTGCATCCTTAGTCTCCTCCACTTGATAGTAAATTTCTTTTTTTTCTGAACTTGATTCATGAAATTGCTCATTATCCACACCAATAACATTTTATTGGTTTTGGAAAGAAACTTCGGATGCTTGTTACCAGTTTGCAACATTTTAGTCCTTTAACTTTTGAAACACTTAATTATTCTTATAAACCCTTAATTCCTTGATCTTAAACTCAGAAATTTTCAGAACTAGACATTTCATTATTGGATTAATCTATCAAAAATTCATATAGCAAGCCTAGGTTGTCCAACTCCAGATGAAACCCAATCTCAATGAAACCTTTTTCTTTATATCCCTTTCCCACGTAACCCCCAAGCCATTAATAAAATAATTATTCTTTAAATAGTTTTGTCAAATTGACACTCACTAATCAAGATGGTCTAAAGTAGAAGTTTAAACACTCAGTAAGGTAAAATAGAAACATGCAATATAACAAATTCTACGAGTTTAATGGTTTGAGAATGAATATTTTAGAATAAAATATTGCCTCTTCTCTCTGCTAATTAATTTCCATAATTCTAAATATGAGCATGCAAAAATAATTTGAATGAAATTACGATTATTATACGGAAACTCCAACCAGGACCATCCTAATGATCGGAATTGAAAACCTATATTATTCTCTCCATGGGAACTGAATGAACAGTAGTCATTAGGAGCCCATTTTATTTTACACGCGCGACTTAAAATTAGTGGATTCCATTTCAGAGTCGTGTCCAAACCCAAGTTCTAGAACTAGTTATTAAAGCTAGTACGTGCTCAATGAAGACTGGTTCATACAACTTGGTGAGAAAATGACAGCTTGCTAGAAAACAAATTGTAGATTGCACTTTGAATTTAACACACACAAAAAAAAGAAGAAAAAAGAAAGAAAAAACTACATTTTTCTAAACCACGAGGCAGCTACACACAGGAATCAAGGGCTAGTAATAAATTATAGTGCAGTAAGTTAAATGTGAATTTTCTAAGCCAGAAAGAGTTTTCAGACACCGATATGAATATCAAATTGCGTATGTGTCAGTACTTCCCTTGATCGGGCACTCCGATGTTGTAGGCGCTGGTGCAGTATCTCAGACAACTGATTGAAGAATTCAGCATCCCATCTGTGAATCAGCAAAGGGTCTTCTGCATAGCAGATGTATATGGATGTAACAGCACTCTCAACCACAACCATTGCTAGTCCAACCTAAAGTGGACAAATCCCTTCTTGTTAGAATGTCACATAAAAAGTTGAAAGACATACCATATTTCATGGGTTGAAGCACATAACTTATACATCAGATCAAAAGGGATTGTCGATGATTGGTATCTCTCCATATGATTATTAAATTATCACTAACTCAGTGACTGAAGCAAAGTTTTTACTTACTGCAAGCCATTAATCATGCCACTGGAAAGACCACTGTAAGTAACAACTGACATGGAACAAAAAGCAAATTGTAGTGGAAAAGAAAATCTTAGAAAAAAATGCATTTGAGATGCACTTCATAAAACTTATCATAAGCATTAACAATGTAGATAATATGTATACAATTTCACGGATAACTACTTTATCAACAAGATGTATATCTGTCATTTCAAAATGCAACTTGCAAGTAACATATTCATTTTATACCAAAAAAAATATTAAGCAAGAAATATACCAGGTGATCAAAAGGTATTATTGACATGCAAATTTTCCACAAGAAAACAGCAAACAAACATGCGCCAATGAAAGAACAAACTTAACTTTTGCAATTTTAAGCTTTTGTTTTTTTGCACGCAGTGGAAAGAAGAAAAATGAAAATCAGCCAGAAATGCTGCACCAAAATGCGCTATTAGTAACTCACCAATACCATTCCCATCAACATTGCGGTTGATCCTACCATGAGTACTCTGTCATTCCATTTGATATGAGTCCAAACACCTGCGCAAGTCCCGGTGATTAGTCCACTTAAAAGTGTTCCCATCAGCAGAACAGCACCAGAACAATCATAGGCCACAAGTGCTTCAACCCCAGTTGATTGAAATAATTCCCAGGCATCCCGAGCTGACTTGTTAAAACTTTTGCCATAGACAGCTATCTGATGAGAACAGAGAAGAGATATGCCACTGTTAAATAATTTAAGAGAATTGGCGGTCACTAACACCAAGTTAATTATGAATAAGCAAACAAAAGGGAAAAGTTAAAATTTTAAATCAAGTAAAGAACTTCTCAAGTGCATACCAGCTGGAAAAGCAGAAACAAACTTCATAATAAAACCATCCAAATTGCTAGTACTTAAACCATTTTCTACCTTTCTAATTCTAATCAATCAAAATTCACATCTAAGTATACACCAACACCTTCATTCCCCTTGACCTCCATAAGTTATATTACACTCTAAATTGGTCCTCAATATGTAGTGAAATTACTATTTTGAGCCACAAAATTCATGCTGTTTTCAGCATTGCTCGTCAAGAATATATTTAGGCACATCAAAACCCTAAAATTCAGTTTCATAGTCTACCCACCCAATGTGCTTAAATGCTGCTGCTCAAAGGCTCACTACACTCCTCCAAAATGCATTCCTGTTCTCAATAACTCCACAATTAACACGTACTTCTGCTTCATCTCAATGAGTTATTAGCAATGCCTTGTGCCAAAGAAAAGGGAAAATGTACTAGTTTGCCCTCGAAGTTTGTTTCAGGCCTCTATTTTTCCCCTAAAGTTATTTTTGGAGTTATGCCCTTATAGTTATAGGTGCTGAAAGAGTGCTAAAAAGGAACATTTTAGCACCATTTTCAATCATTATAGGGGCAGTTTTGCTCTAAAAACAATTAAGGGGCAAAACAAAGCTCCGAGACAAATGTAAGGATAAAATAGTACCTTTCCCCCAAAGTAAAAACATAATTAACTTCCCAGTTTAGGTTCCAATCATGTTCTGCCACTTTCTCAGATTATATCTGGGTTGAGGCATTATTGCTGAATTTTCGCTAGGTTCAATCCATGAACAGGAAAAAGGTATTCCAAAGAGACAGAAAACCACCACAACATTTTAAAGCCCCAAGATGAAAGTCTTGCGCAAAACCCATGCTAAAACATGCCCATAAAAGCACAAATGTAATAGTTGTAAGACAAAAAAGACTAGCATTATCCATGAAACATATTGACTAAAAAAGGGGGAAATGCTACAACTCTTAAGTTATTATTTGGCCTAAATATTTGTCATTACCAGGCCACATGATTGTCATACAAAATCAGTATCAAATGAAGAAAAAAATCATGCAAGATACAGAGCTTTGAGTGAAGTACCTGGACATAGGCATATTTGTTGAAAAACCGGACAAGAGTCTCTACGAGATGAAAAAGAAAATCAACACAGCAAAGCAGGCACTCATTCTTGCCTATCTTTGAGCGCAATCCCCTGATCTAAAAAATACTTTTAAGTCAAAAACATGGAGAAAACAGAAATAAATTGGTAAACCAGATACCAAAAGCATATGCTGTAAAACCTACCTCCCATCGCAATGTCCTAATTGCAGCTGTGAAGAGTGATCCATAGCAAATGCTGCCAAAAGATGTTGTGACAGCATACCTTAAAGAATTCATCAATGGGTTAGGAGGCATCGATGCTGCTTCTCGACCCCCATGAATAAGAACGAGGAACACCATCCCAGACACTATTACATGTACAGTGTTGGAGAGGACTGCACCTGTCCAGAATAAGCTTACTGAGAGAACCTGGGTACATAAGTAATAGCATTAGAAGTGTAACTACTCTGTGGATGCAGACTATAATTAATGAATATTCTAATAGAACTTTGCAAATCTCATCCTGGAGATTGAACTTGGAATAAAGAGCAAAACTTGCCAGCTCACCACAAGAAGCCACCAGCGTCCTCCATCCTCCATGCTAGAAGCCACAATGCCAGCAGCCCCAAAAGACCATATTCCCGTCCATAAGAGCATGATTAGCATGAATGCATATGCTACTCTCATAACTTCAGGAAGACTCCAGACCATCTTCACGGCTTTTTTCAGCACCAACATGGTAAACGGAAGTCTACAAAAGATCAGAAAATGGTCAGAGTTGGGTCTTACAATCAAATTTCCAATTTGTAGATTTCTCTATTGACAGTTGTGTGTTTGTGACAGACAAACAAAGAAACAGAGAATTTTAGATACAATAGAAGCCAACATTTAAACAAATCCTCACAAGTTAAAAAAACCACTTAAACTAAATGATTAAAAAAAACAAAAATAACAAAAAAGGAAACTTCACTTGCAGGTACCTACGAATAGCTACTTCACTTACTATGCATAAGATATAATCTTTGAAACTACAATTCATTTTGAAAACTAACCATTTCCATCAGATGATTGACTTCAAACTTGCCAATTGGCATATATTACACAAACAGCATGAAGAGCATAATTCCTTTTTTTTTTCTTTTCCAATGATGTTCACTACAATTACAGCCTTGTTCGCTTGAAAATAAGGGCTTGAATCACACTGTCTGCTTGTGACCAATATGTTTAGAAATTTCATTTTCAAGGTCAATAACATCTCAGCATTAATGTTAAGAACCCAAAGCAAACAGATTCTTGATACTTGTTCTATGACTAAGAAACACAACTGAGGCCTTTTCATGTTATTTAGCCATCCAAACTTTAAGTTTGTGGGTTATAAGAACAAGAAAATCATGTTAATCATCTATTTTATATATAAAATCACCATCTATTAACTTGTTTCCTTTTTGTTTTTTGCTTTTACATATTTACTACAAATAGTGCTATTTCAAGAATACCTTATTTCTTTCTCATTATATTGCATGAGAAGAATCTAAAAATTGCACGATGGAAGAATCCATAAGATTATTCTTAATATAACTATAACTCCTTAGATTCTTATAGATATTTCTAAAAAATAAAATAAATACAACAAATAAATAAAAGCTGATCATTAACGAAAAGCAAAGCAACAGAGAGCACCAAGAAGCAAGGGACACCTGAAAAGCATTAAATTTGTGAACTTTTGCAGACTATAGAGTATAAATTTATGAAGTTGAAAGTCAGATGACAATCAAGGGAATACCAAAACACTAGACTAAATTAAAATTTAGATTCAATACCAGAAAGTTGCATCCTCATACCTGTCTATGACACATATGACATACAAAAACTGCAATGCAGCACCGATTGCAAATGCAACACCCCAGAAAAACTGCTCACACCAGAAACACAAGACACTGATCACAGCAAGATAAGTAGTCAAAATATGGACCGAGATCTTCATCATCTGATTTGCACGCGAACCAAGCAACAACAACCAAGTCCACCCAAGCACAGTCCCAATTCCACCAGCAAGAGCATACATTGGCCAATAATCTTCAGTAAATCCTGTACTATTACCCGTAGAACCAGTAGTAAATCTATCAATATTAAACCTATCTGATTTCTTAAACCTATTGAGGCCAAGAATTGCAAGAGCAAATCCTAATCCGACCAAATGAAGTAAGAAGATCCCCAACCAGAAAACATCATGCCAACGCCTTGGCAAATCAGGCGCTAGCGTTTGACCCCCGCTGCCACTTCTTTGACTCCTCATTACATTCTAAAAAGGAAAAAATAAAAAAAATCCGATTGAGAATAATACCGACAACCGAACAAAAAAAAAAAAGAAGAAACTGAAATCCGATTGAGGAGATTTTATAATGTTTTTTGAAAACAATACAACACACACTTACTTTCCTGAACACCAACAGTGAGTTAATCAAGATTATGAACATTTCAAGTCTATATAAATAAAGAACTCACTATGAACCTAGAAACAAAAGAATTCAAATATGAAAGAACCGGGATCACAAAACTTCAGCCATTGACTGCTAAATTGAGCATAAGTGCAAAGAAAAAAAAGTGATTACAAATGATAAAACAAAACAATTAAATAGAAGAGGCAAACCTAAAACAGTTATTACAATCAAATAACCAATTAAAAAATGAACAAGACCTGATCCATGGCGGGGACGGAGGCGGAGTCGGAATCGGAGGAAGAGGTTTGAGAGTCACTCATGGCGTTAGCTTGAGAAATGGATAGAAAAAATGAAGAAAAGAATGATTGATCAAAGCATTATTAATTGTTTGATAGAGAGATAGAGAGGAAGAAAATAAACTTAGAAAGATTGTCAAAGTAAACAGAGAGAGAGAGTTGAAAACGTAAGGATTAAGGCAGAGGAAGATAGAATGGTCAATGGATTAGGGTTTTGGTTAGAGAAAGAAACAAGAATAATAATTAAGAATTGAAGAAGGTTGAAGAGAAATGGAGGGGAAAAGAAACTGAAACCCAACGGCTGGAGAGAGAGAGAGACTGAGACTGAGTTAACTCAACTGGACGCTAATAAAACGGTTGGCTTTTTAGCTGTATGAGCGTGATAGACTCATGCGCAGGCTAAATCAACACGCGCTTTTTTTTTTTCCTCTTTTCCTGCAAATTTGGCTTTCTTTTATTGCAGTAATAATTTATGTTTCAATTTATATGTACAAAATTATGGTGCAAAATTCGAACTTAAAGCTTCCAAGATAATAAAATCAGATATTTTGTGTATTAATTGGGGCATAATTTTAAAATTATTCTTATCATTCATGTTGCAATTGGATACTAATGTTCACTTGATTATTGGCAGTTCGTCAAACGGCGGGTTGCATATTTGGAAAACAACTCAGAAACATCGTAAAACTATAATTAAAACGCTGAATATATTAAATAACGCAACAAAAACAAAAACTATATTAATTAAACAAAGCCGGCTGATGGAACCATGTTGAAATTGTCTGAATCTCGTAGATTTGATTTTTTATTACCTGTGATTTAAATAATCCAATTTTTATGCCCTCGTCCGCCTCTTTGTCCACATCATCACCTACTGCTGGCTGCTTTTATTCGAATCATTATTTAATTGAATTAATATATAATTTTTTTTATATTATTACTATTTATTATATCAAATTATTTTTTAAATTTATTAAAAATATCAAATTATTCTCCTGTATGATACGTGTCAATTCACAAATAACTTGTAAAAAGTACATACTAAATAGTAGTACAGAAATAATTTGATATTTTTAATAAATTTTAGAAGATAATTAAATATTTTTAATAATATAATCTGTATTTTTTATATTTTAAAAATATTTGAGTAATTAATATAATATTTTTAATAAATTTTAAAAAATAATTTAATATATAATTAATTTAAAAAAAATTAATAAACTATAATAATTTATTGAAAATTTTATTTATTATCCTTTATTTAATTTCACACAACCTCGTGAAATCATTAAAAACCGTTGCCTACCTGGCCCTCAAAGACTCCTCCTTTTAGGCTGCAGAAGTTTGGCCAAGTGTTATGAGCTGGTTGACAATGGCTCTCCAGCATGCTCATCATTTCATTCTTTACATTACCGTCCAATAAAATTAAAAGTACTGAATTTCGGAAATTACATTTTTAAATAAAATATTTTATCTTTTTTTATAGTATGAATTTGGATTTGTATTTGAAATTTGTTTTGTTGTTTTAGAAAACTGTATTAGACGGGTCCATTGGCCCATGAAGAGACCCATTGCCCCATTCTTACCATCCAATGAAGCAATTTGCACCAATCCCCTAGTTTCTGCTTAAGGGTACTGTAAAGAGAGAGAGGGATAATTATGGAGGTGTTGAAGGATTTTGAAGTTGCTATCAGCTGATGTTTTATAGCTTAAATGGCCTAATTGAAAGTTTCATTAGGAGTTGATGGAGAAATCATCGATGGAAAAAGGTTTTTTTTTTCCCATAATAAAGTTAATCCGACTTGAATTATATTAGCCGAAACATGTGGAAAAAGAAAATTACTTTTAGAGGTTAAACATCGTATTTTTATGTTGGGTTCTTTTCTTTTCCTATTACATATAGTTAAATTCTCTCTTGTTAGCTGTTTAATTAAAAATTGCTGGATTCTTTTTATAATCATCCATAAATATTTGATAACAACCCATAATAAAATATATATAATTTTAAGGACTGTAATAATTTGTTATAAAACAAACCACACAACTTTGCAAAATAATCTAATCTATAGTGGTATAGATTGAAAAAAGTACAAAACTGCTCCTCGCTTATTTTAGAGTGCCAAAAATGCTTTTATCATTTATTTCGGAGCAAAAATGTTCGTAATATAAAGATAATTAATATAAAAATACCAATTTAAGTAATTTTCGTTAACTTTAAACTAACAGTATTGTTATGACACTAACGTAACGTTGATTCACGTACAAAAGATGCATATTTTTCAAATTTTTTTTAGTTTTATCTATTTAAAATATATTTATTAACTTAACAAATTTTGCCATTGATATGACATGTTTTGCATGTATTAACATTATTTAAGTGTCATGTCAATACCATTCTATACTGTTAACTCATACTAGATGGAAGTTACTTATAATAACATTTTTTTTACCGAATTTTTATTATTTTTGTTTTCAAATAAACGATAAGTACATTTTAGTACCTTAAAAAAACCGTGAGAGATATTTTTGTATTTTTATTCAGTATAGATTATCATTTAGTAAAAACTATACACATAAATCGTGATGAAAATTGAAAAATGTAAATAATTTTTCGAAAAAAAATGATAATGTTTTATTGATAAAAATGCAATTTAAAAAAAAAATTAAAGGGGCCATTAATTCTGTATATGGGCCAAGCAGAGCGCAGGCCTCACACCTGTTAGAACCCAGCCTGCTTTCAAAATGTCCTAACAAGCACACAACGCAATGCAATAGAAGTCAAATCCCATTGACAATGGAGAGGCACAATCCATGGAGTTGCACGTGAAATGCTACCTCAGTAAAGTAACGGACATGCCAGAAAAGAAAGAGCAAATGCCTCAGCAAAGCAATGGCAATTTATGCTTTTGATTAAATGACAGCTTTATAACTAAAACGTAGCGTTTACTATACATTGGCCTTTCCAGAGGTGTACCTTGTTAAATATTTCCGTTGCTATGGGTAATATTGTCATTCAGTCCGTCTATATTTTTTTAACATTGAGCAGGCTCGAATCCTATGACGGAATTGGCAAGATCGAAACCTACACGTGTCCCCTGCTGCTGCACATTCCCAATTATGGACAACTGTGACCCCGTTGGGGCAAAAGCCAAACAAAACGTTCCATCCGAGTCAACCGGTATTAGGTAATTCTTCGCCGGTAACGGTAACATTCTGCCATTTGGGAAGTAAAACGACACCGTTGGAACCTCCACGCTATCCATCGTCGACAAATCATAACACGTGTCAAACAATGCCACGCTGTCTGCTGACGTCAAGTGTCTCGTGCCTTTCACAAACGCATCACGCAGAGAGTGGTAGGCGTCCGTTTGCAACCGAGTTATGGCCGTGCCCGAGTCGATGATTACCCCTCCGTTTCCTGACTCGTCGATTGTGAATGTCGACTCAGGAATCGGCAGCAAATCGCCACCCACAGAAACTCCTGTCATTCCGACGTAATAAAACGTGTCCAGCTCGTGGTTGCGGAGCATTGGAGCAGTGACGGCGTTAGGATGTAATGGCGAGTTAAACTCGAGAGTTGAAGCTGAGTCGGAGTCGCGGTCCACAAGACAATAAGAGAAAGTAGTAGCGTTAATCTGAGAAGGAAAAGAGAGTGAGCCACCGCCTAGTCCAAGTAAGCCCGCGGCTCCAACGAACAAGCCTTCGTTATTATGACCACAACCGATTGCAATATTTTCAACGGAAGCTGAGCCGAGAGTGATGGTCTCGGTGACAAAATCGCCGAGGGTATATGAACCGTCTCCATAGGAAACTTCATAAAGGCAGCTGTCATTGCGGCATTCAAATACGTCGAGCGACTGGCATTGTTTAGTCTTGCAAGAAAGAGGAGAGTAGGAAGTTGAAGAAACAGGATCAAAAATCGGATCAGCTTGCTGGTAGCAATTAGCGCAAGGGGCGCATTGTAACCAATTGACATCACTGCCAGTGTCAAGCACCACATAAACAGAACTCGGCGGTTTGCCGATTCCAACTCGGGAGAAGTACTCACCGCTTCCTTGACTGGTTCCGGACACAATCGGACCTTGAAGATCTTCAGCTTCGAATCCCACATCACTGTCTAGTGGTTTAAGATCTGAGTTTAAAATGGCGTGAGTAGCGAGATGCAAGCGAGTTATGAAAGATCTGACCCGGGCTGAGTCACGCTGAAGTCGAGCTAAGGTAAGTGATCTGTAGTCAGTATGTGTAGTGTTATGGAGAGAAGTTCTAGAATGCAGCTCCATTTTTAACGAAGACGAAGAAGCAAATGGCTCTAGCGTTTTGGGGTGGGGAGAGAAAATGCGTTTGGTGCTGTGAATGGAAGCTTTGACATCAAGAAATGTGGTTTTAGAGTGTTGGTGCGGTAGGCTTCGAGAGGAAAAGCATGGAGAAGAGAGAAGCAGAGCGAACAGAGAATAAAAGAGAAAACCCATGAGAGAAGAAGAAGAAGAAGTGTTTTAGGATAAGGAAATTGTTGAAATTTGGTTGAATTTATATGAATTAGGAAGTGGGTCACGCTTTTGCTTTTGGTATAAATAAATGAAAGCAAAGCGTAGGCAGAACAGAAGCTTTAGGTGAGTGTAAATAATGTAATCTTAGGTTAGATTTTTCCTGAGCATTGCCTTTGTATGGTTGGAAATCTTTGTTTTCGATTCTATTCAAGTATTTTGAAATGAATGTTTCATGTAATATTGTAGTGATGCATGTCATATAATATAAGATAAGAGAAAATAGTATGGCTTTCTTGAAAATATATGATATAAAGGTTAATGGCATGTTTTTCAGAGTTGTAATTTTAGTAGGATTTTATTAGAATTAGCATGATTGGAGTTGTGGCTTTTTCTTTATCCCAGTTTCACTCTTTTGACTACTTTCTGATTTGGGTCCGCAGATTCGACCCAAAAAGAAGGAAATAAAAGGGGATTTCCTCAAAAATACCCGTAAAAATAGATGAGTTTTTAAAATTACACCCTTCTCCTTTCCCCTTTTAAAATTGTCTTTTTTTAAATTTCTATTTTTAAAAATACCCTCTCTAAAAAATTTAAGTTCTACGACTGCGTTGCTTAAGCTCAGGTTTCTCCATCTCCATGAACCATCAAGAACTCACTACACACTGATGGAATATCACATTCTCTCCTTATAAATACGTCTTACACCATTCAGAACTAGAGATTTGAAAATCAAAGCAGTTATTTCCAAGAAAACAAATCACAAACTTTAAAAAGATCCAAGAAAAAGATGTCTTTGATCCAAAGCGGCTTCTTGGTGGCCGGAGAAGCAACATCTTCGACTTGCTCTCTCTCGATATCTGGGATCCTTTCCAAGACTTCCATTTCAGCACCGCCGTAGCTCCACTACGGTCGTCGGAACTATCAAGCGAGACAGCGCCCGTGGTTAATGCCTACATTGACTGGAAAGAAACACCGGAGGCTCATGTTTTGAAGGCTGATTTCCAGGTTCGAAGAAAAAAGAAGTGAAAGTGGAGATCGAAGGAGGTACGGTTTTGATATTACAACTAATTTTTTAGTTTCACGCGCTAATTAGGATAGTTGATTGAAGAGTTTTGAGCTGATAAAACACAAGGCATATGCAAGTAAGGAGCATCCTTCGAAACAAGGGATTTAGGTACAAATCATTGTTATATCCAATGTTATTGTTGTGCTTTTATATTTTCATTAATAATTAAATCCATAAATTACGAAACAAGCTCCAAAAAGTGCATCTTCATTTCTTTAATAGTTTTCAAGACAGAAATTACTAGTACTATATTAAATGTATCAATCACTATCTCTTTTCTCATATATAAAATAAATAAATAAATATTACAGCTATCATACTAGAAGTATCAAACACATTTTTCAATAAATATGTACTAAGGAGGTTAAAATTGGATGCTATTTTATTTTTTTATTTTTAAAGATCAAAAGATACACAATTACACCTAATTAAATTCTCACATCTAATTTCTATTAAAAATCTTTTTAATTTTTGAAAGATGAAACTTTAGATAGGGAAGGAAAAGATAGAGTTAATTTATGAATTACTATTATTTTTATTGATTCAGTTATTAATTTCACGAAACAAATTGCATTTTTTTTTAATTATCATTTTTTATTTAATTATTAACTGCAGTTATTGGTATATCCTTTTAGTAAAAGAATTTTACTCTAGTTATATATTCTGGATTTGTGGGGGCTTTGAAAATTAATACTCCATGTATTTAAAAATAAGTTATCATTTTATTTTTTTTGTATAAAAATAAATAAAATAAAATATATATCCTATACATTTCAATACAAAATCAAGAATTTGGTATACACGATGACATACCACAATCTAGAAAAGAATTTTCATTCTGTAATTTGGTATACCGGCGGATATATCAGATATTCTGATGGGTATACCTAGTATACCAGCGGATATATCAGATATTCTGATGGGTATACCTAATATACCGGCGAGTATATCAAAATTCAGGAGAGGATTTTTATTGTGCAATTTTGATATACCGGCTAGGATTTTCATTCTGAAATTTGATATAACAGCTTGTATACAAAAAAAAAATGTTCATATTCTGTTTTTTGGGCTACCAACCGATATACCAAATTTTAAAATATATTTACATTCTATTTTTTAGTATACCGGCCGCTACACCTAGTATACCTCAATGGGTAGAGAAATCATCCAAAAAAAATGAAAAACATATACATTGTTATAGATTTATAATATTTCAAATAAATGACTTCTGGGTTGCACCCTATAGAGACCAACACAAAATCAAAAGAAACATTTTTTTTGCTTTGTCAAATTTTCTATTTTTGTGTATTTTTTAAATGCAATTTGCTGCCATATCATGTATTGCACCAAAAATTGGATTCGGACAGCCATTTTACATTGCTGCACCGATTTCTCAGGCTTGAACATAAAATCTGTATCAAAAATCTACAGCATAAAAAGCTAAGTAAGTTGTAGGCGATGAGAAGATGTGGCTGTATCATGCAGTCTGAGAGGATGGAGATGCTGAATCACTACTACAATTGAATCCAGGGAGGCTTTATCGCGACGAGAAGAAATTGGCTGCATGTGTGTGCAAAAATTTTAGTAATAGAAAATGTGGTTTGCTGAAATAGATGTTTGTCAAGATAAAGCTCAATTTAATTCACTGACCTTTCCAAGATTTCAGCAGTAGTCTTCTTAGTATCAGATGATGGCTGGCATTTCCATCGCCATTCCAGCTTAGTTTCTTCGTTTTCAAAGGTCCAAAAGACAACTGCAAATAGAAAGCCAACACAAAAAGTAAAACCAATATATCAGTTACAGAATTATCATTGGTTGAAATTGGCAAACAAAAGTAGATGTTTGCATGGGAAGCATCTGAGTAATCACATATTTCAAATAAACATATTAACAACTTAGGAAAAGATAAAATTTGCAAATGATTCTACTTGGTCAGATTAACTCATTCTGCCCAATTTTGTCTTCACACAGATATAAGGAATCTAAACCTCAAATAAGCCAAACAATTAAAGGCTTAATATTTATCACACAATGAAGTAATCAAACACCTGAAGTCAAGATCTTAAGAGTGCTATCCCTCAAACTTGTTCAGGAATAAAATTTGAAGAACAATATCATCAAAGAGAAGTTCGCATACACACTCTAATATTAGGAATTATAACGAAAAATAAGGTTGGCTCTATTAAAAAAAAATGCTAGTTATATTTCAAAGAAAATATTTTAGTCTTTACACTGTTTTATATGGTAATTTACATTTTTGTGAAAGTAATGGTTGTTTCAAGTAACTTATTTGTAATACAACAGCTCATGTGAATAAACTTCAAATTCTTAAATTTGGAAAATTATATAATCGTTCAATATGTTCATTAATATTAAGAATATCATATCAGAAATAAAGTAGAATAAAAGTTCCAAATTTTTATGATAAAGAAATATACTGTTGGGCACCAGACTTGTTAATTTTCCAAAAAAAGAGACCATAGTGATTTCCCACTAGTTAAACAAGAAATTACTAACTCGTTTGTGGCCATCGCCGGCATCGGCGAACGATATACGGACCCAGGCTGTTGAAATCCCAAGTAATGCTCAGCCAAATGAATGTATTCGGACACCGGCTGATCCCACTGCGCTGCTCTCTCTTTCACCTCCTCTTCCCTCGCTGTCAATTTTAAATTGGAGAGAAAAGAGGAAGTATTGGGATACCATCGCAGACCCAAGCATTGAGGCCATCAGTGATGCAGGGATTGAAGTGAGAATCGAACTATGTGCCTTTGACGAAAATTGGGTTGCTTGCGATTTCAAGCTTCAGGCAGATATGCCTGGCCGCTTCTGATGGTGCTTCCATTTTTTTCAGTTCTCCAATTTTTGAGAGCGTAGCAGAGAAGTTATGAAATGGGCGATGGACAGAGATACAGGAGAGAAAATGGGAGATGGGTAACAGTCCACAACAATGTTATTAAAACCGGTTCGGATAAAAAACCAACAAGTCTAGGATTCGTAATTCGACCAATTCAATCAAATTCAACCGAATTTTTATATTTTTAAAATATTATAATTATTATAATTCTTCAAATACTATTGAATAAAAATTAAAAAAATATTCATCAAACATTAAATATATATCACAAATATTATAATAATAAATTACAAAATATAATTTTAATTTTATTATTAAAAGTGATTAATTATAAATTTTTAAATATTATATGTTAGAAACATAAAAATACAACCATATTATGAAAATAATTTCATGTTTAGATAGAGTACTAATGAAATAAACACAATAAATATTAACCTTGCATATATGAATATAATTATATTTAATTATAATAAATTCAAATAGATAATAAGTATATTATATTATTAAATGATATTTTTAAAATTTAAAATACTAATTTTTTAAATAAATAAATAATAAAAATTTAATATATATGTATATTTTAAATTTTTATTATTTATTTATTTGAAAAAAATTAATATTTTAAATTCTAAAGATATTACTTAATAATTTAATATACTATTATAATGATCCAAATAGATAATAAATATATTAAATTATTAAGTAACATATTTAAAATACCATTTTTTAAATAATGAATATTAGAGGTGGCAAATGGATGGGTTTGGGTTGGGTCATTAATGGATGGGTCATTAATGGATTGGGTCATTAATGGGTCAAAAAATATGGATCATTAATGGATTGGGTCATTAATGGGTTGGGTTGATTTGGGTCGATCCATGGGTTTGAGTTAATTTTAAATATTTATTTTTAAAAACATATTTAATCGTAAATATATTTAAAGTTTTTATTTAATATTTCGTTATGTTGAATTAAATGATTAGAATATACTATACTGCAAAACAGTTGGTCATTATAAAGAGTAATATTTCGATTATAACTTAATTTTTTAATGCTATTAACTTTTAATGCTTATTTTAATAATTGTTATTATTCAAAAAAATAAAATAAAATAAAAAGAATTGTTATTATGTATATATATAATGAGATATTTAAATTATTTATTTGAAATATGATTTTTTTGTATCAATTTTTTCTTTTTTTGTGTGTCCATTTTTAACATTAAAGTAAATTATTTAAAATATATTTTTCGTATTATTGACTCGCTACCTTTTTCGTATTTTTGACTTTTGAAATCCTATTTGACCTCAAATTCACTTCAAATTTCAACCATAGATTCACATTGACTATTCCTTTCAAATGATCCAATAAAATATTTTTGACTTTCGGATGTCATTTCGGACCCGAAAAATACTCTTCACTGTCGAAAAATAAAATAAAAGAAAAAGAATTGTTATTATGTATATATATAATGAGATCTTTAAATTATTTATTTGAAATACGATTATTTTTTGTATCAATTTTTTCTTTTTTTTTCTTTTTTTGTCCATTTTTAACATTAAAGTAAATTATTTAAAATATATTTTTCGTATTATTGATTCGCTACCTTTTTCGTATTTTTGACTTTTGAAAGCCTATTTGACCTCAAATTCACTATTCCTTTCAAATGATCCAATAAAATATTTTTGACTTTCGGGTGTCATTTTGGACCCGAAAAATACTCTTCACTGTCGAAAAGTACTATTTAGGGCTGACCCGGTATTGATGTCATTATATACCCAATGGGTCAAGATGTTTGAATCTTGAAAATACCCATTGGGTTAATACTCAATGACCCAATGGGTTGGAAAGTGAGATGGATCAATTTTGGGTTAACTCAATGGGTATTGGGTTGGATTGGGTTGGGTTGAAAAATAAAATAGGTCAATTTTGGGTTGACCCAATAGGTATTTATATGAATTGGGTTGGGTTTGGGTCAATTTTTTTTGGATAAATTTGGGTCGATCCATGGGTTTGGATCAATTTTGCCAGGTCTAATGAATATATATATATATGTGTGTGTGTGTGTGAAAATATACAAAAAATAATAATTTTTTATACTTTTTAGCAAAAAATTCGATTTTATCCGGTCCTTCTATTTTTTGGTTTAATCCAATTTTTTAAGTTCAACTCAGTTTTTTACTAATATGATTTTCAGTAATTGAATCAACCGGCTGGTCTATCGATTCGTGATTAAATCGATTGATTCGGTCAGATTTTAATAATTATGATCTATATGGTAAAAATAAAAAATATATTTTTAAAAACAAAAATTAAAAAAAAAGTATTTTTAAACTTAAAAAAATATGGTTGTATCTTTAAAAAATAGGGTAAAAAAAGTGGTAAACCGCAAAAATTTCTCAAAAAAAAAGTTAACTTTACGGATGAAGGTATTGGGTGGAGAATAAAGGAGTTATTGGGCCTACTTTGAGACTATAGTGGGTCAAAAAGTTGAGTTTTGTAGAATTTTTTTTTTTAAATTTGAGATTGTTTGGATTAATATTTAGAAAAATGGAGTTATTTTTTTACTATTTAGATAAATGAGATCTATCATTCTATTTTTGCAACTATTTATTACGAAAATGGGATGGTGGGATTCACTTATTTAATTTCGTAATAAGGGACTGTGAAAATAAATTTATATTAATTTTCTCATCCCATATAATGAAAGAGTTGTTTTATCATAATGATAAAGATGCACATTAATAAACCCAAAATTTTAGATTTAATTTCTACGGATAGCAATATATTAAATTATTTTTTCTATTTTTTTCAGATTAAAATTTACAATTAATTTTTATATATTAATTAATTAAAATCTATAATTAATTTTTTAAATTAAATAATTTTGTAATCAATTTAAATTATTTTATATTATCTTTATTTAAAATTTATTTTTATACATTAATTAATTAAAATTTATAATTAATTTTTTAAATTAAAAATTTTTATAATCAATTTAAATTATTTTATATTATCTTTATTTTTTTCAATTTTTTAAAAAATTAATTATAAATTTTAATTTATACTGAAAAAAATTTAAATTAATTTTAATTTTAATAAAAATATGAAAAAAATAAAGTTTCTTTATATTTTAATTTAAATATAATTTAAAACTTAAGGGAACATGTGGGTATTTAATTATAAAAAAATACTTGGGCCAATATGACTTAGGGAAACATGTGGGTGTAAATTCTTTTATACTTAAAGCTTTTTTTTTTCATTATATATCTTTCCAAAGTTGGCTGCTATAATTTTTTTTATTCTTAAAATTTTAATAACTTTTCAAAATAGATAATTTTACATTTAATATTTATTAAAATGGATATATTTTTATTGAAACAAAAGATGCCACATTTCTTTTGCAGAATTATATTCAATGTGCAATATGCAATCGGAAATAGCTAGAGACTGCTATACAGTTAGATATTTTGGACTTCTTTAATTCTAATCTAAGGAAGTTAGTGGAGGAAACTTGAAGTCTAAGATGGAGATTGGGTCTGTTAAAATTAAAATTAATTTAAAAATTTTTCAGTGTAAATTAAAATTTATAATTACTTTTTTAAAAATTAAAAAAATAAAAATAATATAAAATTATTTAAATTGATTATAAAATTATTTAATTTAAAAAATTAATTATAAATTTTAATTAATTAATGTATAAAAATTAATTGTAAATAAAGATAATATAAAATTATTTAAATTGATTATAAAATTATTTAATTTGAAAAAATAATTATAGATTTTAATTAATTAATTAATGTATAAAAATTATTTGTAAATTTTAATCTTAAAAAAAGAAAAAAAAAAGATTTAATATATTATAATATGTGAGAATTGAACCCAAAACCTTGGGTTTATTATTATGCATCTCATATAAACGAATTAATATAAGTTTATTTTCGCAGCCTTTTATTGCGGAATCAAATAAGTGGACCCTACCATCATCAGCTCTTATTTTTTTATCGGTCCCATTGCGAAAATAAAATAACAGATCTCATTTATACAAATAATGAAAAAATAATCTTATTTTTTAAAATATAAATTTAAACAATTTAAAATTTAAAAAAATTTCCGTTTTTTAAGGCTTCAACTTTGCACTTAATATCCCTAGTAGTAATGTAAAATATGTAATTATCACTTGATATCACATGCCCGTCCATCGGAAGTGACTTGTTATTTTTATTAAACATGTAAAATTAAATAATTATATTAATTTAGAAATTTATATTCGACAGTATTCATTAATTGCAACACAAGTGAACAAAAATTAAATGAAAGCTCTAAAGCTTTAAGTTGGCAGCTTGTCAGATAAGCTCTTAAAAAAATCAAATCGAGATCTATGCTACATATAAAAGTACAAATTAAAACTTTTCTTTATACTAAAGTAACCTTCTAGTTCAAGCTAAAAAAAAAAAAAGTAACCTTCTAGTATTTTAGTATCCATTATTAGTCAAACATTGCATCAAACTCTTATCTTTCATATAACTGCACAAATATATATAGATATAAAATTTCTGCACAATTATAATTCTATTTGAACTAAAATACTACCGATATTTTCAAGCAACAATGGCTAATAGATAAGTAACAAGCAATAAAAACTATAAATTAATGACCTACGGAATAGAAGATGCGACCAATAAAACAATTAAATTTATTTGGTGCAAATACTTTTCTTAGGATCTTCAATGGCTTCCATCAAATTGCATATATTTACAGTAATTTGGAAGGAATCAAATATTAATTAGAATAATAGCTTAAAACTACATTCAGATAGGGTTATAATTTCAATGCTATTGTGTATAACTCCATTTACGAAGCTTTGATCAAATCCTGTTAAGAATTTAAATATTTTCCTTCTACGACATTTATATTTATTAGAAAAATTTATACTACATGGAACCGTATTCTATTTTTTTCATTCTTTTATGTTGAAAATTATTATTACGCATTGCAAAATTTATTACATCATTTATCTTTATTTTATGAATTTCAAATTAAATTTGGAAGGATTGTCAATATGTGTACACAAATAACAGTTTAAAAAAGAAAGAAAGAAAAGCAAAGAGGAAGCCGATGCAAACTGGGAGAACCTTTGTGCAGCCAAAAATCAAAGCTTTGCTGTCTTTTCTGCAAAAGTCTGGTAAATTGACAGTGAATGTTTTGCAAATACGTATGAAGAGAAAGAAACTATTTGGTTAAATCAGTCCAAGAATCGCATTGTATGCGGATAATTCCTAAGTTGGCGCAAGCCATGGTACAAGATTAGCATTCATAAAAATCAGAAAACAACTCCACTAGTAGAAATCAAATTGATATAATATTAGGAAAAAAAACATAATTTCTTCCCTCAACTTTAACACCTTTGCACATTGGATCCCTCGACTTCAAAAACTACACGGTGGGTCCTTGAACTTTTCGCGTGAAACACATTAAATCCAATTTGAATGATTCTGACGAAAGTACATTATATACGTCGTTAAATGCATGTTCATTCGTTACCAAATTTAAGTGGAGCCCACATGCTATAAAAATTAATGAGAATAATTTCACGTAAGATGGTGACGTGGACATGGGAGTCATTCAATCAAAACACAACGTTTGAAGGCATTGAGTATACCAAAACACACCATTTATATTCTTAGTAAATTCCAATCTCCAAAATCGATCATGAAACAAACAAGTCCAGAAAAACCATTTAGGGTTCCATCTTTTTGTTAGATTGAAGAAAATTTCATGAAATAGCTTCTGAAAAGATCGAACCAAAAGGAAAACAGCCATGGCTTCCTCAGGTAGTATCTTGTCAAGCCTTCAAACATCCAACAATGGTTTGAATGTGTTGCGACCAATATGTATGTGTCAAAGAAAAGCTACATTCATGATGTCAAATAGTGAGCAAAATCCAGGAAGATACTATTGGAAATGCAACGTAAGTAAATTAAGTATATCTTTTAGTGTATAGGCAGAAATCTAACGTTGCATTTACACGATTATCAATTTTTTTATGTGGAATGGTATTTGGATGCTGCAGGTATATGAAGTCCTCATATTTGCAATGAATATGATGTCAAAGCCATATGAAGGAGAAACCAATAACGGCAAACAAAATTCAAGAGAAATTGATTCCATGAGATCTGAGATCTTGCAATGCCGTGATTTAATAAAAGAGGTTGATACAAAGATTGGGGGTATAATTAGAGAAATGGGTATGATGAAAATGGGGCTTCTTCTTGTCATCGTTGCCTATTTGATTGCAAAACTGGTTACTTAGATATAACTTGTAAAAATAACAACTGGTGTAATTTAGTGTAGTTTAGTGATTAGTAATTTTGTAAGGTAGTGATTAGTAACAACCTTACTTGGGGAGATGTAATGCAAGAATTGTGTAATTTTGTAATGATATAATAGGTTTTATTCATCAACTAAAATTTTTTTTTACAATTTTTTTGTTCCGTTTTTAATTTCTTAAGCAATATATTTATTATTTTTATCTTCTATTGCTCATTCAGGTTTGATACACTTGAAGATTTGATATATATTGCATTCTTACTCTCCAAAATCTGGAGTTTTTTAACAGTAATGTATTATCTCAGTTGGTAGGACTGTTCTGGTTTTTTTTCATATTCCTTGTTCTGTTGATATGCTTGATAGTATATATGCTGCTTACAGTTTAGTATCAATAGGGAGCACTCACATGTAGACTATTTGCTAATATAATAAAATGGATATACTAAATTAAATCAAAAGCCAATTTTAATAAATCAAAAGTTACTAATCTTTTTGGACACTTTCCAATAGCATGCTGGAAAAAAGAAAAAATCCATTACTGCATTCCAACAACCTTGTTTTCTTTAATCCAAACACCAGTCAAAATTACAAAATCAAGCTATACATATCATCATTATAAAATTCTCCACGTGCGAATTTACACCAGTCCATTTGTATGCAACTATGAATTTAAACCAGAATTTTGCATACAAAATTACCATATCCACCAGAATTTCTAAACTTCATAAGTCAGAATCTACAAATACGGAAAACAAAATAAATTTTCATAAAAGAGTCTCCTTGCTTGCTACATTTCTTCTCTGTTGGCTCTCTTTTAAACTCTTAAAAAGTTAAAGTTGTTATGAGGAGATTGCATCATTGCCATTGAAGGTTAAACCCCTAGGCTAGTATCCCATACATTGCTCTTGCATTTCCCTTCTAGCTTCTTGAACCTAAAAAATTAATCAAAATTGTTAACCAAAACCACTCACAAATTCAAAATCATTTAACAAATTTAAACTAAATAATTTACATTTCATGGAACATCATATCCTTGATTAATACACTATTCCCACTTCTTAGGATAATGAGATCCTCGAGGCTAAGATGTTGAAACATAAGCTAAAGCAACACATGCATCCTGAGTTGCAATAGTAGTTGCTGACTTTGCATTTGCAGCAGTAGTTGCTTGAGTAGAAGAATCATTTCTCTCTTAAATTAATTTAAACAAATAGTTTTAGTTTTCATGAATATCCTAAATAATTAACATTAATACATTTGAAACAAAGAAAAAAGGTAAAAAAAAATTAACTAGATTTATTTTTTTGCAATTCTAAGATAAATGCAACCTTTATATCTTGCATCCTGCTCATCAGAGTTCTATCATCTTGTTTCCTTGCTCTCTTTCGTGTCTGTGAGTTGTTACCTTCGCTTATCTACATATATAGATTTACAAATCAAAATAGTTGACATATATAAAAAAAATTAAGTAAAGATTAAGAGACTTCTTTTCATTTAACTAGACATCCTTTAGTGTTGTGACCTGTTTTATGACAATACTTACAGGTCATTATCCTTCTCTTTCTTGAAATTTTGCCTTTCTTGATAGGCTCCTCTTTGTCATTTTTTTGATTTTTCTTAGGCTTTCCAGGATGCTTTCCAAACTCAGGAGGCAACGTTACTTCTCTATCCCCTTTATCCCATACTTGTCTACCTCTGAGGGGTTGTATGCTGTGTTCATAAGATATTAGATAAGTTGATTTTGAATATCATTGAGATATATATTTTTTTGGATGTTGATCCTCTAAACTATAAATAACACATACAACATATGCACATTGCATGCCAGTCAAGTCCCATCCCTTGCAGCTACAGGTTTGAGATTTCAAATCAAGAACATACCTAATCTCACTGTCGAATATTGATGTAACTTCAAAACCATCACTGCCGTTGTAGTTGTAGTACCAGTTGAATGATTCCTCCTTATTTTTTTTTCCAATTTCTGCATTCCCCTTAGAGAAACATTTGATATTTAACCTGAAAGAACCTCTATCCTTTTCTTCCACAACCTCTGCATAACCTATTTTCTAATTTCATTTAGCATAGTGATAATATGCTTGTATCTAAAATCCAGAATCCACCCATTGAAAGTTTCGCACAAATTGTTATCTACCACATCGCACTTACTTTCAGGGGTGAAAAAATACTTAACTCATCCACTCAGAGGGTAGTCAATACAACCTTAAATAATAGCCTCACCTAATTTATCAAACTCTTCCATATGTTTCTTCAACTGTGCTTTATGTGTGGATTTGGCAAATTTTGAAAATGCAAGCTTCATTTCTTCACCTTTTCACTTCTTAGCCCATTAAGAGTATATGTGCCTTGCACATATTCTGTGATAACAGTTTGGTATAACAACTTATATAGTAGCATCTAGACCTTACAAAACAAGAAACAAAGTATAACATTATAAATTCAATACAACACAAATAAGTGCAAAAGAATTTACCTTTTGCATATCGAAAATCACAACAAATCCAGTGCTATCTTTTAAATCCAAATCAAATTTTAGATAGTTGAAGAACCAAGATCAATTGTCTGTGTTTTCTACTTGAACAATTGCCCATGCTATGGGGAACATTTGATTGTTCCCCTCTCTGCCTACTGCATATAGAAGCTACTTTTTACACACACCCTTTAAGAAACAACCATCCATCCAAATAAGGGGCCTACACCTTTCTTTCCATCCCTTCTTCAAGGCTTCAAATTAGACAAAAAACCTAACAAATCTATTCTCACCATTTTCATTATTTTTACTTACCTCCACGAAGCATGTAGTGTGAGACCCTTATTTATACCCTATGAGATTTACTATGTAATATTTAATGTATGTGTTTAACTGATAATATGATTTATATGTGCTTATTATAAGTTAGGACTATAGGTAATTATTTTCTAAAAAAAGGGGCAAAATATGGTATTGGGGACTCAATTGAAATAAGAGTGTAAGTTTTATGGTAAGAATAAGAAATTGAAAAGAAGTGGGGGCTAAGTGCAATTTAACTAGGGTCAATAAAGTGGACCAATAGGATGTTGACACCTAGCCTCTTTAGATTTCTCATAAAACAAGAAGAAAATGCAAGAGATTTAAGGAGAAGAGTTGGTCGACCATTCAAGGACAGAAATGTAGCCACTCCTCTCGCTAAATAGGCCACAAAATAACCCCTAAAAATTCAATTTGACACTTAAAAGGAGAGAGAATTTAGTGGTTGGTGTTTCAAGATATTAACTCTCTTTTCTTCTCTTCTTCTTTTTATTTCTTATAATGAGAATTGATTTGAGGGAATATATATATATATATATGTATGTATGTTTATATCTGTAATCTTTTCTATGTAGAAGGAGAATCAAGTAGGGAAAAGGAGAAAGAGGTGTAAAGGGATTGAAGAAAGTGTTTTTGGCTTGCTAAAAGGTATAAGAACATCTCATGACTTTGAATGTTCATGCTTGTGTATGTGGCATGGTGAATGAAATATTAGATGCTATAATGAGGTATTATCATGAAAATTAAGTTTAATGGTGCTTGAGAACCGAAATAGAAAATTTTTTCCTTAAATAGCTAAAATATGTCTTGGGGCTCATTTGACCAATTTGGATTGTTTTTATTATAACTCCAGCTATAGGAATGCAAATTGAGTAATTCTAATTGGTTTAGAAACTAGACTCATAGAACTAAATTTTATGTGAAGAATTTAAAGACTGATTCTGCCTCTAACATTATTAAAATAGGACATGAATTGTGAGGTTGTCTATTGCCTTATCATCGGGAGCAGTCTGCAGTAATTTGTTAATATCTTGAGATTGGTCATTATGTTGTTAATATCACTATTTTGTACTTAATAAATTAAGATGTAAATATAATATAAGATGTAAATATAATATAATATTATAAATTGTGATGTATAAAAGTATCTATTTGTAGTCCTTTTCAATCATTATGTTGTTGGAGACATGATCCAATGTTGTTAGGATAACTATGCAACGGACTATTATGTGTTTAGTGATGTGCAATATAGTATGTGTAGTAACAGGAACAAGGAAGAATTAGAATAAGCGTTACATGTAGTGCTTGGATTGATTTTTTTTATCTCATCAACATAATTGTGCAAATCAACAAATTGCTTTGTAAAGTCTCCAATTAAAGCATCCAATACCTTCTTCTTAGTGTTGCTGCATGCATTGTAGTGTACATGTAGTTTATACTCTCGCTTACAATAATCTTTTATCATCTTCAATTTCATCCTGGATTTGCCATAATGTGATCTTTCAGCAGAATTGACAGAAAATTACTATTTGCTAATTTGTTATTACTAACTCTGTAACATTTATGCTAACCTATATACGTCTTTATTTTGATTGTGTCCTTATTTCTGTCAGCACTAGCAAGAAACTTCCATGGGCAAGTAAGCTGACACTCTGCTCTCACCTTAATTTTGTCATTTTTTACAAAATGTATACCCAATCCTTTCATCACAGCATATTTGCTAACTACATACCTAATTTGCTGCACATTCTCAAAATACATTCCTAGGCTGAACACAAGTGTCTTCACCTTCGTGTCAAACCATAATTTTTCACTTGGTCTTCTTACAATATTATCTACACATTCTTCATCGAATTCTGAATAATAACTACTTAAATCATCTTAATCGTAATCTTAATCATCTTTTAGAAGAACTATTACTCTCACTTTCACTAACATTCTCATCTTCTTCAACCACCTCAAATTCTTCATGTAATTCAGTTTCGACACCATTTATATCTTCATATGGAGTACTTTTTTTTCCTAGTATTGTACTCCTTCACTTTTCCTTTAACATCTTGAACTTCTTTATCCTTGTCATCTTTCACCACATTAATGTCAACTAAAGGCTCATTGTCATAATCACCTTTATAGATCTTCATATTTTATACTTGAGCACCTTTATTCTGTGGCTCAACATTTGCCTTAATACCCACTGCTCTATCTTCATGCTCAATAAATAATTCCATTCTATCACACCCACTTACTAATTTTTGTACGCAACAACTATCTCTGTTATTTGTGATTTGAATGAAGAAGCCAAATTTTGGATCCTTGAAATAGATTGCCCTAAATTTATCTATCTCCAAATGTTTTATACATGAAATGAAGTTGAGAAAGCTAAGGTGGTCCAAGTCAAACTGCTTTTCAACTATGTTTGATGTCCCCCCTACGTATTTACTAAAACCATTCCTCCCTGCTTTAAAATTACCTATATGGTTAACTACTAACAATAAATAATTCGAATTCATTTTCCACCAACCACAAATAAAAGCAATATATATATATATATATATTAAAAAAAGATAAAAGCACTATAAAATAACAAATACACACAACAAACACAAAATGCATATGCACATGGTAGAATTTTTTGATTCCCTCTGTTTCAAAAATCGAAAATAGAGTGTGAAATGCTAAAATCATATATGGATCATAATTACAACCTAACAAACATGTGAAATACCAATTACAAGCTTCACATAAGCTGTAATAACCCATATTTAACAAAAGAAAGTTAAAAAAAAATCTTACCTTATTAGCTTTCACTTTGACAGTTCCTGCATGAACTTGTCTTCCTTGGTTCCTTCAAATTGAAAATCCTCACATTCCCTTTCATGCGTGATTCTCAACAAGAAATTCCACCAATTTTTTTAATTATCTCTCAAAGAAAGAACCCTAACTTTCCAATTTCTCTCCCTCTTTGAACTTACCCTCTCATTTTCTCTGTCTTTCCTTCACCCAATCAAGACACTTAAGAATTATAGATCGTAATTTTGTTGCATCTAAACGGTGCATTCCGTGCTAGGGTTTTAGATATGGATTAAATGGTGTGTTTAGTATAAGGGCATCTCATTTAAAGGGATTTGGATTACCTGCGTTTTTCACTCTGCGTTTTTCAATTTAAAGGGATACAATGCATTTTGTTTATAAGAACCAATGTCCGCTTCATCATTTGATGTGGAAATATACTGATTAATTTTTTTAAGTAGATCCCACATGTATTTTAAACCTAGTTCACACATTTTTAATGTTGCGTGTGATGCATTTTTCTCAGAGCCATTCAAATTGAACTCAATGTGTTTTATACGAAAAATTGACCAACCTAATGTGTAGTTTTAAAGTTGAGGAACCCGATGTGTAAAAGTATTAAAGTTCAAAGACGAAATTATGCTTTTTTTCATAATATTATTATAGACACAGTAAATAGATTGGATTGGATTAATTTGAATTATTACGATGGATTAAATTATAAATGAATTAAAATTTTATAAATTATAAGTGAATCGAGTAAAATTGAGTTAAAAACATAATTTTTTATTATAAATAAAAAATTATGTGGGTGTATCCTATAAAAATAATTATTTCTACATTTATATCACATAAGAAAATTATAAAATTATAAATAATTTAAATAACTTATAAATAGATCGAATAATTTTATATATCAATTAATCGAATAATAAACAGATCATTAATATGTTTGAATTAAATTATTATCATATTTTTATTTGGATTTGATTGAATTTGTGGATGGGATTAAATTTTGTCACCTCTAAATGGTTTTTTCAGCGTTAGTTTATTTTTTAATGAAAGAAGGTGGTTATATTTACAACTGGTAGATTATATATCACTTACCAGGGAAAACAAAGATTCTAGAAGTGTAAGTTCCATTGCTTGTACGCAATGATGCTATTAGATCATCATAAGTTCACCGTTCAGCAATAAATAAATGACAACTATATAACATGATAATACATCATTGTTTATCTAAAATTAACATTTAGGGGGTCCGAAAAATCAATTTGAAATCGTATTGAATCGTGTACATTTTGGTTATCTTATTTCGATTTATTTGTCTATTAGATTGTTGATGTTCAATAATTTCAATTCGTTCATCCTGGTTTTGATTTTTTTTACGTTGAAAACCGAATAGATTGAGCTTTATACACTTTTATATAATTTTTTAATATTTTATTTTTATAATATATAATTTATTGTTTAACTAATTTAGTATGTTATATAAACTAATTATGGTCCAATCATAAAATAATTATTTAATTTAATTATATATAATCATACACGATACATATTTATTTATTATGACTTTTGTTTTATATATGTCTCAATCAACGAGTTAATTATGATTAATTAGTTATAATTATAAATATACTACATAATTATACTACACAATTACTCCATTATGATCTTTAATATTAAAATTATGGTGTTTTGGACTTTATTATTTAATAATTATTAATTTTTTTATTGTAAAATTTTTTATTTAAAATATAGAGAAATAAAAAAAATACATTTATTAACCCAATCAAGACTAAATAGAATTTATTCACTAAATAACAAATTACGCTAATTATTTATTTACACGGCCCCATATATATATATGCGCACGATAACGAAATCGTCAACAGATATAGATGATAATTCCTCACACGCCAATTCGAGCGTGTACTCTAACCCATCGCCTACAGCCAATCACAGCGGTCCCCTTCCTATTTCCCAATTCCTGCCAGTGGCTGAAAGGCACAAACACTTTATCCTTATACTTGTTATTTTATTTTATTCGAGCAAAATGCATTTTTGACTTTTTGTTTAGATTTTTTTGTTAATTTATTTTTTTGAAACTTTTTATTTTTTTTTAATTCCTGTTGTAATTTATTAATTACTCATTTTAACATAAAAACTTTCTAATTTGTCTATGCTAATTAGAAAATAATATTATTTATATTTATCTAATTCCTAAATTATACTTTTTTTTGTTAGATTCATTTTAAACTCAAATACATATTGAAATAAATGTTTATAAACTTTGAAAATGGCAGATATTTGTAGTTAAATATTGTGATTTATGCCTCTTTTATAATAAAAACAAATATTTATTCAATAAAAAAAAGAATTTATTAAGGCCTCCCTATTAAACGATTTGAGTCCTCGACGGCTGAGTCGACTCGGAGATTCTTTCTGACTCGTTCACTCGCCGCTTACATTAAATATAGAGCGAGCGGTCAAATCTCTTCACACAATTTCATTGTGCAAATTGCACCCTCTCTTCTTAGTTCCCGACTCAGCTCAGGTTTTTATTCTCTCAGCGAAAATGAGCTCAGTTGTGCAGGTAATTATTAGTTAATTAATCACCCTAATGCCTATTGAGCTCGTCTTTCTTCTGTTTTATCTTAATCTGGGCTTCTTTCTGTTAATTGCATTTCTTTTCCTTTTTGGTTCTTAAGGGGTTCTCCAAGTCCTTCGCCATGACTGTGCTATCCGAGATCGGCGACAAGACCTTTTTCGCTGCTGCTGTTAGTATCTTATTTATTTATTTTATTTTTCGGATGCTGCCTAAATTTATTGATTTCAAGCAGGATTTGATTGAATGCCTTTTATTTTTTGGTTAAAAATTTATTGTGCAATTTTCTTGAAAATCGTTTAAGTTTTTTAGCAGCAAAATGAATCCATGCAGCTATGTTTTATGTGGTTACGTACTTACCTGATATTGTTCAGATATTAACTTATGTGGTTGAGTTTTGGTGTTTAGTTATATTAAATTGCTCCTGTTAATTGGATTAGCTACTTGGTTTTTTCTTCTTTCTTCTTTATATACAGAAATGGCATGTTAAACTTCTATGGGGCTAAATGAAAACCGCAAATTTACACGAAAAGGGGAAGTCTTTCATATTAAATCAGTTGCATTACGCAAGGCCCACTAGGATGGGAATCAATTTGTTTTTTTTTAGTTTAATAAATATCCAATAGGGTCATATCTTTCTCAGGTTTGTAAAGTTATATGTAAAGTTATGTTCATATATCAATATAACTAATGGTTTTCTCTGCCGAGATGCAACTTTCCTGGATTTTCCTTGTGATCATGTTGGGAGTTTTTATGTTAGTACTTTTAAATTATAAAACACAACAATTTCTGTTGTATTATCTGTAAAGCACAATTATTTTTGTTATATTATCTGTCTGATTGGCTTTGATGCAAACAAGCATTGGGGTTAATTTCACGTCTACATCTCTTGTATACTCCCCTGCCTGAAGGAAGGTTTTAGCTTGCCAACTAGTGCAGTGTCCTTGCAGTTGCAGGTACAATACCATGCTGGGAAAAAACCCTTTACTCTCAATGACTCTAGAGTTGGGTAATATATATCCACAAGCATCTTAAACAAGAATTTTCTGTTCTTCTTAATCTTGGGGGGTGAAGATCCACTGTCTTTATATTCCCAGTATTTGTTGAATTTCGCCCAATAAAAGCCTTTCGGAAGAGTTATTACGACATTAACCAAGTACCCTGCTGCTAATGTTCTGAACTGCTGTTCTCTAGTAGTAGAAGCAATAGGTTAGTCAAAGAAGTGAAGAGAAGAAAATTGGAACCAGAGCTGTAATATCAAAAAAGCTTTGAGAATCTGAAGTGTTCTTCTTTTGGATTTTACTGCTGAATTCCTTTTAGAATTATGCTTATTTGTATTGTCATCTTAAAAGTTAGAGGTTTTACCCTTGCATAGTTTTTTACAAAATTGCTAATATATGTTTTTATGGTGTAATGTTAGAATTTGTATCACATCTTTTTTACCTCTTACTAGAGCTTAAAATTGCACATATTTGCTTGTCTGATATATGTTACTTGTGTCAAGATCTTGGCAATGCGTCACCCAAGAAGACTTGTTTTGTCAGGTTGTCTAGCAGCTCTGATTGTAAGTTTCTTTTCTTTTTTATTTTTGTTATTCTTATTATTTTGTTGAGTTCCTAATCTCTGCTGTCCGAATCATTAACAAAAGTGCCCTGTTTTCTAGGTGATGACTATGCTTTCTGCTGTTGTTGGCTGTGCTGCTCCAAATCTGGTAAGCTATATAATTGCCTCTTGGAAGCGTGTTGTGTTAGTTTGGAAGTGCTTTTAGAGCAACTTACTCTGATACAATTCTGAATGGGTTGCTTCTCATTTATACTTTACTACTTGCTAACAGAAATAATAGGTTTTTTATTCATCTCTTGCTTGACAATATAATTTCTGGAAAGATGAATGATAAGGTGACATGTGGCAGCAGCATAAAACTTTTGCTTCCTTTGCCTAGGTGCATAGGCTGTGATTGTCATACTATTTGATAGTTTTTCTGTATGACTGCTGACTGCTGTACAATTAGAACTTCTGTACTGGCTTCATCTCTCTCTCTCCATTTCTTGATATTGTGTCAGTTGTTGGGCTAATTATCTACATGATGTGATGTAAGTAGAAATCCTGTTGTTTGATTAGTACATGAAGATTCATCAGTGTTTAATTGATGAAATTAAGCTGTCAAAATCATGAATCTTGCTTGTATCAATCTGCAGAAACTTTTTTGAATGGCATTTCTAGTCAGTTTGACTCAGGCTGAGTGTGAGAAGCCTGATCAAACATTGATAAGATTGCCGCTTAGTCTTTTATCAGGCCAATAATAAAAGTTTGAGTGTTTTATTTCAGTGAATGGGGGATCCCTTGCTGAGATATTGAGATTGGCGGAAACCAAAAACAATTTGGCCCATGGACTCAGTAGTCATATGGACTACATTTTTTTCCCCTCTATTTTTCATCTAAATCTTCATATCATTGTTTTTACTTGTTGAGATATTTTGCCAAATTTTTGCCTAACTTTATTAATATCTATGATTCATTTAGTTTGGACTTATGGAAATTGCTTTGGTATTCTGTTGTTGTTTTAATTTATAAACATATAGCCAATAGCCTTGACTGTTTCTCAGTTTTGCGAAATATAATTATTACTAATTATTTTTTTTCTTTTGAAAGTTTAGTGCTTCTGCTGTATTTGTTTGTGAATTTTGAATGGCATTCAAAGTTTATTTTGTTCATTGGTAATTTCTATGGTAAGACCAAATAAAATTTTTTTGAATTACGTTTCATCAATGCCTTTTAGGTGCTATTACTGGGGCACTCTTTACTAAGACTGGATATTAGTCTGAGTGCTTTATAACATATTCCTTCTCTCAGTAATATTGTTAATTGATATGATGAATTGGTTATGCACTATGCGTTTGTTAATTGAATCGTATGCTTTCTTTCTGTCTCATCTGTTAATTGAATTCATGATAATGATAAATGATGCAGCTCTCTCGTAGGTGGACTCATCACATAGCAACAATTTTGTTTTTTGGATTTGGCATCTGGTCCTTGTGGGATGCATTTACTAACGAAGGGTACTTAGTCTTTTCAACTTTTGTTATTCTTGGTGTATCTTTTGTGCACTCACCTATCTGTGTTATTTTGAGGTTAATTCTATTTTATCCATCAGGGAGGCTGAGGAATTGTCTGAAGTTGAAGCAAAATTGGTTTGTTTTTCTCCTGTAATGATTTGTAAATTTAAATGGAATCATATTTTACTTTGTTTTTGTTTGTGGTCAGGATGCTGATTG
Source organism: Excoecaria agallocha (assembly GCA_037975025.1). Lineage (NCBI taxonomy): Eukaryota > Viridiplantae > Streptophyta > Magnoliopsida > Malpighiales > Euphorbiaceae > Excoecaria > Excoecaria agallocha. The sequence continues at coordinate 25,063,059 of CM075809.1, read as the reverse complement.
GAAAGCGAACTCAGGAACAAAGAAAGAGGGTGCTAAGGTAGAACGCCACTGCTAACAATGCCTAATTGCTAAGAACTGTTTTTGGTCTTCTTTTTATTTTTCTAAAAAAACTTCTGGTTAACTGTCTTTGATGTTTCTGTTTTTTGCCCCTCCAAAATATTTCTCTGATCTGAATATTGTAATTGTAGTTTACAAGACTTATAAAGGTGCTTAGATAGTTATCATACTAAATTCATATATGTTATGCCAGTAATAGACCATATTGGTTGTGCTTGAACCTGCGCAAAGGGCTGTTCCTTCTCAAGAGCTGCTGGACTGGTGTCCCCAATATGTGGTTTTAGACTTTTTCACCAGTGTGAAGGAACTTATAAGCATGAATTGTAGAAATTTCTAGGTTTGATGATAAGCTGAAATTAGCTGTCAGTTTCCTAAATCTTATGTTCTTTCTTTTGTGTAGTACAATGCTTGATTCTGTGTTAATTGGAAACATCTGGGTTTTATTTTTCCATAATTGATTTTTTTGTTTTTTGAAAAAAACTTTTCTTTTCACATGGGCTGTTCTTAGCATTTTTAAAATTTCAACCTATTCTCTCAGGCTGATGATGACTTGAAAAAGCAGAGGCGACCTTTTCTCTCTCAGTTATTCTCACCTATATTCTTGAAGGTAAATATTAATCCTGAACTACTAAATTGAACTCTTCAAGGGTGTTAATTTCCATAATAATGGTTGTGCAGGCATTTTCTATCACATTCTTTGGTGAATGGGGTGACAAGAGTCAGGTAAGTGGCAGCCCCTGGCTGCATACTTCATGAATGTCTGTAAATACAGATACTTTGTATCATTCATATATTGCACGATCCGTGGTTGCCATTTCAGATAGCAACTATTGGTTTGGCCGCTGATGAGAATCCAATTGGTGTTGTTCTCGGTGGAATTCTGTAAGTTGTATTGCTGGTTTCTCCATTTATTTAATGGAGTTTTTTTTTTCAGTTTTTTAATCTATATTTATTATGTATTCATTTGTTCTTTTCAGAGGACAAGCACTGTGTACTACTGCAGCTGTTGTTGGTGGAAAGAGCTTGGCATCTCAGATATCTGAAAGAATAGTAATTACATTGCTTTTACATTGCATGTTAGGATTGTGGTTTTGGTCCGATGAGAATTAGACAAGGAAGGTTTTGTTATTTTCACTCTCCCTCCCATTACAAGAAGGTGTGGGGATGGGGCCCAAAAATAAGATGCAAGGCCCGACTGGGCATCCCTGTTTTATCATAGATTTTTTCTAAATTACAAGGAACACAGTTTTTCGCATTACATCAAATTATATATATGCATAACATACATTTCACAGAATGAGATTTGGAATCACAAGAATAACGTTGTGCTGCTAGGATTTTGTATCTTATTTTGTAAAGCACTGTGTAACTTGAAAAGTTCAAATTCTTTCATGCAGGTGGCCTTGTCTGGTGGAGTTCTTTTTATCATTTTTGGGATCCAATCATTCCTTTCAATGGCTGAGTCATGATGCTCTTATGCTAATGGTTAGTACTATTGAAACACTAATATCTCAAACAGCACATTTTAGAAACCAGCTGCTAAAGTAGTAGGGTGATAGGAAATGTGGGGAAGGTCATTCTAGTAAAGTTTTATATATGAAACTGGCGTGAAAGCAAATCGCAGATAAATGTTCAGTATCATTTGATTGGTAATATGTCTGTAGGTGCTGAACTTGGAGGTGGTAATCAAGCCTGTAATCTAATTTCAGTTGCATGTTATTTTCTTTTCTTGGTTGCATGCAAAAATAAAATACATTTTTACTTGGTTTGTATCTATCACCACTACAGAAACAATTTTTGTCACCATTATTATTTCTATCCTTACCATTGAATATTACCATAACCGTTTACACCATCAACACCACTTGCCAGTACCAGCACCATCATTCACTACCCTCTGGCAACCTTTATTCCATTTCCACAACTGTTGCTATAAATAAATTAGATATCAGTACATTACGTGCTTGGTAAAGTTATCTTACATTCCATTACATCTTATCAAACATAGCCCAAGTTTTGTTTTGCCTCCTTATGGACAAACAGATTATAACATGGATGTGTGTATAATGCAGCTGTGTGGTGCCCAATTGGCATCTTGTAGCAGCATTTAAGAAACGTCATGCTGAATAATACAATATGTGGCTGCATCTGTCCGCAGGCCAAAACTGGTTGGGTGAATTGGAGAACTTTACTGACGAGAAAATTGTTGGTGTTAGTCAAGTCCTTAACTCAAGCATATTATGATTGATTATTTTAGAGCAACTGTAAAATCAGAGAACTGATTCAATGAGCTATAAAATGTTCGATTTAAAAGAAGGCAGTTTGTTGTACTATTTGCACTTCTGCTTATTTGTTGCTTATGCATGTACTGTGGTGTAAGCTGCTTCATCAAGTATTTTACTGGGTCCTGAAAGTTCATTCTCACTGAATAAACTTGATATAATGTTTGCGTTTTATAATTTTGTTCAAAGCATAAATAACGTTTTTTTAACCCTCAATTTTTCACAACCTGAATATTCTCTGAATAACTGTTACAGCATTTGATACGGCAAGTCCACCTTTTAGATATTAATTACTTGTATAAAATAAAATATAATTTAAACGGTTTGGAAATTTTAGTGTTTTTTCAATTGATTCGGATTTGAATTTATTATTTTCTGCTCTAAAAATGTAATTATTAAAAAAAAGAGTCAATTTTCTCATTCTTGTTTCAGTTGTTCAAATTACTTTCCCATTCTCCATTTTCTTATTGAAATTTTCATATTTTGTCTCTGAAAAACCATGTTTCCTTTTTATTCATCAAAATGATTAGGAAACATAAGTATACTTTCTCTAGCCGGTCTTAAATTATCAAAATCATTTTTTGTTTTTAATTACAAGAAAGTTGCTCAGCGCTCTTGCTTCTGGAGATATTCAAATTTGGTATAATCCATTTAATTTATCTAATTCAACTCACTTAATTTATTTTTTTTACAATTATACTGTATTATTATAACACATACAATCCAATTTAAAATTCTAAAAATATACATATGAATTATTGGTTATTATATTATCCAACCAATTAATCCAGTTTTGTCACCTCTTGCTTTGAAATTGTATATATGTGAATTTTTACGTACATACTTATATAACGTAATTATATTTGATGTTTTTGATGTTTGATTTAATTTTTTTTTGCATTAAAATAGTTGAAGCCAATTAAATTTGATTTAAGAAAAAAATGTATAAATAATTAAATATATTATTATTATTATTATTTAAATTCAAATATAATTTTATAAAAAATATTTATTACAAACAACCATGCACTAAAGCTAGCAATAATAGTACTGGGTAATGATATAATTTATTTATTAGGTAATAAATCGGTTTATGGGTTTCCATTTTGCTTTCGGCCGCTAAGGTACCTTTCGGCCGGTGAGTCGCGTCCCATCCCCGGCCGTCGTCACGGATTTCCATTTTGCTTCCTCTTCCGGAATTTCCTAATCTTTTTTCCTTCTTCTTCTTCCCTTTTTTTTTTAAATAAAATTTACATTATTATTTTTAGTATTTCGTAGAAATTCTCTTTTTTTTTTAATTTTTTATTTTAAATCAGAGCATCACTCGTCACACTACAAAACAATAATGACATGAAAAAACAAAAGGCCAGCAGAATTTTGATTAAAAAAAGACTTCGGCTGTCATATTAGTATTTTTACCTATAAATATAAAAAAACAATTTATGAGTTTAAGAGCTTATCTTTTAAGGTTTGATAAATTTATATAAAACCTAATAGAACTTCATTAAATAATTCAGGCATAAATTCATATTTACAAAATTATTCTTTAGAATGCGTAATAATAATTATTTTTTAATCGATGGAAGTAAAATTATGGAATGGAAAGTATATGACTAAACCCCATAAAGCTAAGAGCACCTATTTTATGGGACCGGAATTAAGCACGATTATATTAATCGGTTCTGTAGATTTAAAAAAAAAGAATTGAATATTGAAAAATCATAGATTGAAATAATATCTAAATTATTGTTTACTTAGATTTACATGGAAGTGATTAAATAAAAATGAAATGTACGAGATCCAAAGGTTTAAGATGTATTGTTTAAATGAAACATGTATTTTTTTTTATGTATTATGATTAAATCAATTAATTTCATAATTTAAGAATTCATATGTAATTTTAAATTTTAGTGGACTATTAATTTTTTTTATGAAATATTTTAAAAAATATAAAACATTCATTTTTTTTAAAATAATGTTAAAAAAAATAATTATTTAGGGGAAGATGATGTGTCAGAAAATATTTAGAGAGGTTGAGGTAGTTTTGGAAAAATACAACATTTTGCTACGTGATTACCTCGGAAAAGGACGTGGGCCTTATCTCTGGAGATGAAGGAAGCCGTTGCGGCTTCCATGTGGTGATTTGCGCCTCCCTGTTGCAGTCCGCATCTGGTTCAAGATGCAGGAGTTAACTGCATGGTCAACATGAAGACCAGCCCCTCTCTTAAAGTTGCCGCGTGTTGCCCTCAGGTGGATGATGCAGCTGCCAGCTGTCTCCCACGTGGTCCACACTGTGCCATCAAATCACCTTGTTCGGAGATAGGAGAAGAAAAAATCCGACCCTCCGTATTTTCACTTCATTTTTTTCACTCCTTCTCCTTCTATCTTTCACTTTTTCCTTTTTATAGTTTCACCATTTCATCATAAAACTTCACTCTCATTCTATCTTTCACTCTTCTTCCATCTTTTAAGTCATTCATAATTATATATTGAAGAGCTGATCTTGAAATAATACTAGGTAAGTATAATTTATATAAATTTTTTTAAATTAAATTATTAAATACTTAAAAAAATATTATTGTGGGTTGTGCAGGTTTTTTTGTTGATTATTTTAGAAACAAGAAGGAAAAAAAAAGGCAAGCTAACACTTTAATATACTATAAAAAATTTTATGTTCATATTTAAATTTGATGTTAGTGTTATTTAAAATGTCGCAATACGTTGACATATAGAAATAAGATATATTTATATTATAATTTTATTGAATTTTAAAGAAATGAATGCATTATTGTTTGTGAAATATGTATTCAATATAAATTAAAATTTGTATTATTAATTGAAATATATGTTTAGTTGTAGACGAAATGCGGTTTAGGTTAAATTTATATAAATATTTAATTCGTTAGAATAAATATTCATGCATGTATTTAGCTTATAATATAATATTATTTGTGACAATAATAATAAAATTTGAAAAGTTGCATGTACGGGGACTAATTGAACTAGGATAGTGTGTTAGAATATTTTTTTTTATTTTTGTGTTGTATTTGAAAATTGTCATAATAAATGAAAAAAATTAGATTAAAAAAAGAGAATATGTTATAATAAAAATTAAAAAATTTAAAAAAATTTGTAGTATGTTTTACAATTATATGGTATATTTTTTGCGATTAAAATTTGATATATTATATAATTTATGTATTAAGTGGTAAATATATTATAGTTATGCGAAATTTATTTGTTTTAAATTTACAGTTAATCAGTAATAATAATTTTTTAATGTGCACACATAACACATGTTGGGATATTTGCGCATAGATTACAAAAAATGAAACCTGTTAGAAGACGATGGTTTATTAATCTGGAACCATACGACGATAAGCTTTTGATGCTGAATGGCAAGCATCAAGCTGATGCGATTTGGAACGGAGTTGTAATAATTTTCTCAATGAAAAATTAAATAATAAATAATTTTAAAATATATACTATATATAATTATTTGATAAATTTTATTATTTTAGATTTAACATCAAGTCTTGTTTGCACGTAGAGCTGGTGTTGATAGTCATTATAGGAACATTGACGAAATTATCATATCTTACCTTCATTTATCAGGTTTTTATTGTGTGTCTCAGATCAGTAGTATGACTGTTAATGCTGACATGATGATTGCTCTTATAGAGAGGTGGAGACCAGAGACACATACTTTTCACCTTTCAGTTGGTGAAGCTACAATAATTTTGGAAGATATAAAGGTACTCATCGGGTTGCCTGTAGAATGACGTCCAGTTATAGAGCATTTAAACCATGACTTTCTTGAGCTTTGTAGTCAACTGTTGGGCATTGTTCCCCATGTAGAAGAAATTAGAGGACTAAAATTAAGAATGTTGTGGTTGTTGAAAATTTTAATCACTTACCGGTCGATGCTATAAACTACTAAATACAATGCTTTGCCCTTACTTGGATTCTGCATTGTATTTGTGGACTACTATGTCCTAACTAGGTTAATAATTATGTTCATTTTATGTTCCTGCCGCTATTAGAGAATTTAATTGAAGTCAATGATTACAGCTAGGGATCAGTAATTTTGGCATGGCTATACAGGGAGTTATGCCGTGCGATCTGACCTAGTGCAAATGGACTTAGCGGATATCACTAGTTAATTCAAATGTGGGCATGGAAAAGACTCCCTTAATTTAGGCCAACTTTTATTCACAGAGTTATTCTAGATCAGGGCAGATTGTATGGTGTTAGGTAAAATTAATTTATTATTTGTAATTTTAAAATATTTTTAGTTTTATTTGTTCAAAAAATATGCTGACTAAGTTTATAATTTATTGTGTAACAGGTGGCGAGCCAGATTGGAATTAAGAAACGATAATAATAAAAATGTTAACAACTTCTGAGAGGCATTGGACTTACAGCTCTATGACTAGGTTTATATTTATTTTAATTGAGTTAATAATTTTAAATTAAAAATAATTAATTTCTACAAATATTTTGGTGATTATTAAATTAAATTTTTAGATGATGTGGGAACCGTATAAAAATGTGATGCACCTGTTGCCACAATATTGTACTAGTGGACATACAAGTTGGAGATCTGTAGTGCCACTAATATGTTTTTATATTATTGAGTGGCACCAACCCGATAGGTGTATGAGACAATTTGGCATGAATCAGCCGATTCCTGGCCCTTCACAAAAAAATTATGAGGTGTATTCTATTGACTTGAGGAGCCATCCAGATTAAAATTGTGAATTGAAATTTTCAACATTTATTTTTGAGTGGCACAATAGACATAATCAGGTTATTATGGGTCATATTTTGAATTACCCATTGCATCCCAGATCACAGTATACGCAATTATATGTTCAGCGGACAAAAAGGTGGATAACCCTTGTTGGAGCAATATTGGGTTCATCGATATGTGGTATTATTGTTTATGTATTTTTTTTAACTTACATATATTATTGATATTTTTTCTTGTAAGCTGATGCTGTGGAACGAATATTTCATGAAGGTGATAATATTCGTTTGGCATCTGAAAGCATTTTAGGTGCTGTAGGTGCATATGATAGGATGCCAACAAAATATGTTGAATTACCATTACTTACCCGCCTTGTACAACAAGTCCTTTATTGTTGAATTCCTATGGTGCATGTTGTAATTGCTTACAAAATATCGTAAACAAAATATGTGAAAGCTTGGTGGTTCTTTCCATCCGCTCCTTTCATTTCGAAATAAAGCCATTATACCAGCATGTCTATCTGATATAACGGTAATGCCCATACGCTAAGTTACATACTTTCTAATAATCATCATAAACTAAGCTCAGCTTAATTTATTCTCAGATTCTATGATCGCAAATACAATTGAAAATAACATGTCATTACCATTTACAGAACTGGCTATCATAAGAGTCTGTTGAAATTTTTTGTTAAGAATGTGCCATCGATTAATATAATTGGCTTACAATGACCCAATCTATCAATGACGAGTTTAAAACTCCAAAAAAGTCTTTGAAACTATTTCACTCTTGGGTTTTCAGTATCTTAAAGTACAAATTCATACACAGTTCCCGGATTATACTCTTGCAAAGCAAATAAGAACGCCGGTAGCCTATCAAATGATTCAACATAATCGCCAAAAATAGTCTCCAAGGCTCTTATCTTCCCATACCATGCCTTACTATACGATACATCAAAATTAAATTGCTACTTAATAGCAGCAATAATAACATTAACGGGAAGCGTCGATTTTTTACTTACCATGCCGATTATGCAATTTCGAATTATTTCTGAGCCTAATTGTCTATGATCTACTAAAAGATTTCCACCCAAGCATGAATGTGGCCCTCTGAACCCGGTGATGATCCGTAATTTACTTATGCCTTTCTTTATTACCCTTAATCTCCAAATACACCCATTGTCAGCCTATGAGCACCTTACTACCCAGTAGTTTGGCTTTGACTCAACCACTTTGAAGTCAACATTTCTCAATATTGAGTACTTTTTCACAGCAGACTTGACGTTATCCTTACTTCTGAAAACCAGCCCAGTCGATAACTCAGGCACACCATCCTAACTTTGAAAGTCAACACCTTCTGATATATCAACTTGGGCTGCTTTAAAGTCAATATCTGTATAATGCTTAGATGAAAACATAAAATTACCTTGGTCGATCTCATCACTTCGATGCATTGATGCTAATAGACTGGCATATAGTGTATGTTTGGACCCATCACCATCACCTATTTTAGAGCTATCACTTCCTGCATTCATGTCTGCATTTTCATCTTCTAGATCATCGTTAGGCGATAAGTAATCATTGTTAATTGTAACATCAATGAAATCATCCTCGTCACCCAACATAATTGCTACTTCAACCCCATAAACTATACTAGTACTACCAGATATGCGATCATCAAACAAATCACAATCTCGTTTACAGACAGACTGTCTTGATTGACTAAGAACATCTTCTGCTCTCTGTGACACAGAATGCGATTGATTGACATCTTCAAAATGTGAAACTGAACTTCTGTGTCTTGTATCAGGGAAATGTGATACATTACTCCTCTGTCTTACTTCTGGTATATGAGATGCAAAATGTCGATGACTAGTCAGATCAATACTCTGATTGCGCTCAGCATGTGTACCCGAGGTAAAAATTTTATCTGTGGCACGACTTCCTGACCCATTTCCAAAAATAGATTTGCTTAAAAAATTTTGAACTCTTCGACTGAACAACTGCTGAGGTTGACTCATACTAACATCAGAAATTTGGCTTACTTGAGTTCGTATATGACCGCACCCATAATCTACAGATGCCTCCCTTCCAATTAAGTCACCATTCCGTCAACTAACAAATTGTCTTGACTGACTATCAATAGTGCCTCCCCCAAACTAAAAAAATATTTCAATGTCTTGTCAACTTACTGACTGCCTAGGCTGACTTAGACCTATATCATTCACGTACAATTGCTCAGCTATCCCAGTATTTTTCATTTGAAAGCCTTCATTTTTAAACTGATAATTGCTAGGATTCGTAGCTTTAATGGATCCAACTACATCATCTACTAATATAATGATTAATTACACCAATATATAATGTTCATATCTCTTTAAATTGTCGTATATTGCATCTACGTCATCATTATTTGCTAAATTCACTGCCATCCAACTTAACGATCTTCTATTATACCTTGGACTCTTATATATAATTCTAGAAATCATGTCATTTATGCCTAAACCCATTTTAACATAGATTTTATGACGCAATTCAGCAAGAGTTGGCTTATTTTTTAGTTTCAATCTCCTTGTGATGACATTAGGTGCAGATATATCATATTCAAAGCCTGCCGTTCCATAACTTATTTTTCCCCCGTGTACAAATAAAATTCAGTATATGATGACATCTTCCGACTACCTATAAGTCAGAAAATTATTACGACTTTTATCTAAATTATAATGTGCAAAATTATATATTTGATATATAACATTAAAATTTAACAAAATTACTAATTTCCTAATTTAATATATGCTTTGCGATTTTTCTATTATAAATCATATTTAAATATTAAAAAAATACATTCTTGTACACATAACAATAACAAACAAATATATTCACTAACAAATTTTATTATCACAACAAATTTATTAATAAATATATTTTTCATAAATTATAGCAATAATAAATAGTCTTTTACTGTTATCAAATCTTATGTTAATATATATAAGAAGAAAAAATTCACTAAAATTGTTAAAATACCTGTTTTCGGTAACTATTCTAGCTGCAATCTTATTATAGCCGATCTTACAACTCACTTGTGTTTACATTTTTAAAAGAAATTATATATTAATCACACTATAATAAAACTTATATGTATAAATTAAATAATAAATAATTAAAAAAATTACCTATTCCAACCGTTGATATTAAAAAATATGCGTGAATCAAATTTTTGCCTGCTCACCAATTAAAATATTTCTTTGGCTACTTCAATAAAAAACTCACTAATTGAACAAATTTTGAAAAATAAAACTGAACTCAACATACAAAATTTATATAGTCAAGGAAGCTAAATAATTCAATGGCCATTTATCACAGAGTGTTGGAAAGTTGGGGGCAAGGTTTACCGTAGTGCATGGGAGACAGTTGACAATGCAGCTGGCAGCTGCATCATCCACCGGAGGATGACACGTGGTAGCTTTGGGAGAGGGGCCAGTCTTCATGTTGACCATGCAGTCAACTCCTGCATCTTCAATCAAATGAGGACACGTGGACTGCAACAGGGAGGCACAAATTGCCACGTGAAAGCCGCAATGGCTTCCTGCATCTTTAGAGATGGGGCCCACGTCCTTTACCTAGGTCCAAAACTATCCCAACCCCTCTAAATATTTTCTAACACAGTCCATTCGTATAAATAATTATTTTTTTTAATATTATTAAAAAAAAGGCCAAACATGCATGCGGTATTTAAAAAAATATTTATAAAAATAAAATTAATGCTTTATATTTAAAAATATATAAATATGAATAATTTACAATTTATATATTTATAATATAATATAAAAAAAACCTAATCCATATAATCCAATATAAAAAAAATTGATTCATAACTCAATTGATTTGGATTATATTCAATCCATTTAAAAATTTAGATGAGTTGAATGGAAAACAAATTATAACCCATCCAACTCATGTTTTAATGCCCCTGTTTGCTCCTTGCTGGCTTGACGTTTTATCAAATATGAAAATATGTGAGAACTTTGATATATATATATATATATATATATATATATATATATATATATATATATATATAATTGAGATTTTCTAATGTTTAATAGGATGCTGTAACTTACTAATATTGCAATTATAAGAACTTAACTAAAATTCTAACTTTAAAGGTTTGAAAAAAAAAAATTTCAAGCCTAGGTTAGTTTGTTTCTGAGCTCTACTAATGAGCCTACGCTGAGCATTTATATAGAATTCAATATTATTTATATGAATTCAGTATTATTTTAAATACAACATTTTATGAACTCAACGATGTTGAGCATCAAATAAGTTTAAGAAAACCGGCTTTTCTAATTCTTACTTGTGATTTAGTCAAATCCAACATGCAAGAATGAAAGTACATGATGGACTTCTAGAATTGAGTGTTTTCTTATGAAATTGAGCATCGAGTAGCATACAATTCAGCTCCATGGCACTCCAACAACCTCATGACACCTTGCATTTACTTAAATAACTGCAAGGTTTGTCTTTTTTATTCAAAATTACTAACATCCCTTTGTTTGCATTTGTGCAGACAGACACTGCTAACTTATATACACTATCTAATATTCTGGTGAATTGATGGAACAAACTTCTATCACAAAAACAAGATGAATTCATTAGACCATCTTCAGCATCCACCACTAGCAGGTTCGATTGAGCTGAGAAGCCCGTTGCCCCTCAGCTGCATGCAATGCTCTTCAGCATCAGCCTGAGCACAAATAATCACCACTGACAAGCCATTGTAATGTGCTTCTTGCATTATATTAACTGCATTATCAAGAGTCATCCCTGGGATAACCTTCATAAGTACTTGGACCACATATTCCCTCTTATTAAAGTTGTCGTTATGTAGAATTACCCGATAAGGGGGAGCTGTTTTCCTTGTTTTCCTGAAAAGAGAATGAGTGATAACAATATCACATCTCATTCAGATTCTTTAATGAACTCATTCGTTGGACAATGCATTGTACGCTGTCAACAAATAATACAAAATATGACAACCACAAAGTATACCGGGGAGGTATCAGCTAGTTTGCTACTTAAGTCACTTGGTGTTATCTCAAGAGGCACAGAACTGTGTTAATGCTACAAAAATTCCACTTATGATAACAGGCAATTTGAGAGGGACTCTTATCCCATTTGAGTATAAATTGCATGAACAAACTAGAAATACTATCCTTAAATTGCAGGCATCAGTGATTGACTTTCTTAGATTTCTAGCTTTAGATGTTAGGGACAAAATAAAATGTAAAATAATGCTTCCTAAGCTTTTTCATACTTTAGTTGGCAATAAAACAGGGATGCACCTCGGACTTCAGGTCATGCGAAGAACAACTGCTATCTTGATTAATATATGTTCATAGAATACACTAGCTCCTTAAAAGAAGGTTTTGCAAATTCAAGGATCACTGTAATTATTATAGTAATGCTGATTATCATAATATTTAAGACAGGAATGCTGATCCATGTCAATCACTCAATAAAAAAACATATCAACAATTGAAAAAGACACATTAGAGATTAAGCAAGTTATTTTGTGAAAAGGTCATATTCATATTTCTTACTTCAAATCGAACTCAGATTCACGGCCAGGTGTTGTTTTCTCTATGATTGGCTTCTCCAATAATCCACCTCCTTTCCCTGCCCCTGTTGCTGATAAAGCCATGAGAATCCCTCGGTTGATCCATGGCCCTCTACAATGCGGATGCTTATCTCCTTTATCAAAAGTAAGAAAATAATAGGCATCAACAAAAATTATCCAAAAGAACAAGTTAACAAGAATCCACAGTGGATTGTCGACCATCCCACCAGGACTCTATGACAACAGAGTTAGGCACTGAAAAGTACCCATAAAAGAGATGATAAGGTATAATATGAAGAGCATGAAGAAAAGAATCAAAAGATTGATTCAGCAGAAAATAAATGAAAGAAGAGATCCCATTGCTGTAATTTCCACTAAGGACATTTATATATTATCATACACTCTTATATATATATCTGTAATACATGAAAGACATATCGGATTTAAGAAACTTCCTTAGCACTGAGTAACCTAAAGCTTAAAAAGAATTATAATCAGTCTCCTAGACGGGTCGACTTAAGGAATAGGCAGTGGGGAAACAGCAATTTAGCAAACAAAAATTAGTTTGGAAACAGCAATTTAGCAAACAAAAATGAACTTCCTTTACCTCTAATTATCCAATTTATCAACAAAACCCATAGATAGTTCACAAAGAAGAGGCAAATAAAGGGAACCAGAATGTCAAACACCTAATCAGTGGGAAACAAATTACAACAAGTTTAGAACCCTTATATCAGCAACAAAAAGAAAGAAAGAAAAAAAAAAGCAACTTCACCAATCGTCGCTTCAAACTGGAATATTAAAAGAAGCTACCAGCAGTAGTTCACGATTCTATCGAAGTAACCAATTGAAATCAATGAAACAACAGTGAAGAGAAACGAATTATAGGAACTAATTCATTTCGGCAAAAAAAAAAATAAATAAAAGGGGCAAAAGAAGAGTGAATAAAGAGAAAGAGAACCTGACTTAGGGTTAAAGACTTGATTAGGTGAGAGAGCTAATCTCCCACAAATTGCAGTCTCCATATCTCCCTCTGTTTCTCCTCTCTCCGTCTCAAGCTGAGAAATGGCTACTGTTTTTTCTTTAAAAAAAAATAAAATTATTAAATCTTTTTTTTTTCTTATTTTAAAAAAACTGGTGGTTGAGTGGTGGCGGAGGGGAGACGTGGATGTAAAAAGACGTCGTTCTTGAACCCAGTAGTATATAAAAAATATCTTAAACGGAGCGTTTTACAATGTGCTTCAGGACTTGAAAGTTTTCTCCGGTTAGGCCCAAGGAGTCCATAACTTTCAAATTTTATAATGCATCATATTCCTGAATTATCAATTTATACATCCACAAAATTCATAAAAAAAAATAATAATTTTTTCAACACAAGATTTCCCCCAAACTTAAACTCCTTTTGCTATTTTCAGTATTTCTCACTTATACTGTAAAATCATTTAAAATGTTATATTAAAATACTAAAATTTCTATAGTTAGAACAATAAGGTTTCGAATTTAAAATTCGATCAGTTTTTTTTTTTTTGCATTTAATTTGTATATCATGAATTTGAGTTATAACCTATCGGTGTCACTCAACCATTTTTTTTCATATATATATAGTCCAATTAATGATGCCTAAGAAAACCTTCCCTTAAAACACAGACATATATGCTCTCGCAATAGAATCTGATAAAGGCAAAATGGTGGAAGACAAGGCTGATTAAAAAACCTTAAACTTTTCAATAATGGTGTACTTTTCAATAATGGTGTTGTATTCGGACAAGAATTCTCTTTATAAAAACTATCAAATTTTAGGTCACCTAACTACTGTGCACATATATATTAGGAAACTAAAATACACTTTAAGAATAAGCATGAAAAGAGCATTAAAAGCATATGGTTTATAAATTATAATAAATATAAAATATTTGAAAAAAATATCTTAATTAAGGCCGTTTAAATCCTTCAGCACTATCGGGGTTGGAGCTAATAAGACCTATCAAATGGATTCAAATGTACAGAGTTACATAGGATTAGTTTCAAATCAAGTCAATTTTGAGGAAGATTATTATATAAATTAATTGTATATTCATTTCTTTATCAAGTCAATACATGAAAAAATAATTATTTGAGAACGTATAACCGATATTGTTATGAACTCACTTTTGATACCACAAAAAAGTTACCAAGGAGAGACGGATCGAATTTGATCAAATCTGTATTTTTTAATGTAAATTAAAATTCATTAATGATGCAAGAAGTATATCTATAACGTACATATAAATAGAATTATAAAATTTTAAAATATCCAAAATACCCATATTTATTTATCATAATGTTTTAATCTACTTTTTAAATAGAAATTATATAAACCATCCATGTTTGGTGAATTAGGCATTTGCTTTTGATAGATATAATGTGTACATTATCACTTTTGAATGACGTAAAAAATCAACAGTAATTGAATTGATAGCGTGCATTCGGCTAAAAATTTAAAATATTTTGAATTTAATTTCTTCTAATAGCATTTATATATTTAGATATGATGAATCTCTTATAAAAAAAATAAAAAAGAGAAGGAAAGATGTAGATGAAAATTTCTGGTGGCCAAGCTTGACCACTGATATTTGATTGTTTAATTATTTTAATGTTGATTAGGCTGCTTATATATTTATATTGTGTTAGGAAACTAAACCTGACGCTACACAAATTCAGCAGCCAGTTTTGACCCTTTGGCAACACATGACGATAAGGGTTTTAGTGACCAAACAAACCTGTCGTTAAACAAATTTAGCAACTGGTTTGACCCTTTGACGACCGATTCTATCAGTCGCTAAACCTTTTTTTTGTGAATTATTGTTGGATTGGATCCAATTTAAATCAAATTTTTACTGTAAAATAGGAATAATATTTGTAACTCCTGCTCTTTCTATCATTTTCTTGGACAGTCAACTTGTAAAAAGATGAGGGAGTCCTATTCCGATGAGCATACCATGAAGACAATATAATAGCAAAGATCATGTGGAAAAATAAAAACATATATTCTTGCAACTTTAATTATTACAATTTCTCATAAGTATTAATTATGTATAGAACCTATACGTGGAGGCATCGGCGACTATATTCCGGAGCCCTCCAATTGTAGATGCCATCATGATAAACACTCCAATGAATATAGAAACCTGATTAATAATAATAATAATAAAACATTATTGTATTTGATGTATAAACTTTGATTTCCGAATATTTTGCTTTAAAAGAAGATTTATAATAGGTATATATTACCCAGTTGATAAACCAATTGAGTCTGTATCTCTTAGGTTTCTTAATAACCAGCCACATTATGCAAGGCAGCTGCAAAGATATATATAATATTTAATATAATTCATTGAATAAAGAGCAATATTTATAAAATATAATTAGGTATTGCTTACAAAATATGAAGTGGGAGCAAAACCGAATCCACCAAAGAAACCAAGAAGATCTCCAAAAAATGGGAAGGTAACTCCAACGAACAGTGTAAATGCTGCAACATTTTAACTCAAATGGATGGTTTATAGATATTGTGACGCTATTTGATAGATTTCTTATAATGGATAATATAAAAAATGAAAAGTAAAGTTACAAGAACTGACCTACGTAGGCTGATCGAGTAACGAGTCTAAGTCCAATTCCTGGAGTGAAGTTAAATCTTTTGATCATTACGCCCTCTAGCATTGCAAAAACAGGCATAGCAAACACCTATCTCACCACCAACAACTAAGTCTTAGTTCGATGCTCCGCTATATATGGAGATAAAGTTAAATAAGAAGTTAGAGAATGCACCTGGTAACTACCGATGACATGAACAACGACCATTAAATTAGCAGAGGCAATGAGCCAAGAAGGTTTTTGAAGAGTCAAAAGCACATTATCATCAACATCTTGTCCAAAAGCCCAGTAGCCAATAAGGGCCACTGGGAAATAGCAAATAGCATTAATGAAATAAGCACCGACTGCGCCTTTCCACATTGCTAATTTTGATGGGTTTTGGGGTGTCGATGGAATTGTAGCCTGTATTTCAAGTGCTACTGCATGGCCTGCAAATGCAAACGAGATTTCACCCAATGCATTGAATACTCTGAACATACCGTCACTTCCACTACTCTTCTTGTAACTGTAGCTTACGTTCTCATTCCTTCCATGTGCCAAGCTACCTGCCCACGCTATTGTTGAATAACTGCCATTTTTTACATTTTATATATGCTCAGAATTCTTCTCATAAACAATTCAAATGGACAAAATAGTTATGATTCAAACAATTCATGATTTCTCCCATAAGAATGAGCAAAGGTGGATTTTTGCTTATCAACGTCGAATTATAATAACCGAAAACTGAAATTAGTTAAAAATTATAAATTAAAACTGATTCAATAATAAAAATTTTCTTATATTATTAATCAAAACTAAACCGATCAACAATTTAAAAAATTTTATAAGATAAAATAATACCATTTTAAAAAATTTATTTTTTGGAATATTTTTTTATTAAGAATCAATCATTCACATTTTGCTTATCAAACTAAACCAATTATCCAAATAACCAAATTAATTGAATTTACTTCGATTTGGTTCTTTTTTTTTTTAATTGAAATCAAACCGTATTTACCCTTAGAAATAAGTTTTAATCAGTGATGGTGATTTGATCCCCTGAGTCCCCATATATATATATATATATATATATATATAAAATCATTCACAAGGAAAGGCCATGTTAATGCAGGAAATTAAAAGACATTTTCTGAGTTAAGTGATCCTACTAAAAAGCAATAACTTAATGCATGGCCCAGTGACATCTAAAGGTGGGAAATCTTACATTTACTTAATCATTCCAAGTTAATACAAACAATTAAGGTTATTGAATGTAATGATTAACACCTAATTAAAAACATTGGATTTTGAGTTTGTACCTAACTTTTCTTGATTTGGAAACAAATATCTGTGTTTAGGCTAGCAAACTTCTATTTTCATTTTCAAGAAATTAATATATATGAGTGAAAATTTAAAATAATGCATTTATCATCCTGGTAGATAGACTAGCTAATTAACATGAAAATTATAAGCATAAAAGAGGGGAAGAGAGAATACCTCAAAGACATGATAGCTGCTGCTAAAGAAACACCAGCAACAGAATTGAAATTAGGAAGCTGAGACAAGAAGAAATGAATAGCACCAAACATCAAAATCCAATAAGATTGCTTAATTGGGGTGCAAGATGTGCAGGCCATCTCCATGAATTTCTTGAGACACTTCCCACCAGTCACCATATACACAATGTCACAACCAACTTGAACTATCAATTGCTGAGGCAATACTATCCATGGCCCCAGTTTTGGCCCGAAAGCATGCCGACCAAGATCAACATACCGATCAAACCGAGTCCCTGGAACGCATTCATGTAGCTGTATCATTTGCCACATTGTGTTCAATGTCATGCACCATGATAATACCAGAAACATAATCCCTGGACCCCTGATGATTAATGTCATATAACAGATTACTAGTTAGATAATAGTAATACTCCCACCACTTTTTTTGACCGTCAGATCATTGTTTAAATGGTAGTATTTGACAATTAAAAAGTAAAAAATACTGTATATTGTGAAGGACGATAGGCTTTCTGATAATACAAAGTTCAAAAGCAAAGCAAAGGTTACCAGCCCAAGTATGCCATGGCATAGGGCAGACTGAGAACTCCTGCACCTATCATGGCTGTGACTGTGTGGAAAGTTGAATACCACCATTTTGCTCGGCGAGAGGGATCGTCTCCTTCCCACCATTTTTCCATGGACTGATCTTCCTGTTTCATGTTATAGTGCAAACATTAGAAAAGAAGGGGAAAATCTTTGTGTTTGTTAATGACAAATGTAACACACACACCTTGGGGACAGGGGCAGAATGAGTTGAAACCATTTTCTTGGAACCCTTCAATGTGGGAGCTCTGTGTTCATTATGATGTATATGTAGTGGGCTAGTTGCTCCATATTTTGTTTTTATTTTTATAAGTTAATGGGAATAAAGAGAGTCGAGGAAATTTACTTCCAATTTAGTATCTTGCTTTTCCCCACTAAATCTAAGTACTTAGTTGGAAATGGGTCATCTTTTATAATATTAAAGATGACGTTAGAGCCCACCATCTACAACCTATGAATGGGTTTGTGCAATGTTATTAAAATCGGAAAAGATAAAAAATCGGTAACATTGAAGGTTTGTAGTTTGATCAGTTCAATCGGACTCAATCGGATTTTTTCTATTTTTAAAATATTATAATTATTATAATTTTTTAAATATTATTGTATAAAAATTAAAAAAATATCATCAAATATTAAATATATATCATAAATATTCTAATAATAAGTTGGAAAATATAATTTTAATTTAATTTTATTATTATAAGTGATTAATTATGGATTTTTGAATATCATATGTTAGAAACGTAAAAATACAATCATATCATGAAAATAATTTCATGTTTAGATGGAATACTAATAAAATAAACACAAAAAATATTAATCTTGCATATATGAGTATAATTATATTTAATTATAATAAATTTAAATAGATAAGAAGTATATTAAATTATTAAGTGATATTTTTAAAATTTAAAATATTAATTTTTTAAATAAATAAATAATAAAAATTTAATATATATATATATATATATTTAATTACAATGAATTAAAAATATAATAAATATATTAAATTATTAAGTGATATACTTAAAATTTAAAATATTAATTTTTTCAAATAAATAACTAATGAATATATATATATATATATATATATATATATATATATATATATATATATATATATATATATATATATATATATATATGTGTGTGTGTGTGTGTGTGTGTGTGTGTGTGTGCGCGCGCGCTGCGCGCGCGCACGCCCGCAAAAAAAATAATTTTTTATACGTTTTAGTAAAAAATTTGATTTTATCCGATTTTCGGTTTAATTTGAGTTTTTGCTAATTCGATTTTTAATAATTGAACCAATTAGCTAATCGATTAGCGGTTAAATCGGTTCAACCGGCCGATCTGATTTTAATAACTATGGGTTTGTGCAGTTTAATGTTAACATGGATACAAAAACATTAAGCAATTTAGCTTCAGCCACAATTTTCAACTAATTTTATCTTAGAACCTAATAATGACAATCCACTATAATTAGCTTTCGATCCTCCTTCTGTCCTTTTGGCCTTTTTGAAAAAAAACTTCATGGGGTTGCTGAATTTCCAGAGTTGTAGGTTAATTTATGTTGGCTGGTGAATTGTATCTAGTCCTAATAAAAATCATTACACTGTTACCATTCTTACTTTATAAAGAAATGGCATATGTAGTTTCAGTCACAATGATTAAAGCAGGAATTGTGCTATTGCTAAGTGCTTTTATCTTTTAAAGTAGGAAAGAGCCATTCTTTCTTCTGTGGTTTAGGCGTCCCTATTATCTTTGGAAGCTGAAAGATGATTAAAAGGCACATGGCAGACAAAATATTTCTCCGTAACACTTATTTTTCATTTTAATTTGTCTCCCAATAAAATTCTTTTTCATTTTTCAAATTTTAGTTAACATATAAATCATGTGATATGTCTTATTTAATTGTGTTATAATCAGTCACAAACTTATTAAATTTTTTATATTTTATATTTTTATTTATTAAAATATTTTAAATCAATATATAACATAAAATTACTAATTGAATGTACACGCGCACCACATCACATCTTTAATCATAATGTCATTTTTTTTAAGTCCAGCAACTTTTCAAATAAAAGAAATAATCTTATTAATTGTTTTTATTATCTATATTTATTATTAAAATGCCTTAAATTTCATGTGAATCATAATATTATTTTTTTATTCCTACAACTCTTCAAATGAAGAAAAAACAATTATCTTAGATTTATGTAATATACATGAATCAAAAACTACATAATAGTTGAGGGTATATTAGGATAAACATTGGCAATTTCTTTTCATATTAATTAATGCCAACAATTGTCATTTATACATGGTTATGATGATGATTATGGTATATTCGAACTGCCAGTATATTTTATATTAACCAAACACCAATCCCGCCGAAGTGCATTCTCATGATGGCTTAGTGACCTATCTTTGTACGTTAGCACTAGAGACCATATGAGCACTTTCCTCCCCCAAGTATTGACATAATATCACATATTCCCACTCAGAAATGGCATCTATATTGCTATTTGCCTGCTTCTAAAAGACCTTTTTGTTATTTTGAATTGTCAAGGCTTAACTTTTGATTCTTAGCAACCTCATTTAGTTAATTATTTTCTTTAGCCTAGGAGCTATCAATAACCGCAAACCGTGCTTTGCGATCTATTCGTCTTCCGCCTATGCTTTATGCCAAAATTGGGTTGCGCTACATAACTGAGTGCATAGTGATATCTTAAATATGCATTGAATACATTTACATATTTAACTGCAACATAGTCCATTTTAAATAATGATATCGCCAACTAGAGATCTTTTACAACACGAAATTGAAGCTGCTATTAATTCATAAAGCCGCCTCCTGGAATGTTAGTTGGCCCTTGCAATGAAACTTGTCCTTGAGAAACTAGTTGTGACCGGCCCGGACCTTGAACATATGCTTGACCCATTCCAGTCCCAACCATTTGTTGCTGCTGCAATTGTGGAAGCTGCTGCTGCTGCTGCTGCTGCTGTTGAAGCTGTGAGAGTTGTTGTTGCTGCAACTGTGGATGCTGCTGCTGATGTTGCAGCTGAGGCATCTGCTGCTGTAGCTGTGGGTGCTGCTGTGGGTGCATCTGTTGGTGATGTTGCTGCTGTTGCTGACTTGATATTTGTGGCTTAAACACAACCATATAGGGGTGAGCATTTGGTCGGTTCGGTTTGGTTTTGGACCGAACCGAACGAACCAAAAACCGAACTTCAAGAATTTTAGAAACCGAACCGAAACCGAAGTATCTAGAACCGAAAACCGAATATACTAAAATAATTTTCGGTCGATTCAATTCGGTCCAACCGATTCTGAGCCAAATTTGGGCTTTTTTTAATTGAGCTTTTAACCTAAATAAACCCATATATTCAACAAAATAAAACCAATTAAAAATACATACAACATAACTTAAAAATTACACTAAAAAATAAAAATAAAAAAATTTTACAACACATAATTAAAAAGACATTCAATATCCTATAATTAAAAAGCATTCCAACAACACATAATTAAAAAGCATTCCAACAAATTAATACAAGTCAACAACATAATGATCCATGAATTTTTCTCGCGAATTCAACTTTTTAGACCTGAATTCATATAAACGAACAATAATTAAATAAATTCAATGAAATTGAAGAAAAATAATACAAAATAATTAAAGTATAGAAATATTTTTACTGTATCAATATTAGCCTCCAAATGCATTTTTTGAAAATCTGCAAATAAAATGTAAACATTAATTTTTTATAAGAACTAAGTTAAATAAATAAAACAAAGAATATATATATATATATACACACACACACACACATACCTCTCTCCATTTGAATGACATCAGCTTCTCCCATTGCTATTTCAAGTTTTTCTGAGTCAGTAAGCCAATCTTGAGCACAAACAAGGGCTTGCACAATTTTAGGAGTCAATGAACTCTTAAATGCATCAAGTAATCTTTCGCTCGAGCTAAATGTAGCCTCTGAAGGCACAGTAGAGATGGGAACAGCCAACACATCACGAGCTATCTTGCCGAGAACAGAAAATCTAGGACTGTTTACTTTCCACCATTCTAAAATATCAAATTTTCTCTTATCAG
This sequence comes from Excoecaria agallocha, assembly GCA_037975025.1. NCBI lineage: Eukaryota > Viridiplantae > Streptophyta > Magnoliopsida > Malpighiales > Euphorbiaceae > Excoecaria > Excoecaria agallocha. The sequence goes on along the minus strand of CM075809.1, from coordinate 25,040,519 downwards.
CATACTCAATTTGCTCACTCAAATATCTCTCAATATCAGTCATCTTACTTGAATTCCCACCTAGAACTTCACTCTTGTATTCCGATTCAACAATTCTTTTCAACATTTCTGTTTCATCCAATTGTATCAGACTGATAGGATCACCTTGTTCCATAGGTTCCGTTTGACTGAAACTTGAAATTGAATTTTCATCTTTATATTCTTCATACAATCTATCCAACAAATCTTTAATTCTAACTACCATCACCTCACCATCTTTCGCTCCAAACATCCTTTTGAAAGCAAAATTAAGCCATTGAAGCTTATATCGAGGATCCAAAATAACACCAAGATAAATAACATGGTTAACTTTCTTTGGATCTCCCCAATACTTATCATATTTCACTTTCATTTTTGTTGCCATCAATGACAACTGAATGTCTGAGCTTTTCTTCCACTCTTCCAACAAACGATACATCATATAAATCTCATAAAAAATAGCACTGCATGTCACATAATCAGAACCAGAAACTTTTAAAGTAAGCTCATAAAAATGGTTCAAAAAGGGAAGCATTCTTCTCACATTATCCCAATCACTTTTTTCATGCACACCCGACCACCCTTCAGTTCCATCCAAATCAATTCTAAAGTATGGGTCAACATCACAAAAACGCTTGAAAGCCTTTTCAAATTTTTGGGCCGTGTCTAACATGAGGTAAGTGAAGTTCCACCTAGTTGGGACATCTAGAGACAATAACTGCTTACATTGAACTTTTTCATACTCGCAAATTTCTTTGAACTGATTAAGTCTTTTACAAGATGATCTCACATAACGAACAGCCGCCCTAACCCTTTTAACTGAATCTCCTATTTCTTTTAATCCATCTTGCACAATCAAATTAAGTATATGAGCAACACATCTCATATGTAAACACGTTCCTTCCAAAACACCATGACCCCAATCATTAAATTTCTCCCGTAAATAATTTATGGCTAGTTCGTTTGAAACATGATTATCCACAGTAATAGTGAAAACACGCTCAATTCCCCAATCATTCAAACATTTTTCAATTTCAATGCCTAAATCTCTACCTTTATGACTAGAGATAGGACAAAAGTTCAAAACTCTTTTATTTAATTTCCAGTCATCACCAATCCAGTGACATGTTAGACACATATAGTTAATTTGTTGAATCGATGTCCAAGCGTCTGTAATAAGGCAAAGTCTCTGTTTTCTAGTTTCAATGTATTGTTTAAGTTTAGCTTTCTCATCAACATAAAACTGAAAACAGTCTCTAGACATTGTGAATCTAGATGGTATCCTAAATTTGGGTTGCACAAGAGCCATAAATTTTCTGAATTTTCTATTGTCAACATAGCTTAAGGGTAATTCGGTTGTAATTATCAATTCAGCTAAACCCTTTCTTACAGCTTCTTGATCAAATTTCCAAGTACCAATACCCCCAACTTCATTATCAACGTTAAAACTCAATTGTAATTGTGTTTCTTAAGCTTCAGGATGTTTCTTACAAACACTAATGTGCTTTTTAAGTGATGTACCATTTTTCTTAGGATCACAAAAAAATTCTTTAAAGCAATAATTGCACTTGTCTTTTATCCCGCCTTCTGCACTTGTAAACTTCACAAAGTGATCCCAGACCTTCGATCTTGGCCTTATAGCTTTCCTCTTCAAATTTTTTGATGTTGCCTCTGCACTTCTAGGTTGATTGGTACCGGACTGGGTTTAAAAAGAATCTTCATCTTGAGTAGTGGGAGTTTGAGTCTCATCTTGAACAGAGGCCTAAAGAAAAAATAAAATAGATTACAGATATAGAAAATTATTCATCAAAAAGATAAAAATAACTATATATATAAAACAAGAAAGAAGGCAAAAGTGAAAGTAGAGCTGTAAACTTTAACAACTTAATTGGAACAAAGTAATGTCATTTTGCAGTATATTACTTTAGGCATCATTTACTTTTTGTTCAATCATCTTAATACCATAAGTTAATAAGCACAAGACACATTTTGTTGACAGCAAAAATACAAAATATTATAAGACAACAAAAAAATTCTGCAATACCGGATAAAAAAACACAAGGAAAATAATCTACACTTTCAATAGCCCACAACTTTCTATAAGTGTCATGCGTGCTCCATTTGTAAAACTTTCAATAGTCACTTTAGGCATCATTTACTTTTCTTAGGATCACAAGGAAAATAATCTACACTTTCCTCAACCACACAACTTTCAATAGCAAATAGCATTCAACAGAAAAATTATATAAAAAAGAGAAGCAATAACAATTTGTAAATTTATTATGTGTATACAATTTATAAAAAAAGAATGGTGATGCTTATTATTACTATTATTAACTGTCAACTACCTATATTTATTATGTGTTGAAAAAACCATGTATCAGGAATTTAAAAACATATATACTTGATTTCTTTTTGCCTTATTGGATATAGACATATATATACTTGATTTTAGTAGTGTCACATAACTAAAGAAAATCAGGTGGCAGTCTTGTGTCCCAAATATATTTAAGGACAAAAACATTTAATTAATTTAAAAATATTCCAACATATAATTAATTTAAAAAAATAATATAATAAATGATAATAATTTAGAAAAAATTTAATAAATTACTTTAATAAATCATTTTGCTGTGTTACGAATACTGAGTTTGGGAAATCCAGTAAAAGAGTGCATCAGTGAATAAAAGTAAATTCCGCACAGCCAGTAGGTTCAAAGTGAAGAAAATTTCCAATAAACACATCACTTGCACTCTCTTCAGTCTCATCTCAAAAATAAAAACAGAAAAGAAAAGCTGTGGACGAGCAACAATCGAATCGTCAAGGGAAAAATGACGACTGAAACGATATCTCAGCCATGGATTTGCTATACCTCTCAATTCTTTTACAGATGCAGAGACACTCCTTTACCGTCTCTCATATTCTGATGGAGAAAATGCTACCAGCCCAGACTTCCAAGCCCAGAGGCCCAGCATATGGAGAGCTCACGACAGAAAATCAAAGAGAAGTGCAAAAGGAATGAAGGACAACACAAGGAAGGAATGAGATGGCTAAAGTTAGGGTATAAATAGAGCAGTAGCTGGGAGTAGAGGGCATGAATTGGGAATGCTTGTATTGGGTTCAGCAGGGGCTGAGCAGGGGAGAAAGGGAATAGAGTAATAGAGGTCCCTTCTCCTGGTTTTCTTTCGTTCTTCTTTTTCATTATTTGTTCTTCATCTAATGAAGTAGAAAAGCATACCAGCTACACTGTAATTGACTGTTAATTCATCAATATACAGATTTGCCATATTTTCATTCTTGTCGTGTGGTTGTTTGTTGGGATTGTTTATCATACTCTTTATCATTGGTCCGACATGCCGGATCTCTGCGTGCAAGGAGAACACACTTAGGCAAAAATGGAAACTCGTTTACAATCATTGAATGGCCGATTGGAGGAGACAGAGAGCAAGGTGAACGGCCTAGAAGCATGTATGAAGGAGATCAAGCGATCCATTACCGAGTTTCAGACTTTCTGGGCAGTCTATCAGGCAGAGGAAAAGAAGAAGGATGCTGAGTTCAGGAACTTGGTTTGCAGTTGGATGAAACGTTCTGAAAAACAACCTATTAACCCAGAGAGTGAATGGATGCCAATGGAGACCTGTCCACAACCCTTGCAAGCCAGAATGGATGAAAATGCCCAGAGACTTGCAAAGCTCACTGTTCGTCTCAATGAATTAACCAAACCCGTTTTCGAGATCCAGAATGATAAAAAGAAAGAGATAACGGAGCGACACCACAACAATTATTCTTCCAACTCTTCTAAAAGTTTTGCAGATCTACAGCAAGAGGAGAAGGTAGAAGGGAACGACGAAGTTTTTGAGAGGGAGGTTGCTACAGCGCTTGGGCTGCCAGCACAACAGGATATCGGGTACCGTCTTTGCTATTTGAGAGAAGACAATAACAGGAGGTTCAAGGAGCACCAGCCTGAAGGTCACGTGGAAGCCATGAGATTTGCAATTTCCAGTAATGCTTGTCTGTGAATCGGCAAAGGGGAATACACACGACTGCTCCAAAATTGTTTGAAGGCCAGAGAAGGGGCCAGCAGCAGAATCCATGAGTTTCAGGCGAGGTGGAGTGGATCCAACTGTTTTGGGCCACTAAAGCATTTACCCAATCTCATATTGGGCCCAAACCAGCCTAAAACCCCATACTATTCAAACCACAAACAACTAACGTTTCCACCTTCAGCTGAGCTGCACCGATGGGAGCCAAAGAGAGCAAGCGTTCATCAACGGACCAAAACTGAGTGGAAGGCACGGCGACGCAGGAAGGGGCTTGTTTGTCGCCGGAGAATCGCTGCGTTCGAAAAGATGTCTTCACCGAGGAAGATCGTCTTGAAGTGGAAAAACGGCGGAGCCCTCAAGACTGTTGATGTTATTTTGGTCGATGACGTTGTTGGTTGCATCTTAGACGTGAAAACTGAAACGAGGGAGGAAAGATTAAAGGTAATAAAAATGGAGAAACTTATTTTTTTCTTTTCGATGCTAGTTTTATTTCCCTTTTCAAATTCTCGCGCGATTGTTTCGGAAGAACATTTCTGGAAGTTCAATTTTTCGCCTGATCTTGCCTGGAAATTGATCTGTGACCTGAATTTGTTTCCCGAGATAGAAGTCAACGTCGGGAACGGTGGTCTTGGCAGTGGTTTAGAGGGAGGAAAGAGGATCGTCGAGAAGCGATTTAGGTTTCCTATTGTGGTTGGGGGTTACGATAGGGGTTTGTGCTGTTTTTATTATTGCCTGCTTGATTTTTACAATCTCGATTTTGGGTCCTTGTTGGTTTTCTGTGGTCAATTTACAGTGGTTACAAGGGTGATGGGTAGCTCGAGTGACTTCTCCTGGAAGTTGGCGGATCAGCCAAAGCTGACCAAGGGGAAGGCTATTGCAACGGTGTTCTTGTACTTCGTATTTGGGGGAGAGGGCTTGTCGACTCTGGGTGATGTGATCGCAAGGTGGGCTTTGGGGCATCTCTAGTTTTGGGAGCAAGAGAAAGGGTTGCTAGGGAAAGGACATATTGTAGCCCAAGGGACCAGCAATTCGTTCCAAGCAGGAGTTGAAGGCCAGCTGCTCTCTATCATAGAGCTCGAGTGGGATGCTGCTACATTGAGTGTGAAGTATGCTGCGAACAATGTAGAATTCACTAGGGAGCAGTTTGCCTCTAACCCTGATCAAGTAAGTGTACTAAAGCTTTCTGGAAACAACTCAAGGAATCCAAACGGGATTCAATCTTCTGCTGTTCTCAATGTACAAACTGTATGGGAGATATGTGATGATGGTAATGGAAGATTAAAGAAAACATTGACATGTTCTGGCTTAGGTGTTTTCAATGACATGTTAGTCGGATGCTTCTGGCAGAATGATCTTGTTGTCGCTGTTTCTCTTGGTGGCATAATTAGTATCTTCTCAGCAAGTAATCTTGATAAAGCTTCCCGACAAATATCTGAACACATGAAGAATGTTATATCATTAGCAGTGCTTAAAAGTGTTCTAAAAACTATATTGTTCCGCAGTTATGATGGTATGATAATTAAATGGATTCAAGGCACTGGATACGGCAGTAAATTAGAGAGAAAAGAGAACACTCCAATCAAGTGTTTAGCTGCTGTAGAAGAAGAAATTGTCACGTCTGGATTAGATAATAAGATATGGAGAGTTTCTTTACATGGGGATCAGTGTGGAGGTGCTGATTCTATTGACATTGGTAGTTAACCAAAAGATTTAAGTCTTGGCCATCTGAATCCAGAGCTTGCTTTGGCAATGATCGACTCAGGTGTTATCATGCTTCGTGGTACAGAAGTGGTGTCAACGATCAATCTTGGTTTTTCTGTAACAGCATCTGCAATTACACCAGTTGGAAGGGAAGCAATCATAGGTGGCCAGGATGGTAAGCTGCACATGTATGCTATTACAGTGTATCAGACAATGTTGATGAATTGGAGGAGGAATCTTGAAGCAGATTTTTTCCGGCGTCTCCATTTCAGTCTTGAGGACAAGACTGCTTCCCCACCCGGTGGCAATGATGGAGAAAATGCTACCAGCCCAGACTTCCAAGCCCAGAGGCCCAGCATATGGAGAGCTCACGACAGGAAATCAAAGAGAAGTGCAAAAGGAATGAAGGACAACACAAGGAATGAGCTGGCCAAAGTTAGGGTATAAATAGAGCAGTAGCTGGGAGTAGAGGGCATGAATTGGGAATGCTTGTATTGGGTTCAGCAGGGGCTGAGCAGGGGAGAAAGGGAATAGAGTAATAGAGGTCCCTTCTCCTGGTTTTCTTTCGTTCTTCTTTTTCATTATTTGTTCTTCATCTAATGAAGTAGAAAAGCATACCAGCTACACTGTATTTGACTGTTAATTCATCAATATACAGATTTGCCATATTTTCATTCTTGTTGTGTGATTGTTTATCAACGTTAATAACTTTCTTAGAAAATCATAATCCTCATGACAAAACAAAAATAAACTTAGAAAAAATCCGAACTAACTAATCTATATATAATTAACAGCTAAGCTAACGGAATAGAGACCCTAAAGAACAGAGATATGAAAACTAAAGAACAGGGACATCATATGAAACTAAAGAACGGGCAGATGGAATCATGGAAGCTTAAGAACAGAACAATGAAAATAAAGAACAATGAAAGAACACTAACCATTGTTCTCGGCAGCAAGAATCACAACGGCGGATCGAGGTCGTGGAGGAAGATCGAGCGAAGAGGCAGATTTAGGGATTTGTCGAAGAGAGATCGATGAAGAAATTAGGGATTTCTGCATGTAGGGGTGTATATATACACTACGCGAAACGGTGAGTTTTAATGTAAGTTCGGTCGGTTCGGTTTTTTCGGTTTTCCAATTTTAAGAACCGAACCGATGAAATCGATATTTTTTCGGTTCTGAACCAAAAATCGATAAAACCGAACCAAACAGACCAAAATCAATTCAGTTCGGTTTTCGGTTCCGGTTCGGTTCTGCACACCCCTATAACCATATCCTGTTCCACAAAAAGCTCACTTAAATTAAATGTTTGGCAACGTGGCTGAACAGTATGGTTGACTCATTGATGGGATTTTGTAGGCTTCAAGACATGCCATAATAACTTAATTAAGCATATTGAACAGAAAGCATTACAGAGGAAAAAGAAACTAATACATGCTGCAAAATTCTGTAACTTGAGATGTTAAAAGAAATTCGCAAAGCCACAAAATCTTACCCCAGGGAAAAGCATCCCTATCAAACGACAGGCTTTGTCTGAAACAGAAAGCAGTAATGTTTGCGACGGTAGCTGGATGACTGCACACTGTGGAAATGAAGGATATCACGTCAGAAAATCCCATCAAATAATATACTTTGTCCATGTGTTAGCTCCTTACACGAAACAATCATGCAATAGGTTTTTGTTTATACTCAACTTTATCTTTCAAGAGAATCTGGGTGATCTTCCTCTTCAGAAAATAGGGATTTGACAACAGTTTCTTTAGACATCTTAGTAGTTAAAATCCCATTCCAATGGAGGGGAATGGAAGCTGCAAATGGTTTTCAAAATCCAGTAAGTCGCTTAGAAGACCTTATCTAGCAAGCGGCAGATATTGGGATTTGAGTGGGTTATCATATATGATTCATTTTCAAACTTGGCAAAACTTTGGAAATAAACAATTTTGGCCACTACTACACAGCAAATAAATTCTAAGTTGTTTGATTGAGTTTACTTCATAAAGGAGTCCTTGGCTGTTTAAATTGGTTAATCATCCAAAGGATCCTTCACTTTGAACTATTTGCAGCTCTGGCCAGAAAACTATGCAATGATTAATTTGGACATAACTTCCTTAATGAGTTGCACCAACAAGGCTCTAAGGAACGATCATGCCTCATAATGGAATTGATAGCCAGAGATGGTTTAATTCAATTGGGTCAAAATTCAGAATTGTATCAAAGTTTAGATAAATAAATACCAAAATAACTTCTAAAGTACAGGATACAGCATATTATGAAAACAATTGGCGCCTCATGTGATGAGATTTTCAACCAGATAAAATGAGAGAGAATCTCTCAAACTTCAAGGACACTCTGTTCATTCTAGACTAGAATGAACAGCAGCATCTTTCATGCATGCAATGCACTATAGCAGATTTAACTTAAGTATGTCATCATCCCTGGACATTCTATTTATCAGCTCAGACTAGACTGGATTTGGGATTTGGTAAACAAGCCAATGGACAAGTTCCCAAGCCCACGACTGGATAAAGATTCTAGAGTCCAAAGTGCCTTCACAAGGCTGGCAAGAGAAGGTGGAGAAAGGCAGAGAAGGTCAATGGCAACAGACACAAAACTAAAGGACTCGGAACCTCTTAAATCAAAATTTCGAATGCCATGTCAAATGATCCACTTATACATAGTGCTAATATCATACATAACACTTCCGTCTTTAATATTACTATCTTTCATTGGTAAGTTTTTACAGAAATTTAACGTGCCAAATGCAGAATTCTAGATTCATTCTTGAAAATCTTTAGGTATAAATAGATGATGAATCTAGAAGAGGGAAGTATATTGTACCATGAAAGGGGGAAAAAAAGAGCCTTAAATTAGTCGTAGGAGGAGAAGAAAGCATTCGAGCAACTTACAAGCTTCTTTTTCTGTAGTTGTCCAAGAAATCCATGCTGATTCATAGCCCGAAAGACTAAAAAATCAGCCTTCCCTACATACTGCCTGTATCAATGAAATTCAAGTCAAGAAAGATCAGAAATATAACAAATCCAGCCTGACAAGCAAATGAAAAAATAAATGGAAGACAGAATAGGAAAATTTACACTAACATAGCTTACTTGTTATTCATATGGTCCTGAGATATAAGGCGGACTATTTGCATTGTTGATGGCCAATTTGCTGCAAGCCTGAGAAAGATACCAGAGAACTTGTCAACCATTTGAATACATCTTCAACAATGCATATGCTAGTGGGTGTCTTCATGAACTTGCAACAAGGGGTGTCAAAAACATTTGAAGAAAAATTCAGGTTAAGGGATACACAAGCGTGACCCCAAGATAAATTAAACCTTTACGCTCTTTTCTTTATGATGCTTGAAATAAGACCAATGACAGCTTTGCAGGGATTCAGCACCAGTAACTTTTGACAAAGGCCATAGACAAAAAGTTGAATGGTTTAGCCCTTTAATTGGATAGCGTTAGTAAAGCTCTATCATTAAGCCATAAGATTGTCACAACCAATTCTACCTTCTGTGTACAATTCAGTTAATGCAGACACTCGCATGAATAAAAGAATTTTCAGTTATCTTTGGACCAGTTGTTAGTTGCTTTACCATGCCTATCAAACCCATAATCTGAATGTTATTTAGTTGCTATATTATTGGTTCCCTCCAATGTCTACTTGATCTTAGAGCCAGTCTACTTCAATGTGGCAACACCATCTTAATCTCCGCTCACTCAGGTCCAAGTGAGTGCCATTTCCACCTTCCCTCACATAAATGAGATCTTAATTTGTTCTTTTTCAACTATTCATCTCTGCCATGCTCAATTATGGAAATCATATTTACTGCCTAAAGGTCATCATGATATAATATAATTTGGCTGAATTGTCGCCTTCTAGAACTCCTTCTAGATCTTACAACCACATAAGACTACCCTTTTGTATTTCAATAATTTTAATAGTTATAAAACCACGAGGTCTGCAGAAATAGCAGTATAGAGGATGACATTAAATGATATATACCTTTACGTTAAAATCATATTCAACTGCAGAGAAATAATTACAAAATCCAATATACCTAAGGTAGAAGAACAACATATTATCCTTCAGTAAAGGTTCACCTAGCTGCCCACCATATTACTGCCTAGTTGAGACTAACCACCTATCAATTCTAATACAGTTAACAGTTATATAAATAATTCTCTAACATAAACAGAATTTCATCTTTGTAAACTAGTTTTATTTTGCCTTTAGTAGATAACTTTTAGCAGAATCATCAGACATGGTCTTTGTCTGATGATTGGTCACTAATGCGTTAAGGGCATTCTCAAACCGAAATCTAGAGAAGATGCACGAGAAATCATAATCCAAAAAAAAAAAACAAGAAACTACTTCACCCGAGCCTTTTAGTTAATATTTGAAGTACAAATGGAATGGATGCAGGGCATCTCAAGAAATTGAAAAGTATTTCCCAACATTAATCTGATGCTTGACACATAACAATGCTTGGTGTTGGTCCAAGGGTCCAGGGACAGAGAACATAACTACATTTCCCATAAAATAAATCTATTTAATGTTTTCTTAAAACTAAAAGTGGCTTCAACTGTAGTCCTTTCCATAATCATAAGACAAAGAAAAGGTCTCCAATTCACACGGAAGCAAACAAAGTCACATGTAACACCATTTTAATGCATGTCTTTCTAGAAAATGAAAGATACATCCTCCATTGGACTTCAAATGTTCATCTAGAAAATTTGTTTTGTTCCACTTCAAGTGTTCTTTGAAAAATGTAGAATTGATTAACTTTTTTTTTTTTAAATTTCCCTAGTTCTTGGTATCCCCAATGCATTTATATATTTCTTATCATACTTCTCTATGTTAATTGATAAAAGGATAATTTAGTCAATATATGAGTAGTTTTTTTTAGAGAATTGATGCTGATTAATCATTTCATTATCTCTTATGCAGAAAACCTTAAAGAACATTTGAAGTGGAACGGAGGAAGAAACTTATATCTTGATATCAAAAATTGAAAAAATTTGAGCTGTAAAATGAACTTTAAGAAAATATATGTAGGTCAATTTTCAGCAGAATTTATTTTATCAATCTTAAACTTACGTCTCAGAAGCTGAAGTGCTCCTGTAGCCCTGCAACAAATAAATATGACATTAGGTACATGCATAGAGTGAAAGATTCTGAAGTAAATGGAACAGCAATAATGAAGTAGATGAAGCAGCATCATGCAGTAACTATAATCATAAAAAGACATATTTAAGAGAATTTTTTTATCAGATGCTTCAAGCATACTTCCAATCTGGTGATAAAGACAGGCTGCCCTTGACGCTGCCCAGACAAATTGCCCTGCACAGATTTTAATGTTCAGAAAGGGTTATTTCACAAATACACCCCATCAAATGATGAATAGAAATTTGATCTACAAACTGCAGTAATGACTAATGAAAACATTTACCCGGAAGTTACATACCAAAATACTAACAAGAGCTCATCAAAATCAAATGAAAAATAATCACTTACTGATATATATACGTTAAATCTACATAGTTTTAAGAAAAAATAAGTTAACAGGGGAAAGAAGAGAAGCTAGGATGTGCATGCATTTATAAACTTTATTAGGGAGCCTCTTAATTTATTTATTTATTTATTTTGACACAATGCATCCCTTTAAGATCAACAGTTGCCAAGGTTTAAGGTTGTCTTAGCTTCGGTAAATAAAAAGGGAATTACTCATCTTAAAGAATGGCATCGCTTAGCTTTTCTGATTCACATTACATTACACCATACTATTGTGATGAATGGCAACATTCTCGAAAAAAAGAAAGTCAAAGTGGGTTCTAATCCTCAAGCACAAGTTTGGCACATTTTAAATGAGGAAAAGGAACTGAACTAGGCCTTTGTATTATTTGGTTACGCTGCAAATCCTAAATACCTGTGTTTCCAATATTTTATTTCAATTTAGTTATTTAAAGAACAATTGCTTGCAATTATTGCTTTGAGTTGTGTGATGCAAGTCCATTGGTATGATTCCTTGAGTGGCTCAGGTGTGACTCCTAACTGAGATGTGCAGCCTGAAATTTGATTATCCTAACATCCTTCAGTAACTGTTCACAGACCCTAGGTTACTTGTCCAACCACAAATTGAGGTCCTAATATTTTCTACCCATCTTAATTTCAGGTGGTTGATAGATGGCGGGATGAGGATGGTAAGGAGTAACTCCCAATGCTAGGTGCAATCAAATTGCTACCCACCACAATGACTGCCCTAGAGCACATGAAATAATAGATTATTTTTTAAGAATTTACAGCATCTATAAACTACCAAGCAGAGATTAGTCCAAGCAAATTGATTGCATGTCTACAGATCAAGTGGAAAACTTTAGGAGCCTAGAATCAATGGGACATGTAGTAGAAAAGGTAAACACTTTTTTGAAATTTGAGGGAAACTTATGGTAGGAGTTCTATACTGCCACCAGCGGTTTCCTAATCAACCTTAAATTTTTTACTCACAGCAACAAGCCTTACCTCCCAGACTTTGTCATATTTGGATTGTGTTGATTGTTGCATAGCACCTGTTGTCTGCTGTGATAATGGCACATTAGCTGCAGAGTTGTTATTGACACCAAGTGATGGCATCCCAGTTTGTGCTTGTTGAGTCATTCCTGGAGTAGGAATCATAGTGCTGGTTCCTGAAGAGAAGCCTGATGGACCTAGACCGCTCATCACGTTCTGATTCATTCCAATTCCACTTTGCACCATCGGTGCTCCTGAAAGGTTTCCTTGACTCATGCCTGGTACTGATTGCCCCATGCTCATACCTGATTGAAGGTTACCCATTCGTTGTGATATCCCAAGGTTTGAATTTCCTGACATATTAGAAGCAGCAGAAGCGAATGAACCAAGACCAGAATTTGGAGCAATTTGTGAAGTTCCTGTTAGAGTTCCTGATCCTGTCATTGCAGTGTTTGCAGGTTGTCCAGATGAAAATACAGTTTGACTGGGTGGCACTGTAGATGCCATTCCACTGGATATCATATTTGACATATGCATGGCAACAGGAGTTTGATTCATTGGTGGTAGACCAATAGAACTTCCACTAGATAGGGCAGCAGAATTCATCACCCGAGCGCTAGAGAGATTATTTAATATGCTAACATTAGCAGCAGCAGGAGGCACAGGACGTACAGACTGTGGCATCCCACTTACACTAGGTTTTAATTCTGGCCCATTATCTCCACTTGTAACCGTCTCTTGAGTAGTAGTAGGGGGTGAAGAAGTCTGCAAACTTGGAACTGCTTGAGAAGTAGGTTGTACAGATGGAATATGTGGGAAAGCAGCCCCTGGTGCTATGGAAGTTACAGTTGTTGGTTCCTGGACATATAAGATTATTATGTTCATCACAAATGACAGCAATAAATTCCAGATGTAACCTTATTTCTAATTTATATGAAAAGAAAATTAGAAAAGAGAGTACATCATACGTACAACTTTTACAGTAGCAGTGGGAACATTTCCAACAGAAATTGGTGGCCTATTCATGACAGATCCATTTACTGAAATTTTTTTTTAAAAAAAGTTGGTAAAAAATCAGGGTTAATTAAAGTAGGAACTGAGAAGCAGATAAAACTGGGTCAAATAACCTGATGGTATTGAAGATGGAGGTGGACCCGCAACAGAGGTTACTGAACTGACATCCATTTTTACAGGACTCTGGTTTGAAGGTATATTCGGTACTCCAGAACGACTTAAAGCAGCACGAGCGTCGATGAAATTATCAGATATTAGAACAAGAAAATGAGGTTTGACATTGTCAACAGTCAGATCTGCTGCTCGAGTGTTCCGTTTTCCCTGCACAAAGATAAGGCAAGTTACAGATGCAGTACTGCCAAAGATAAAAAGGATATTGTAGCAGAGATAGGAAGACAATTTTATTTTTGGTAGTAATCTTACTTAGTAGGTTTTATTCAGCAAGTTTTCTTATTATGGTTACAGTCCTTAATTTTAGGCTTTCCTGTTTCATTTTAAGGTTTCCTATTTCGACACTATATAAACTTTATTTCAAGAGCAATAAAATGAAGAAATAAATAATCAAAAAATTTATCAAAAACTACAGAAGTTTAGAGTCTCTCTACCTAAGGACTATTGGAGGTTTAAGTTTCACTCTCCCAACGAGCCTAAAGTTCGGAGCTCCTTTGATGAGCTCCCAATTCACCGCCTGGTCAATTTCCAATGCAAGAACATAACAAGTTGGTATCTAAAAGTTCTAAAAAGATGGAAACTATGTTCCTAATACCAATTTGTCATGTTCTCGCATTGTGAGTGCATCTGGAAACCAGGCGATGAATTAAGAACCTGTCAATGGAAGCTTTAAACCTGGGGCTCAATGGGTAGATAGAGACTTAAAACTCCCAGACCCATAACGTAGAGAGAGTCTAAATCTCTATAACTTTTGAGAAATTTTCTGTTCATTTTATTGCTATTGTCGAAACAAGAAAACCTAATATTATATAGGAAAACTTATTGAAATAGGAAAACCAAAAAATAAAAACCAACATAACAAACCTCCTAATTAAGATTACTACTAGAAATAACATCACTAATTACTGGTCTTCCTTCCCAACTTTGGCACAACTTCCTATTCATCTTGGGCACCAGTGCACCAGTTACAAGGCACTATATCAATCAGCCGGGAGACATTATTTATTTTTATTTATTTCACAAATAAGACATGCAAATAACTGCAATGAATGTGATATTAGTGTAACTATCAAGGTTTCATCCTATTTCTCATTTTCATGTGTCCATCGACCAAAGACTGATTGAATTTAGTTAGTGGTTTCATCTACACAAGTTTCGATTATCACGGTGCCATGAGAAAACAAAGGTTTCGTCCTATTTCTCATTTTCATGTGATCCTCAAGTCTGCAGTTACAACAAATGTTGACCAAGTTAAAGAAGCAATGATAAAACAAAGAGAAGTCCAGTTAAGATGCTACCTGCTTCCATCAAGAGCAGTACAAATTAAGAAAAAAGGTAAATGAGATCAACTTTCTTACAGCATTGTATATTGCTCGAAGTTTTGGAAGCTGTTTTGGACAAATGACAGACAGAGATATAGAGCACTGCAGTGCAAACTAAGGGTTAGTAACCAATAAGTAAGAGACACTCAAGAAAGAGAGTTAAGCCAAGACTAGCATACTTGATTTGAAAAAAAAAAAAATAGAAATACCTGAGGAAATGATTTAGCAACTGTCTCCGCATCAGATAGACGACTATCTGTTTGTGGATCAATATTTTCACTCTGCTCTAAATTTTGTATTTGTGGTCGATAAACTGGAGTAGGCAAGGGGTGTGGGTTACTTGCAGCAATTAGAATACAATGCCTTTGCCCATCTACATTATGCTGAGATTGGCTTCCATTTGAAGGAAAAAGAAACATCTGGGTGAAGTAAAAAAAGTTAAAATGAGGAGTATCCGTTCACACTCAAAAAAAAAATGTTTAGAAAGAAGGACAATAAACAAAAGAGGAAAAGAAATCCTTCTAAAAACTCAGCAGAAAACTGCATTAGAAGAGAGAGAGAGAGAGAGAGAGGCCAAGCTAACTAACATGAGTTGAGAGGAAAGCAGTCAAAATGATTTGGCATATTCAGTATAGACAAATAAACTCAACAATATGCAACCCTGACCAAAATTGAATTATGAAGGAAGAGATATCTCAGATCTAGGTTTCATTAGGGATAAAAATGTTAAGGCTTTTGTTGCATCAATGTTTTCTACAAATGTAGCCCTACACTGAGCGGAACAAAGCAAAATGGCCTCTATCTTGGATCTTAATAAGATAGGGATTAAACTCGATTCAGTTCAGGAATTAAAACAAGTGCTAAATGGGAATCAAAGAGGTTGGAAGTCAAAAACGAAACAATTAGTACGAACAGCATGTACCATTAAAGCTTCAGAAAGCCCTTCTGCAATTGCAGCATCACTGAAGCCACCGCCAGCAAAGGGAATGGATAACAACCATTGTAAAAAGATGTCAACATCCCTTGTCCAACCAGTTCGTTGCACCAGACAAGCTACAAAAAGAACCATGAGACTGAGAATAGTACTTCTGTTAATTAGCTAAGCATAGCATAAATGTAATGGAGCAAAACCAAGATTCAAGGGTTCACTGCTGTGGCACAAACTGCATAAGTTCAGCATAATTGCAACTGTGGTGCAATTCAAACTTTGAGTGACATCAATATAACTGATAATAATAAATATAATAATTTTTTATGCTTGCTAAAATTTTCTACATCAAATCAAAATAGGGAATTTAATAAGTTTTTCAAATTAGAGAGCCTATGCCCCATGTTAGGACAAAATTGAAAAAATAAAAAAAAATTGAAAGACAAAAATAAAATAAAAAATAAAACATGAAGAGTGGGCACAAGTTATTAGAACTCACTTCAGCTAAAAGACAAAAAAAGCAACAAAAGCAACAAAAGATAAAAACAAATAAATAAAGTTTCAGAATACGTAGATTCTAAATCAATGAGGAAATTCCATTTCAACTCTTCAAAATGATAGAAGAGAAATGCCACAAAAACAACAACCTTATAGATTCTTTCCCAACAACTTTCATGCAACCAAGATATAATTTTCATAAGGTTGTTCAACAGAATCAAGTAAGAGGACATACCAGAATAAGATCCATGTGCATTAAATGTCACCAGCGAGAGATCGACAATAGAATTTGCAGGCTTCTGCATTTCATCAGAAGAGAACTCATTCATATTAAGATATAATAGAAAGTTAAAGCAAACTTGGTGCTTAGAAAGAATTTCATATAAGAAATTATGGTGAAATCTCGAATTGAAAAATAAATAAATGAAATGCCAAAGCTATAGAAGTTCAAAGCACTCCACCTAAGTATTGCACAAATCTCATGATTAACATGCAAAAAACTTGGAATGTAAATACTATATCTATCAAGCAAGCCAACTGGACAAGACCACAGGTTTGGACCAGTTTTGATTGTAATACATGAAGTAAAAGCCAATACAGATGTAATGACCTTGTTTCATCTTTTTGAATTATATTAAAACCAAGCTAGGCAAAGAATGGCCCAATCAAAAACTTGCAAACTTCTTTCGATACTCTAAAATAGTATTATAACATATTATTTAAGACCCAAAGACAATAAGACAGCTGAGTCTCAGAAAAGTAACCAAAATGAAATTACTCACAATCATAAAGCATTATATGAGCTCATAAAAAATCTTGCAGTGCAACAAGAAAAATGTGAGAGAATTTGAGCAGGCAAAATTTAATTTACATACTTTAAAACAAATCAGAAGTATCATATCAAATTTGCAAAACCAGATTTAATTATTTATCTGCATACTTTTTCATATTTTCTTGAAGAATAAAAGCTTGCAATATTGTCAAAAGAAAAAAGGGAAAAAGCTGAGTCCCTTAATTTTTCAAAATTGCCTTCACTAAACTAGAAACAAAGGAACGCTGTAAATTTCTGAAGCATACTTTTGCCCCCAACTGCTCCCATTGTGAAGAAAAAGAATTTATAATATTGCATAAATTACACTTAAATAAAAAGATCAAATTACCTCAGAATACAAAGATCGGTAAGCTATTGCAAGAGTGCATATCATACATGAGTACAATTATGAAGCAACATATAATGGACATTTGAAATCATAAGCAATTTCTTTGGGAAGCAACTTGTAATCTTTATTTGTCACTTGGTAAATATTTCAAAACAAAACCACATTATGTGTAACATACTTAACTATTATATCTTTAGCAAGGAATAAGCAAATTATTGCAAAGCTCTGTTAGAAGTTCTCTATAAAAAGTAGAAGCAATTTTATATTGTTCAAGAAAATGACTTCATGACATAAGAATGTTGTACTAGAGTCACTAAAAGTTTTTAGAAGAGAACTCTAACCAGATGCAGTCCAACACGGTAGCAAGACCTGCAACTGGAAAGGAATTGAGAAATTCCACTCAACTTAAACTCAGGAATTTTGAACAGAATAGCCAGCAAAATGTGATTTGATTCCTGTCATTATTATGGTGCGACAGATTCAAATATGAAGAGGTAAGAGCAAAATAAATGGATTGGGGATTTAATCTTTCAAAACAATATAAGGGTGAATTTTTAAAGCTGAGCATTTTTGTGGATTTCATTGTTTAGTTAAAAAGAAAGAAAAGAAAAAAAAATAGAAAATTAACCACACATTGTTTATGGGCGTGAGTTGTATCATTTATATTTTTATTTGTTATCATTTTATTTATAATCATAATTATCAGTATCTTACAATTCGATATAACACAATTAGGCCAGCCATATGAATCCTCATGTGAATCCCAAAAAGTTCTGAATCTTTCAAAGCTTAACGATTTAGTAGAGTGATTTGAATCTTCCGATTATCTATGGTTCAGAACATGTGAATTTTAATCGATTTTTTTAATTATTTGTTTTTTATGGGAGCTTTCTTTTACTTATTTACTGCTTTTTAAAACTGTCCTTTTTACCTTATAAGACTGAGAGACCTATTAGTCTTGAACTCTGTATTAAAAACGTTTCGAGTTTTCAACTTTATAAGAAACTTTCCAGTCTCCAACAATATATAAAAAGGAAAAGAAAGAAGTTCAATGCCATAAACAAGAAGGGCAAAGAAAATGAGAAAGGAAACGGAAAAGAAAAATCGATTGAGATACAAGACGAAGAGGTTCAAGTTGAACAAATTAAAAATGATGGTGGTGATGAAAATGAAGAAGAGGACGAAGAGTTACTCATATTAGATGATGACAGTATTAGTATTAGTAGTGGCGATGGTATTGATATTGCCCATGGGTAAATAGGAGAATATAGTGTTTTATTGGAGAATGATTCACAATATGCATCTCGATTTGATAACTATGTTTGTAATATCGTATAATTTAGACACAAAATGCATAAGAAGGCTTATTAAGCACATGCAGAGACAAGCATAGCTATTCCGCTGCCCAAATAAAACCATTACAATCAAGACATAGATGACATACAATAAGGTGAACTATCTCCGTGTTTAATAGGAAAAGTGCATGTATAAGAACCAACTCAAATTCAGGGAGCTGTTTGCTTAGCTCAGGTAGGTCAAAGTTGAATGCCATATACAACAAAACACATTTTTGCATTGCCTAACTCATTTAAGAAAGTGTCCACCAGACCAATTAGACTGAACTATTTTGCATCCCACTGCACAAAGCTCCAACTTTGGGTCCTAAATTACAAATACAACCTAGAAATTTCTGGTACTTCAATCAAGATTAAATACGCAAAAAGCAGCAGAGGAAGCAATTATAGGAAAGACGACCTACTTTAGAATTGCAGATGCCAAACTATTCGTAAAAAGGGTGTGGTTCTTCAATGAATTGATTTATGATTTAACATCTCATGTTAGATTGATGCTTGATTAGATTATGATCAAGATTGTCATAATTTCATCAAAGTGAAAATAGGCATACCTGTCCGGTCATGTCACTACCACAAAGAGACCTGCATCAAATGATCGAGGGTTATAATGTGTAAATGCTCACAGACATGCAAACTATACATAAAAATGGAAAAGCATAGCTTGTTAATCTTTAATGCCATCAAAAGCTAGTAAGAAAAGTTCCTGAGCTGGTTAACACCCCAATTATGAAAATTTTAATTACCGAAGTTGCTACAGACTGACAAATACAGGTCAGGTAATAATAAATTACAAGGAGAAAAAAGCAATAACTAAGAAGTGTAGGTAATTAAAGCTCATCTTAACACTTTTTTCCTTTGTAACTTTATGTGGCTTAAACTTTTGGGGAATAAGGCAAAGTTTTCCCAAGTTTTGCACCCAAGCAGAGCTCCCCGATGAATAACCTAGCTAATCCTTACATAATTATCTATTAAACTGGAAAAGAACAAAAAATGCAATTTCACATAGATTATACAAAACTAGATTATTACAAAAAGCAAAAAATGGTAGACATTCACCAAAGTTATCATAACTTGCTTCACTCCCCTCCCTGTCCCTGATTAAACTAAGATTTGGATAATTATAATATGGAAAAAAAAATTCAATATTTAGAAAGATACATCTTCCACTTATACAAATGCCTCATGACAGGAATTTAAATAGCCAAACTCCTCTTGGATTTAGGCTCTCTTTATAATCCAAAAGTGTCTTTTAAGGTAAATGCACAAGGATTAAAGACATGAATAAACAACCTCAAACCTTAATTCTCTTATTAAAAAAAAAAAAAGAAAAAAGAAAGAAATAAAAAAAATTGTAACCAACTAGATACAACAGAGAAATGTGATAAACAAAAAAAAGGATATTAATGCATTAGAGATGCCAAGAAACAAGGCCAAACCAGAAAAGAAAAAAAAAATTCGTACTTTTTCTTTTTGTATGACGTATAATGTGGAAAAAAGAAAAGTGAATTCTAAAATAAAATTAAAATGGAACAGTGCAAGTAGCCGTTCTGTTGCAATTACAGAGAAGAAAATGTTTCATAAGTTTTTGAGTATCTGAACTAAGGGATTATAGCCCCACAGGTGTATTCTCGATTGTCTATGATTTGTATAGTTTTTCCAAATTTGTAACACAAGAGAAACTAGTGTAAATTGCAACATTTCAGTGTGAAAGACGTATGATGCACAGTAAATGCAGTCCATCTGTTCAATGCCTATTCCTTTTGCATAAGTATTTTTCCACAAAGCCGTCTTCTCCCCCAGGAACCTTCAGTTCTTCTTATTCCCACTTTTTACAATGAATAAACCTCACATCTGTACCTAGTCCTTTATTTATTTATGTCTTAAAATAGTGAAGGATCAACTCCATAGAAGCTTCAGGGGATCGAACATTTGGGACTCTGCCGGTTTGTTTGTTGCATACTTCTGTCATTCTTTCCGTGATTATCAGTCTTTCTCTTCTTGTGATTGATCGAAAATCAGTTGCCAAGAATAAAAGAAAGATCCCACAATAAACAAGTCCAATAAGTTTAAGCAGTTGGCAACTTCTTGTTCCCTTCTTGAAGTTATAATTTGAAGAATCAAATTTCAACTAAAAGTCTAAGAAGTCTTACTTATAATAAGTGTAATTCGATAATCAATTGCAAGCAGAGCGAGAACAGCTGATTATCAAGCGTCACACTAACAATGTCAATGAACGACCAGCTACAAATTATTAAACAATTGACACCCAACTAAGAAAACTCTACAAACAAATGGAAAATATAAACACTCGACTCCCAATAATCAAGCCTATGAACCCTAGCAGCGAAAAAGCAAATTAAAACTTTCTATTTTAAAAAAATTCAACATTATAGGAAGCAAGTCAAAACTACCTGATGATCTTTTCAAGGTAATCAGAAAGAATGGATTGCCAGAAGGGACCCATGGCCGCGGACCCTTCAACGGCCACGATCAGCTGTTTCTCCACCATGGGCGGCTTTAAGCTAAGGAAACAGGGCAGTGCTTTTATATGCTGTCGCTGAATTTACCCTTGCTAAATTACATTCGTCTATGAACTAAACTGGGTTTCCCACCACCACCAGGATTTAAATTAAGAATCCGAGATGGGGAGCTAGAAATCTGTTCGGGTCTCTAGCCATGAACTGTAAGAAATTTGACGGAAAGAGAAAGCTTCAAAACGGTGCGTTTTCTAGGAAGAGAAAGGCAACCCAACCCGACCCGAATTAAAAACGTAGACTTTAACAAATTCGGGAGCCCATCGGGCCCACGCTCCCCAGAGCCTTCTTCTTAGCCGCTTCCTGTACTCTTGGCGGAGAAGGAAACGAAATTAATGACGAAGGAAGCGCTCATCGAAAAGGACACAAACATTTCACAATTTGATAGATTGATTGTTTTATAATAATTGACTTCATGGAATTTGGTATTAGAATTTGAAATTGATTAATGCGGTTCTTTGTGAAATCGAGCTGAGGATTTTGTCTCTTGTATTTGTCCATCAGTTTCTCAGTTCCGACCTTTTTGGGCAGAGAAAAGATGATGCTGCAATATCCGGACCTGGCTAAGCTTAAAACGAAGAAGGTAAAAGTCGCTGCCTTTCTATTGATTACCACTTTGTTTGTCTCCCTAGATATTTGGGTTTTTACTGCACCGAATTTGAACTATTATTTGGGCATTTGTTATTGTAAGACTTAGTGGGTTTGATCGATTTGATATAGGATTGTGTTTTTCTCCTTGTATTATTCTTTTTTCTTTTTCACAAGCTTCTTTTTATATCATGCCTTGGAAATTTAGCGTACTGGATATTGCAGTGTGGAAGGAGGGCTAAAGTTTGAAATGCTAAATTGGCTAGAGCAAAATAACTATGGCAAGAAAAGGGATTGTTCTAGTTTTTTAATTGAATGTGAACTATGAAAAATTTACCTTGTTTAATTTTTAAATATAGATGAGTTAATACCAGAAATGTGAAGGATGCCCTCCAAACAATCTAGCTTTTGTCGATGTATATGAAAGCATTGTGTTTATCACAGATCATGAATGCACGTGATTTCTTCATTTATTTTGTCAGGCTTGTCATCTATAGGATTTTTTGTGGTTTATGCCATGCATTGGGTTATGAATTATAATTTGACTTATTTTAGCAATGTTAACAGATTCTGTTTGAGGATGTGTTTGCCGCACGTGATTCTGCTACTCTGGAGCACCTCAAAGAGTTGAGCTCCAAACGTAGGGTGATTGAGGATTCCATTAATCAGAAAAGCTTCATCACAGAAGCTATTGCTAGAGAAATGTATGGTGGATCCACTTCTCGTTGTCAGCAGGTCAGCTTCTAGTGCCTAAATGTGACTTTTTTTTTTGGTCAGGATTTGGACAATTTGTTTCACATATTGTTGGAAGCTAGTCTCTTCTTTGCTTTGTGTGTTCACTAGTGGCTGTTAAACTTTTTACAGCCTGATTGCTGTTGATATCTGCCTTGACTTTGATGGATGAACTCATACTAAGCACTTCTACTGTGTTCTAATCATGTTGACAATGGATCTTAGATGATTTCATTGTCTGCTTAACATTAACTTAAGACTCTTCTCATATTCAATCAAATGTATCAACTCATTATGGTTTTATGGCATATGCTATTAAAAGCATGCTTTCTCTTCATTTTGGCTCAGTTTTGTACTGATTTGACATTTTCTCCAAACTGCCTCAGGAACGTCTCAGACTGGAACGATATCTGCCACTATTGGAAAATTTTATTTATCATGTTGATTTAATTGGAGAAAACAGTCGGATAAAACAGTGGATCTTACAACTCAAGATACAATGGAGCAGTGTTCTTGGCTTATCATCTTTTTTTAACCTTACTGGTCCAAAGTTTACTCAAATTGATAATTTGAGGTTTGAGCTTGGTATGATTATTTTCCTTTATGGAGCAATACTTATGGAGAGGGCTTTGGAGTTTCTTCCTTCCGGTGAGTTTCAGTTACCAAATTTATGTCTTATTTTAATAAGTTTGAAGATTAATGTTCTAATGAATACCTGCGTTGTTCTAGACTTAAAGCAATCAGCATTCATCTTCAGAGAAGCTGCTGGAGTCTTTGATTATCTAGCTCGTGAGGTTCTCCCCTCTATACATCCTGCAATATCTACAGAAAGGCCACCAGAAGCTACCTCATCTGTGACTGCTGCCATAAGTCTCATTTGTTTGGCTGAGGCTCAGGTTAGCAGTACAACAGTTCCCTTCTTTTTCTTGATCCCTTTTTTTTTTTTTTGGAAAATTTGTAAATTCAGAAGTTTTGCATTTTTCATTCCTTTTATCAATTGATGAGTTGTCAATGTGAAGGCTGTATATATAAGAAAGGCTGAGGAAACAGGAAATACTGGGTTTGGTGTTTTGGCAAAGCTGCACTATGGTGTTGCTGAGCTTCTGAATGAAGCTAGCAGTTCTTTAAATTCCAGGATTGGAGAGTACAAAGCTATTTCTTCACACTTTTTGGTATGTATTTAGTGCATGTAATTCTCTTAGATTATATTTGTTCTTATTGTGGGCTGAGTATCAGAAATCTATGATTTATGTTGCAACAGAGAAAATATGTGCCTGTGGGTTGTCTTCTGCATTCAACAAAGAGTTGTAATGTTTTCAAAATTTGGTCAAATGGCTAGGAAGTCTTAAATATCCATGTTCAGCTGAAAACTGAACATAAAGGCCCCCTGTTTGGAACTGGTATAGGAATCAACAAAGAAATCTATCAGTAAGAAGCCATATGTCCTGCTGTATTTGCTGCATGTTGCTTACAAAGATATTAAACACCTTTATAGAACGAGGATGAGCTTGAATGATGTCAATGAAGATGTTGAGTGGCATTTAGACTTGAACAGGCTAAATCTTAGTAACTAACAGATTTGTTTTTTCATATATTTCTCCTGGAAGCATACATCAATTGCTTTTGAGGTTGACATAACACTTGCCTTCGGGTTGATACATTCTCTGGCAAGCAATTAGTTTTTGCCAATAAAATATAGAGATAGAGGTATAACTTTTATTATACAATTCAAATCCATGATTGAATTTGGAAGATTTTGTGGACTATGTGCCAATTTTAAGTAAACCTCTTGGAGTGGTTTTGAATTGTTAATCCAAATTTTTTAAAATGAATAAGAAGATCACTGCACTCTCAAATTGGACCTTTCATGTTAAATTGTGAAAAAGTAACACATGCATGCACATGCATATGTGTGTGTATTTGCACAAGTGTATGCACAAGCATGTAAGAAGAGCTTTGAATTCACTTGATATTAGTTATCAGTTAAAATTTTTGAGTTAAAGTACTTGTAGAGTTTTGTAAGAAAGTAATATTTAGAGCAGGATAATGAAAAGATGCCTTTTTTTCTTCGGTTGCAAGAATTTCCATGCTGCTGGTGCTTGTAATTCTTCGTAATCTAAAATCTAATATATTCTTTACTTGTTTCACTGGCAAATTTATTTGAATTGCTATGTTACTTGTAATATGTTTTTGTTTGTTTCCTATGGAGAGCAAATTGATATCCTAACAGAAAGATATACATCCCTGTGCAAGCATGTCCTCGTGCACATATTCATAGAGTAAATGAAAGGAGGCATTTACCCTTTATGCCTTTTTGCTGAGTGCTTGAATGGCATGTGTCTGTATTTACGGGTCCTTGTGTTCTATGCAGGAATTTATATCATCAAGCAAAGCTCTACATGAATTACGAAGTCAGAAATACTTTGCAGAAAGTTTAAAGGCTGATGGCCAAGTTGGAACTGCCATTGGCATTCTTCGCAATGCATTAACCAACGTGAAAAAGAAAATGCCAGGAGAGGATTCATGGAAATCTATGTTTATAACAGAGATTGAAAAAGCTGCAGATAGTCTTAGAAAGTTTGAAAGTGAAAATGAATTTGTTTGGCATGAGAAGATTCCTTTTATGGATGAGTTGCCATTGCTCCAGGGTAACAAGATAGTGAAGATAGAGCCTTACAGGCCCAAACAATGGGAGAGAGAACTTGCTTTTAAGATATAAATGAACCTAAATTGTACAGAGAACTGTTCTATGGAGTGGGTAGTTTCATTTTGAGGTAGCGAGAGCGATCGAGCTTCTTGTTTTCTTCCCAATGTGCAAAATGTGGGAACATCGTTTTTTTTTCCTCCACAAACTGGCCAACTGCCTTGTTATAAGTTGTTTGTGGAGTTGTTTCAGTGAATATAGCATTGCTTGTTTCTCTATATGCCTTGTCTTATAAGTAACTACCCCGTGAATAGGGCATATAATATTGAATCATTCGGAGTTTATGAATGAAAGTACTTGAGAAAAAAGAAGCACAACAAAATTACACTATGGTTTTTTTTTTCTTTAGACCAAATAATATTGTTTGTTGAATTTGATTTTGAATGTTACAAATTTTAAACTATATTTGAACTGATACTAACTATATTAGAAGTTTTGTTCTAAATTGCGCAGAAATCATCGATCTTTATATATTTTATTAGCTACGTAAACATTATCCGAAATGTGATTTGCTGCACACATGCAATTGGACTATTAGATCAATGAAATGTACGCGATCCAACGGTGCACGCTCTGTAAATTATTACTCGTGTTACCGTGTTTCTAGTGGTCATAAATAATAATAATAATAATAATAATATAATACAGGTGTTGATCAAACTCGGTCCCACTATGAGCTGCTGGGTCACTATTTGCCACGTGGCAGAATAAAAACCATTCGTCAATCAGGAAAACGAATTCGCGGGAAGGATAATTGAGTGAAAAAGTAAATAAACGAAACTTCACTGCTATAACGACACGTTTTTGAATTATATCGGGCTTCTTGCTTCTCATTGTCTCTCATGGCTCTTCACTGCAATTCTCTTCCCTATAATCCTTGTAGAACTAGACCTTTATCCCCATTCAAGCTATTCTCACCCACCCATCTTTCTCTTGCTTGTAACAATCCCATATGCATTAGTTCCAGCTCATTCAAGCCACCCAGAAACAGGTTTGTCGTTATCTTTTTCATAACATATGATCTTATGGTTTTTTTTTTCTATATATATAATTTTATGATTGGAGCTGATTCAACACTCATTTACAGGTTTCAGAAGGTCGTTGCTGCAGTAGTCTCTGAAGAAAACGCAGTTGGGCACAGTTCCGCCGGCACTGATTTTTTCAAACTCACTTACTTAGAGGTGCTTCTTAGCCTTTTGATTTGGGTGTTAGTTAATTGATTGATTTTTTTTCTTATTATTTTACCCTTTTTTTTCACGAATTCAATTTGTTCTAGGGAAATAGTTGGTTATGGGAGGTGAGTGGAGTGAATATTTTGGTTGATCCAATCTTGGTGGGGAACTTGGATTTTGGAATTCCGTGGTTATATGATGCTGCCAAGAAATTCTTAAAGAATTTCCAGGTTTTTTTTTTTTCAATTGCTGAGTTTATTATGTCTTGACTCATTTCTTCTGTGTGGATATAGTGATTCGTTGTATCTGCATTGCCCTCACAAGCCTATTTTGGTGGGATTGATTTTCTGTAATGGCTTTTGGTAATTATTGTATGTTTCTTTTAGATATGTTGTGAACAGTTAATTAGTGACATGACTTTGATGCAGCTAAGTGATCTTCCTAAATTGGATTGCTTATTGATTACTCAAAGCTTTGATGACCATTGCCACTTGAAAACCCTAAAGCCACTTTCTGAAATATTGCCAAGCCTTAGAGTCATTGCAACTCCCAATGCTCAGCCTTTGCTGGATCCCCTTTTCGGCAATGTAAGTTATTTGCAATTGTGGCTTCTTTCTGGTTTTTGTCTTCAAAGACTGAATGATTATTTTTTCTTAAAAATCATATCTGTTACTATGTAGGCAAACACTCTTTACTTTCTTCTGGTTCATATTGTTTGTTTCTTGTCTTATCTAAGCACTCCATCAACCAACATGTACATAATTCACAGGGGATAAAAGGATCATTTCTTTAATTTGATATCATGAAATAGTGCCTTTTTTGCTGTCACAATCTCCTATGCTATTCGTTTAATAACAAAAATATCAGCTCTGCAATTTTCATATCCGAGGCTTTATTCTACTATTTTTATCTGATTCGGCAAATAAGATTTTGCTAAGTTGCGGAGTGAAACTGAATTTCTTTATGAGTCTGACTTATGGAATTAAAGAATCCAGAAACTTACAGTGCAAGATAGAAGATCTAGGAAAGCTAGAAGATTAACTTTTTCTGAAGTGTAATCAGCCAAGTTTGTATAACGTTGTAACATTTTCATGTGAATTTTCATTGCAAGTGATTGCTTGAAGTTGTAAATTGCATTAACTTGCAAGGCTATTGCAAGAGAAATGAGCAGGGTTTTTTTTCAGCTCAAAAGAAGAATTTTTACATACATACATATTGATGAAGGAGAACAATCAATTAACCTTTAGTTCCCAAAAGTTGAAATTTCATGCAATTTTTTTTTTCTCTTTTTTGACGTGTTGCAAGCTAATATTATGCGAAAAGGGCAGAACTACAAGTTGGATGGGTGAAATTCAATTTACATTACTAAAATTGCTTCAATGCTATTCAATAATGTGAAAATGCTCAACTTTTTTTCTTTTTCTTTTTCTTTTTTCTTTCTCTCTCTCTCTCAATTTGTTTTCTTAGACAGACAAAAAATCGAATTAAGAAAATTAAGTATACAGCGCCTATATATACCTTGTATTCACAGCATTTGAGATGGTTTCATGTTTTAACTGCATTGATGTTGCAAGTTAAATTTAGAGCTCCTGAAGATAACTTCACTCACGAGAGAAAGTTCTTTTATGTGTTAAGCAGTACATCGTTAACATGAGACCTTATTAACTCAAAGTGTAGAATTAAAAATTGCTTTTTAAGATGGAAGGGATATAACTGTACAGTTATAATTGAAGGGCATTGTAAGTGCAAAAGCCCTGTTGGCAAAATTTTGCAATTAACAAGTATTTCATAAAGTAGACGAAGGAAAGATTAATGTTATTGCTTGTTTGGCGTGAATAATATTAATTCCAAATTTGCATAAGTGCAGCTTTGCAGCTGCATATTTGTGCAGGTTTTTTTTTTTTTTTTTTTTTTTTGCTGATTGAAACATTTTCCTTACGCCGATTTAAGCATAGGCACAACTTGTTTCTTCAAATGAATTTAACCTATATTTGAGCACAGGCACAAATTTACTTTTATATTGGTGAACATTAGGGATATACTATGCAAAGGGTTTCTCAAATGTTGCGCTGAAATTGTAGCTCCTAAACCAGTAGTGGTGCTTGCTGTTTTGGCCTGACTTCTCACTCAGTTTAGAGGTTGACTGCAATGGTGTTGCTGACAAAAATTATGATTGAAAAAGCCCTGTACCATTGAAAAATTCTTAGAATATATACATTTACTAGAGATCTCAAAAATAGGAAACTAAACAAAACATCTATTAGCCTAATAATCAGCTAAACTATACAAGTAAAGTCAACCTATTCAAATCTATACATATATATACTGATATTCCCCCTCAAATTGATGTTTGGCGATCCAAAAGCATCAATTTGTCAATAAGAAACTGATGTCGACCACTAGAAAGAGTCTTAGTAAACATATCTACAGTCTGATGCTCCGTAGCAATATGTGGTAGAGAAATGACATGGGAATCATATGCCTCACGAATAGAGTGATAATTCACTTCAATATGCTTTGTGCGCTCATGAAATATTGGATTAGCTGTAATCTGAATAGTACTAGTATTATCAGCATGGAAAGGTGTAGGATTAGTTTGGCAGAAGCCAAGCTCAGCCAAAAGTCCTCGAAGCCAAAGAATTTTTGAACAAGCAGACGACATAGCTCTATATTCAGACTTAGTATAGGACTTAGATACACGATCTTGCTTCTTGTTTTTCCAAGAAATCAGTGATGAACCAAGAAACATGCACCAACCAGTAATAGATCGTCGAGTATCCGAACATCCAACCCAATCAGCATCACTATAAGCAACAATACGGATTGGAGAGTCAACTGGAAAAAGTAAATCTCGTGTAGAAATATTGTGCAAATAACAGATGATTCGATGAACAGCAGCTAGATGAAGATGTTTGGGTGCTTGCATAAATTGACTAAGCTGTTGAAAAACAAAGGAAATGTCTGGGCGAGTAATAATCAAATAGTTTGAGCTGCCGACGAGGCGTATATACAAAGAAATATCAAAAAGAAAATTACACTCATCACGACAATATTTAACATTCACTTCTAAAGGAGTATGAACAAAACGACCATCCTGAAGACCAGTCAAAGAAATCAACTCTTGAGTATACTTATGTTGATGTAAAAAAATACCGGCCGAGGTAGAACATACTTTAAGGCTTAAAAAATAATGTAAAGGACCCAAATCTTTCATATGAAAAGCACCTTGAAGGCGCTCCTGAAGCTGAGAAATCAAGTCAGAATCATTCCCAGTAATAACAATATCATCGACATATACCAAAAGCAAGACAATTCCCTTAGGAGTTTTGCACAGGAACAAGGAAGAATCATACTGACTTTGAACAAAAGAAAAACTAAGAAGAGCAACACGAAATTTATTGAACCAGGCCCAAGGAGCCTGTTTCAAACCATAAAGTGACCTCTTTAACTTACAGATATCTGAAGATGGAGTAAAAAATAATCCAGTTGGTGGCATCATGTATACATCTTCCTGAAAATCTCCATGCAAAAAGGCATTTTTCACATCCATCTGTCGTAAGGACCACCCCTTTGAAGCAGCAATAGCAAGAATGAGTCGCACAATCGTCATCTTGGCAACAGGAGCAAATGTCTCCTCATAGTTTAGTCTATACTCTTGTCTATTACCGAGAACAACCAATCTTGCTTTATATTGGTCAAGTGAGCCATCATATCGTAGCTTAATGAAGTATACCAATTTACAACCAATGGGCTTAATTCCAGCAGGACAAGTAATAAGATCTCATGTATGATTCTCCTGAAAAGCTTGTAGTTCTTCTTGCATGGCTTTGATCTAACATGCTTGTTTAGTTGCCTGAGAATAAGAAGTAGGAATTGTAGCGTGAGATAAAGTGGCAGAGAAACCATACCTATCTGGAGGTTGACGAACACGAGTGCTTCTTCTAGTGGTCACTGAAGATGGCAATGGATCAAGGTCGGGAAGAACATGAGATGGTGGAGGGGGTTGTCGTCGTTGATAGACCATTCCCGGCTTAAAACGTTCAATTGGGCGAGAGCTGCCATCAAAGTGAGGTAGAAGAACACATTCCAAAGGAGAAATATGATGTTGAAAGTAATACTCATGTTCAAAGAAAATCACATTTTTAGAAACACGCATGCGGTTGGCAACAACATCATAGTATAAAAACCCCTTGTGAGCAGTACTATAACCCATAAAAGCACACCGAACTGATTGAGTTGTAAGCTTGTAACGCTCATAAGAAGACAAGTGAACAAAACAAACACAACCAAATGTACGCAATTTTTCCTGGTTTTTGATTTGCTTATCTTGTGCAATATTTAAAACACATATCTTATTTAAATTCGATGCATAAATTTTTCATTAACCAACCTAATATTATATTAACATATATAATTAATAATCATCAAGGCATTGCCTTCTTATCCGTTGGTTAGTTCATGAATTTGTTCTGGACTCGATCCCGATAATTAAATATTCATCAATATACAAATATCAGCTATTCTATCCTACATGTTAATCTCTTATTGGTTAGTCCATGCGGTCTAGACAACTAAATATATATTCATCGGTATACAAATATAAGCTTTGTAGCTTTCTGCCGTTAACATCAGACTCAGCACACAAATTTTCATTTGTATATATGCAAAGTGCTTCAAATTATTTTCCTTGACAAACCATTGCTATATCATCTTATTACATCAAATCAAAATTGAAACAGAAATATATTAATAATTCAAAATATAAATTATTGTATTTCGTTAAAATTTAATTTGAATTCAGATATTCAAAAAAATTATTTTATGTGAAGAAAATACAGTGGCCTCTTATTCAAGGCTGACAATCTCTATCGCACAACATAATCCGACTAAATAAAAATTAGAACTAAGAATAACTCTAACTCATAATATGTGAGGCATATACTATTTATTTGGTTACAAAATTTTACAGCATTCTAAATTTCAAAATGTTTAATTAAATTCAAAAGCCAGGGGAATTTGTGGTGGTACGTGCGGACGAAGATGTAGCAGGGGAATTAGAACGTATCCGACCCTCACTATGGCTCCCTCTTCCTTCTGATTCCATGTTCT
The DNA here is from genome assembly GCA_037975025.1 of Excoecaria agallocha. Classification (NCBI taxonomy): domain Eukaryota; kingdom Viridiplantae; phylum Streptophyta; class Magnoliopsida; order Malpighiales; family Euphorbiaceae; genus Excoecaria; species Excoecaria agallocha. Next base: position 25,008,951 of record CM075809.1, on the reverse strand, counting down.
CTGATTGTGTATGTTGTTGCTTTTTTATAGATCTTGACACGCCACCGTGGGAGGTGGTGCAGCCACCGGCGCATAGATCCCATTGGCTGCTTTTATGGTGGCTGTTTCCCCTGAAGATGTTGTAGCCGCCACTGCCGCATATTCCGGTGGTGGCACCCATATTCCACCGACTACTACAAACTGCGGTGCTTGTGGATTGTTGTTGTTGTGGATTGAATGGCTTGGTCTTCTTGTATGCAGTCGATATTTCTGCATCAAATTAAAACCATTTTAGATCCGGATCAATGTCCATTTACCAAAATTTAAAGCTTATCTACAAATCTTGATCAGTTTTGCCATTTTTAGATGCAGAGAGAGAGAAAACGTTGGAAGAAGAAAGATAAGCCTCAAGAGTTAATGCCCACCTGCAAATGGCTCTTCACTTCATCATTAGTCAGCCCATCCACCTTCATTATCTCTCTAATTTGCTTAGGAGTTGCAGCTGTAATCAAACATTCATTTAATTAATATAATCAATTTCTTCTAAAGTAAATCTGTGTTTATAATATTAAATCATGTTTTAGACCAAGATTTGGTGTTGAAAAATCACTTACCGTGTGAACCACCAAGCTGTTGAAGAGCATGCAAGAAACGTCTATGCAATTCCGGTGACCAACACCGCCTCTGCTTTCTTTGACTTTGGCCGTCTTTCTCTTCTTTTTTACTACCCCCGCCGTCGCCGCTAGTCCCTCCGGTTCCGGTCCCAGCTGAAGAACTGGTTGACGAAGCTGGAATTTTGGAAATATTTTGATTGCTCTTCCCTGTAGTTTTCTCTTTATGAAATGGCTGAAATGCTCCTCCATTTCTCTTCACCTCCGTCACCGCAGCCTTTCTAGGCACATCCTGCAAATAATTAAATCAGGAAACAAAAATCCATCAATTTTCTCTCCTAATCTGAACAGAAAATAACGAAGCGTGTCGGTGGCCAGATAGCTACCTCTGGTGAAGGTAGATCTGGAGATTGATTCCATAACTGGACAGATCTAAGCCAGTCAGATTTCTTCTTATGATCACTGTTCTTTTCCTCGTCGATCCGCTCGTGAGAGTGGTGCTCTTCATCGCCATCAGTATCGTTATCATCATTTTCCACAGAAGAATTGGTCCTTTTAATAGGCATAAATTCCTCAAGCACCACCGGCCGAGTTCCCTCGCTCGACGTTGTCTGCTCAGAGCACTCCGATTGGCCATGCATGTACTCAGTCGTTGTACCTGATAACTCCCTCTTACATGCCTCGATCGCTGCAACCACACCCGTTCTACACCATCAAAAAATATGTCTCTCTCTCTCTCTCTCTTTTTTTTTTTGTAGATATCAAAATAAAAAAAGAAAAAGAAAATATAACAAACCTTGCGTGACAAGCTCTAAACACAAAGGAAGCTCGCGTTGAAAGACTTGAATTTTCCTTTTTTCTTCCTCTAATGCTTCTACATATTCATGGCATTTCTGCATATTCTCTGCAAAATCCATTGGTGATTTTATATGCTATTTTCACTATTACAGCGATAGTTGATGACTAATGATGATGGTGGTGGTTAAGAAGAAAAAGTTGAGGAGAATTATATACGAAGACAGAAGAAATGGGTTTAGGTGTAAGCATAGATAGATCCGAAGTAACAAGAAGGAAAAGGAAAGAATGGGAGGAGACTAAGGGATCTAAGCAGAATCAAAAAAAGGAATAAACTGCAGAGAGGCGAACAAAAACAAAAGCTGTAAATAATTAGCGAGAGGATCAAAGAGGTTTAAAGGAAAGAAAATGAAGAAGGAAAGAAATTGCAGAATCGAAGTCGGGCCGTCGCGTACGAAAACGAATCCTTGATGTTTGGGTTTTAATTTTAATTTATTAATTAATTGTAGAGAGAGAAAGAGAGTTGAATATTCGATGGTGAGATTCGCTTTTCGTCGCTTCTCGGTGGGCTGGCAATGACGTCATTGTTTCGTTTTCCCTCAAAATACGCCTAGATAAGATCAAAATAATATAATGTGCTGTCTTATCGTTTTCTCTTGAAATTTGTCGATCTCTTCTCTCTTAATTCACTTTGTTCTGCTTAATTAAGCACCCAAAACTCCTTTTTCTTTTTCTTTTTTTGTTATTTCTGCCATGTATTTTACGGATAAGTTAACTTCTAATTCACACGACTACAAATTATTTTTATCTATTCCCATTTATTTTCATTTTTTATGGACTTCTTTCTTTTTTTTTTTATTTTCTTTTGCTTTTTAAAATGGTAAATAAAATATGTTTTTAGCTGACTTTTGAAATTTTTTAAATTTATAAATTACTAACGTGGTTATATATATTATTGATGAAAATTATTGTGAAATTTATGATTAGAAAAAAAGAAAGAGTATATTATATAAAAGAAATACCTCAAACCTCTAAACCAAATGCCCATTTGTGTCTAAAAATACATTTTTTTTATTAAAATACATGATTAAAACATTAAGTAATATAATTTTCATTACGTATAAATTAAGCATTTAAAATTTTACATAGTTAAGATATAAATTTGATAAAATAAAATCGGAGAGTTTTTTTTTTTTGAAAAAAAAAAGAGAAAACATGATGTTCATGTACGTAGTATTTGCTTTTTGGATATTTGGGGCGAAGAAGATTGAGATTCTAGATGCCATAACTAAAGAACATTTAATATTTCAACCTTTTGAGTTATGGGTGATATCCATTTTAATGTAATATTTTATTTATTCCATGTCAAGTATCTATTTTTTGAAAAAAAAATTATCTCACTAAAAATGTTACTTTATAAAATTAAAACAACATAGTTGTTATTTTTACAATTTTACTGTAAAAAAATGGTTTTAATTTACCATGCACAAGCAAATGTGTATGGATCAATTAGCCTATTATGTGCATTTTTATTTACTTAATTGTAGTTCCGTTATTTTCGATAGTAAATTTAAACTAGTTACATAATAATAATGGCAAGTTGGGTCCAAAAACATATATAAAAGTACAAATATGTATCATTTTTAATAATTCAAAGGCAAATTTAGCACATAACTTACTTAACAGTGAATGTATTTCAATACTTTACGAGCAAATTTGACATACATAAGAGGCAAATGTATGCGATTTTTAATATTTTAATGAGAAACTTAGGGCAAAACATATTTAAAGGCGAATTTATACTATTTTTATTACTTTATGAGGAAATTTGACTATTTACTTTAATTTGTAATATGAGTTAAATATCAAATTACAGAAGTTTAAAAAAAGAAAGAAAACTTAAATGTAAATTTTCCCATAATATTTGATAAAAAATAGTAATTTTATCTCTAGTGAAATATTATTGTTTATATTTTAAAATTGCTAAGATTTTACCCTTTTATGTTATATGGCTTGTTGAAATGCTACTTATTACTCAATCTATTTTTTTATGAGTCATTTTTAAATAAAATATAAATTCTACTTATATGTTATTTTTAAATTTTTAATATAATTTAATTTATTTTTTAAATTTATTTTTTTCTAATAAAATTATATTAAATTTAATTTTAATTATTCAATTTAATACTAAATTTAAATTTATTTATTATTTTTTAATTTTAATAAAAATAACATATAAAATTTTAAACATTAATTACCTTCAATCAAACGCTAAACACAAATATACAGCTTTGTGAAAAAAATAAAAAATAAAAGATAAACAAAATGGTACGATCCACGAATCTAGAGAGGATATTAATTTTGGTTATAAATAATTCCATGTGAAAGGGAATATACTGGTGAAATTGTCAAAGAGAGAGAAAGAAGGAATCTTGTGAGTGTAGAGATACATTATCCAATCGTCGCATGATTAGGTTTATAGGTCTATTATCCCGGCTTTTCATGCCTTGCAAGGGCCAACTTAGCCTTACCCCTTTTACGCTTCGGTGAATCATTGTTCTTACCACTCGCTCCTTTAGCGTGTAGATGTACGCGCTAATCATCCACGACTTACGCTACACGTGGCATTATTTGCAGGTAGTGGGGGAAAGAGATAGGAGTAGAGGACTTGGGTGGGTCCACTCTTTTTTTACTGACGTGGACTTTCTGTACTAAAGCTGCGAGGATGTGACGCAATCAGTATTTGTTGGATTCATATCAATTTAGTAACGGGGGAAGTGAATTTTGATTGTTGGCAATATGTAATTTTTTCTGAATTTAAAATGTGTTTTTCAGTATGAATGTGACTCTTTAATTTTTATATAATTAGCGATTACGTTTTTAAGTAATCGATTAATAAATTAAACTAAAAAAAATTCAATTAAGCACTTTTTTTTTTGAAGAAATTATGCACTTTTAATGTAATGCATCACGTCACTATATTTTTGCGGTAGTCTTAATATAGTACTTTTTTTAATTTTTATTTATTATTTTTAAATAAAATTTAAATTTTATTTATTTATTATTTTTAAATTTTTAATATAATTTAATTTATTTTTTTAATAAAATTAAAATCAATCAGATTTGATAATTTAGTCTTAATTAAGTAATTTAATACTAAATTTAAATCTATTTATTATTTATTAATTTTAATTAAAATAATAAAAGTGACTGATAAAAAAAACGGAGGGAGTAAGTCATAAGAGCTTGTTAATGCTCATAAGAAATAAAACGAATTAAACATTTTATCAAAATTTAAACGACATACTTGTTAATATTTAAGGCATTAAAAAATTAAATAAAGAAATTATTTGAAATAAATATCTTTTTCAGCAATTTAAATAGATGGTTTTGATAGTGTTAACAAATTACTGAAATCAAAGTAAAATATTTTCTTACGGGAAATATAATATTTAATTATAAAAATATCATTAAAAAGCATGATTTTTTTAAAAATAGTTTGTTTGAGAAAGTTAATTTGGAAAATGGGACGTTTTTAAACTATTTGAAAAATCGGTATGAGAGCTCATTCCCGCAGTACCTCACTACAGAATAAGCAGGGGTCTGTTCATCGAGGCACGGTGCAGGAGATGGCAGTGGTTGAAATAGACTGTGGCACAATAATCGAGGACGGTCAAAAGACCACCTATTTTCACAATGGATCGCTGTGGAGTTAGTTTCCTATTTCTGCAATAGTTCACTGCAAAAATAGACAGTCTCCTGCCACCCAACAACGGACTAATTACGAGTGAACAACATTCCCTATATATACATGCAGACCTGATTTTTGCTGCCCTCTTCTCCCTTAATATGCTTCTCATTTCCTTTAAAATTAATACTCTCAAACCTCTCAAGTTTCCAGGCTCTCTCGACTCTCATATTTAGCAAAAATTTTGAGCACATTGTTTTCTAATTAGCAAGAATATTGTGAGGTTTGTTAATTTTGTTTTAAATATAAGTAAGTAAAATTTTTTTGTAAGAAATATATGTAAGTGAAAATTTTATATACATTTATATTTATATTTATTTAATTATTTAGAAAGTGTTAGTAAGAAATTCATTGTAAATGTATCAAAATAATATGTTGATATATTAATTTAATGTGTTGTTACTAAATTGTAGATTTAATTTGTTATAAATTTCGGTACCTTGAAGAATATTAAAGTAAGTTGTAAATTGTAATCTTTTAAATTTTTATATGAGAATGTAACATTTATTGTTGATATAAAAAAAATTAGTACAAAATAATAGAAAATTTTAGAATAATAACTTAAATTAGTGAAAACTGAAATTATAATATTTAAAAATATGTTATAAGGTATATCGGTTTGTTAAATTTATTTTAAATGTAAGCAAGTGAAAGTTTGTTGTAAAAAATATATGTAAGTGAAATTTTTATATACATGTATATTTCTATAATTGTTTAAATATTTAAAAAGTGTTGATAAGAAATTTGTTGTAAATTTATCAAAATAATATGTTGATATATTGATTTAATGTGTTGTTGTTGAATTGTAAATTTTATTTGTTATAAATTTTGATGTTTTGAAAAATGTTAAGGTCGGTTGTCAATTGTAATTTTTTTTAAAATTTTAATATGAACATGCAATTCTTTAGCATTAATTTTTTATGGTTGATTAAAGAATTAAATTTTAAGAGATTATGTAGTTAAATTTATTTATGTTTATTCGAATGATTAAATTAGACTTGGATATAATTAGATAACAATAGTAATAGATGTTTACAGTGAATTTTTATTATAATTTTTAATGTAGTAAATTATTTTAAGCATATAATATATGCCATATATTATAATTATTTTAATAATTTATGTAGTTTGATTATTTATTGCTTTGTTATGATATTTAAATTTGCATTTTATTTAGTAGTAATTTTATATAGTTATAAATTAAATTTAAACAAATATTTTTAATTTGTTGTTAGTTAATTAATATGTTGTGCATGTAATATAATTATTTTAATATTTAATGCAGTTAAATGGAATGTTAATTGGTTAACAATTTGATTGAAATTTTTTATTTTTTTAGACATGTATTAATTTTATTGTTTGTTATCGTAATTAACTGTAGGATGATTAAAATATGGATCAGTTTCAAAATCAACATTTAATAAATTCAGAACCCTACATAGATGATATCCTAAAATTAAAAGGAAAACAATGCACTGATGCAATTTGAAATAATGATGTAATGATTTTTTTCTACTAATTATTTAACTGCATGTTATTTAACATATGTTTATATTTATTAACATTTTTGTGATGGTTATTTTATATGTGTCAGATATCACATAATGTATTATTTATCCGAAAAGTGACTGTAGAGTCCCCAATTATAATAAGTATGTAACAATAAATCACAAATAAATAAATACATTGAAATTGAAATAATACCTTTTTAAGAGTCCTAGTTTATACGCGTTCTATCGTTTTGATAATGTTAAACTTAAATTAATTAATATATACAAATTGCAAAAAATAAATTAAAATTTAATTAATAATAATACACAAAAAATATATTTAAATTAAAAATATTACAAATATTAAATAATTAAATCTTATCGAATACTCGTAATAAGATAGTAACAATTATAGATCACTATCTATCATAAAACAATAAAATTAATATTTGTATATAATTTCTTCTTTCTTTTCTCTCACATATTTATTTTCATTCTCTTCAAACTGAACTTTCATTCACTTATCCGAGTATTCCTCATTCATCCCAGACGGTTTTTATACTCAATGCAATTATTTTGGTTAACGCTTTTTATGATAGGGGACTGGAAAGGCTGTCATATTTTTCCATTTTCGTAGCTCTCTGTTGCAGCATTGGACAGACAAGCCCCACCCCATTTCGAAATTTCATGAATCTGGCCCCTTCGCTCTACCTGATATTCGGAGTGACCCCCACCAAATTGATTCTGCAGAGGGCTGTTGCGAAATTGCACTCTCTCACCCCATTTTTACAAATTGTTTCACAAACATACAATTTTCTCAAAATAAGTTTTGGGTGCACATTATTTTTAAAAAGTGCCTTAAAAAGCTGGCCATCAAACTAACTGATTGATAGACTATATGCATACTAACTCTTAATGGTTGAGAGATTATATGCATTTTATTTATTGAGCACTCATAGATTTATGGTTGGAATTAATTTTTAAAATTTTTAACTTACCAAAATTTAAGTAGTCTGGGATTTTTTTTTTTAAATTAATCCATGTTACTTTTTTAGTATTAATTTCAGCCAAAATTTTATGCAATCCATTCCAGACCATAAAACATTTTTCAATAATAAAAACTAAAGGAAGTGTGTGTATATATATATATTTTACCTCCGTTCGTTTTTATTAGTCATTTTTGTTATTTTCACCAAAATTAAGAAATAATAAATAAGTTTAAATTTAGTATTAAATTACGTGATCAATACTAAATTATCAAATCTGATTGATTTTAACTTTATTGAAAAAAAATAAATTAAAAAAGCAAATTAAATTATATTGAAAGTTTAAAAATGACAGATAAATAGAATATTGATTTCATTCAAAAGTGATAGATAAAAAAGAATGGAGTTAGTATATAGAATCGGACCCAAAAGTTAAGGTATATAGTTGGATTTAGTGGTATTTAGGAGCCACATTAGGGATGATCATGGGGCGGGGATTCCCCGGTCCCGAAGGGGACCCGCCCCGTTCGGGGCGAGGAATCCCAAAAATTTCCCTCCGCGGGGATGGGGGCGGGAGGAAAAAAATTTTCGTCCTAAAATTGGGGGCGGGGAAGGGGAATGGGTCCGAATTCCCATCCCACAAAAAAAAATATTCTATTTTAAAATATAATATTTTATAAATAATTAAAATTAAAATATAACTTAATTTTATAATTATTAAGTTTTAAATTATACTTAATTTTAAATTATTATTGATTTTAATTTTTTTATTTATTAAATATTATATTTTAATTTTAATTATTTATAAAATATTATATTTTAAAATAAAAAAAATCGGGGGACAGAGATCCCTGTAGGACGGGGATGGAAGAAATTTCCTCCCCGATATTAGTGGCGGGGCGGGGGCGAGGAATCTCTGCCATTGGCAAGGGAGTGAGTGGAGGAGAATTTTTCGGCCCCGCCCCGTAATCACCCCTAAGCCACATTACCTCTATATCGGAGGACATTGATGAAGATGTATAGTATTTTTTATTTAATTTTTCGAAGGCAGAGTTCTATACTCCTATTTAGAGTTTTGGTTTTTTTGGCCTTTAAAGCTTTGGTTGAGCCACTGGTTTTTAGGGTTGCCCCATGTTTTTTTTTTTTTTTTTTCAAATTGAGACAATTGTTCATTCATGCACCATAATATAAAACCGAGGAGATAATGCACTTGCTATCAAACGTGATTAATTATACAATACTGAACCACACAAATATTCAATTATAAATACAGTATTTTATTTTTATATTTTTCTATTTAAATTTAATTAATACGACATCTGGACACGTAATATTCAATTATAGATGCTAATTTTTTATATTATCATATTTCCAATTGATGACCATATATATATATGTCCATTCGCTCTTACATTGACAGAAAATGATGTTGATCGGATCCAACTAATTTTGCATAGAAGAAATAATCAATTTATTCTATTTTAGAATATCCTCGGTATATTGTTTCCCAAAAAAAAAAAAAAAAGAGAATATTCTCTGTATATTGTACCAAAATCAACGTCCTGTTTAAGTTTAATGAATACCAAGAAGGAAAAATGTTCCAAAATATCCTTTATGTTATCTCAAAAAAGTTAAAATGGCTCCAAAATATTTTAAAATCGATATTAAAATATTTTTTTGTCAACTTATCGTTAACTTTGAATTAAAAACACTAACATATGTCACATGTGTTTTTAATCAAAATATAATCAAAGGTATTTTAACACCGCGAGAAAAATTTTAGAGATATTTTAGCACAACAAAAAAAATTTTAGGGATATTTTAGCACCGTAAAAAAATTTTAGGAATATTTTAGTAATTTGAATAAGATATTGAAGACATTATAGTATCCAAATAAAAAAATATTAAAAATTAATAATTATTATTACAAAAATCAGTAGTAGATATTAAATTTTTCATTGATATCAAATTATTGGATTTTGTAAGAAATTTTCTAAAGGGAAGGAGCAACACTTGAGAAAATTAACCTTCTTCTTTAGATTATATTAAACTAATGTTTTCCCTATACTAAAGTTTTTTTTCCGAAATATCCATGCTCAATTTCACTATTTCTCAATTATTTCTTAATTTCACTACAAATATTATTTCTTAAATTTAATAACTTTGATTCCAATGTTATTCAGTAATTTAAATTTTACGAGATGTATAAATTGGTTATAAAATGAAATAAATCTAAATTGATTTTTTAATAAAAAAAAAAGAAAAATGATGATTCTAATTTGAAACTTCAATATGTTGAATCTGTTTTATAGCTAAAATAGTTCCAAGTATAGGTAATAAATATTTTTGAATTATATAATTTATTTATAATTAGTTTCTTATCCATACATTTATGTAAAAAGTATTTATTAATTAATGTAACAAACATTGATTAATATCTAATATAATAAATATTAATTTTTTATTTTTTAAGGTACTATAATGCCTTTAATGTCTTGCTCAAAGTACTAAAATATCTTTAAAATTTTGTTTGCGATGCTAAAATGTTCCAAATTATATTTTAATTAAAAATACATGTGGTGTTGACGTGATATATTTTGCTACATGTCAATGTCATGTCAGCGATGTTAATTAGGGGTGAGCAAACTTTGGTTAAAACCAAAAAATTAAACCAAACCGATCGATTTTTTATTTTGATTCGGTTTTCGATTTGAATTTTTAAGAATATTCGGTTATTTTGATTCGGTTCAGTTATTTATACATTTCGGTTCGTGATTTTAGATCCTAGTGGTCAAAAAGAGTTATTTCAGTTCGGTTACTTTTCTGTGTTGTGTGTGGCATTTAGTTCTCTGCGTAGTCTGACAAGAATTGCAACTGTAACTGTTGCATCAGGAGAATTAGCCACAGAACCCATCATCAAAACCATGGACATGTTGAGAATGATGAATCACGGCATCCAGTGAGTTCCTGTGAACGTAGAGCTTCTAGTTTGAGGCAATCTTGTTTGTGTCTTTTCAAACTTGAACTCACAAAATGGTACCGTTATTTCTTTTTTGTCGCAGTTGTCTGAGAAAATCTTCAGAAGTTTGGATAATGCTACTAAGATATTGAGGTTCACTTTACCTTTTCCCCATGCTTGCTTATCCTTTCTATTTGGTAAGCCTTCTAAATCTTGATTGATTAACTAAATGTGCTTATGATCTTGTGAAAGACTTGAGTATGATGTTGGTTTCAATTTGCTTGCAGTGGACTAGAAGTCCTGGGAAGAAAGGTTCTCACTTTCACCCATAAAGTGATTTGTTTGGCCCAAATGAGAGAAAAGATATTATTACATCAACTGCTTGTTGGACTGCAATGGCAGCATTGCTCGTGTGCTTAAACTTTGTAATGGGTCCTGTTCAGATGCTTAAACTCTATGGCATCCCCTACTGGGTATGTTCCGATATAGGAACGCATGTGATTCATCATCTTTTCCCTCAAATTCCACACTATCACTTAATTGAAGCAGTGAGTATAATCTCTACCTCATGGGTTTGGTTTTGCAGTTTATTTTCTTCAAGTTTTAACAGGTTACATGTTTTGTTTCGACAGACTGAAGCTGCTAAACCTGTGCTAGGGAAATACTACCACGAACCGTAGAAATCTGGACCTATTCCATTTCACTTACTAGGTAGTCTTATAAGAAGCATGAAAGAAGATCACTATGTAAGTGATACCGGAGATGTTGTATACTACCAAACAGAACCTAATCTTTTTCTAGTAAGAAAACAGAGTGAAGCAGAACCAGCCAAGATTCTTTTAAACCAGCCAGTTATTTAACTACTGACAAGTATTTCATATTGCTTTACAACCACAAATGACAGCTATTTCTGTCCCCCACTTAATTTGCCTAGACTTCTTATTTGATTAAGAGTTACAGCTGATAGATATTGTTAGCCTGTTATGTTGTGATATGGACATAAAAAGATTCACTGTATGATGTTTTTTATATAGAAAATCTGCATCTTATTGGATGTTTTGGATGTTTTTATTTTAGTATATCATAATTTATAATTTTTATGTTTTTTTAAATATATTTAATTTTTTTGTTTTTTCGGTTAATCGAATCGATCGAAAAAATTGGTTCAATTATTATTCGGTTATTTATATATTTCGGTTCGATTTGATAAATTCTTCAAATTTCGATTTTTGGTTAGTTCAGTTTGGTTCGGTTATTGAACCGAACCGACTATTGCACAGGCCTAATGTTAACTTGGAGTTGACAGTAGATTGACGAAAGGACATTTTAGTATCTATTTTAGAATATTTGAGGTATTTTTACTCCAAAAAAAATTTTAGGAGCATTTTAGCTCTTTTGAAATAACATAGAAGGCATTTTGGTACTTTTTCCCATAAAACAAATTATAATTTTTGTTTCCTTTAGATAAACTCGAGAAGTTAAATTTTAAGACAAAATCAAGATGCCATTGGTAAAACCGTTTCAGTTGAATTCTTAAATTTTATTTTCTTATTTCTTAAAAACAATATACAAAAGGAAAACAGTGATAATGGAATGTGATTTAGTATGCATGCATATATAGTGTACACGCATTTATACCGTTAAATTGCAAAAATATTTACGATTTAATTATTCAAATGTAAATGTACTGAATTATTATACAATAATAATACATTTAAAACGAATGCCAATCAGAAAATAAAAAGATATACTAGTAGTAGTATTGATTATTATTTGTCTAAAGACATTATCACCGGCCAAATAGATTGAAAATATTTCTTTAGGAGCAAGTCTAGTGAAAAGAAAAAAAAAATGAATCGAAAATCCAAAATGTTTTAATATATAAACATATATAAGTTAAATTTGTCACTTAAAATATTAAAAATGGTATAAAATTATTATCTTTTTATTGGTAAAAGATGCTTCGGCCTAAACTCTGTAAACGGATCGGATCATGTCACATAGATCACGGATTGATTAAAACTAGTTGGATTGGCATGTTTATTTTTTTATTGAATTTCCTACGTATATACATATATTTTCATTAAATACTTTTAACGACTCATATATAGGGATATTTAATAGTTTTAATCCTAAAGAAGAAAAAAAGGTATATTCAACATTTTTATTTGCGTAAGTGAAGTCTCCAACCATCAGGATCGTAGAAAGATGATTCATCACGACATGATGTATGGTGGTTGATGAGTTACTTGGGAGACCAAGATCTCCAATAATTGCTATTTGACGAGGATATCATATAGTTTCAAAGAATAGATTGAAGACTTTAACGCACAACAATCCTAATCAAATGGACAAAAATAAAAGCTCAGTATCTTTTGTTGACAAAAGGGTTTTCCAATAAAAAAAAATGGAGATTATAAAACTGTGTCATATATATTGATTCGTAATCTGATATGTGCGGATTAAAATAGATTGAACTTAATTATATCTGAAATTTTTTAAATCATTATGAATCGAATTATATTTAAAATTTTTTGAGGGTCGAATTGAATTTGAATATGAATAATACGAGTCAAGTCAAATTTTGATAGATTTATAACTCTATTGTTACCAAATGACTTATATTTATTTTTTTTTTAGTAAAAAGGCAAATATGCAAATTTAAAAAAGATTTCATATTTGCGTATTAGAAATAAATATGACAATTTTTTTTAAATCAAAATAATACTGAATAGTAAATTTTGTACTGTTTTGCGTAGTTGAGGGCAAATTGGCCCATCTCTTTCTCTCTCCATATATATATATATATATATAGGAACATAATTTGAATCAGTTTACTGGCATTATTAATTTAGATTTGGGTTAAGATATAAATTTTTTTGATATAGCAATTACTTTATAACTTATCCAATATTAATGGGTCAATTTTATCTATGATCATTGAACTTAAACCTAATCGCCTAAAAATAATTAACTTATTTTTCATGACTTATATATCATTAAATTTATCACATTTTACAAAAAAATTATTTTAACCAATTTTCGGTGATTACTTTTTTCGAAAAGCTGACATGACACGTCACGTCATATGCTTGGATACACGTGGCACGACACATCAACAACCACGTCACCAGAAGATGTCACGTGTGTCCAGAAATATAACGTGATATGCTGATGTATCGTGTGATATGGCCTCTTTTAGTAACGTGGCTGTTGACGTATCATGTCACATGTATTCAGGTATATGACATGATATGTCACGTCAGCATTTTGGTAAGAATTATCGTCGAAAACCGTTTAAGATGACTTTTCTGCAAAAATATGATAAGTTTAATAATATTTAAGTCAAGAAAAATAAGTCAATTATTTTTGGATGATTAGGCGTAAGTCTAGTGAGTATGGATGAAATTAACTCAATATTAAGTTATCTATTTCTAATCCAATATTAAGTTGGCTATTTGAAGTAGTTAAAAATATAAGCGAACTCAATTACCATATACTCCTTTTTGAATTTAATTTTGGGAAAAATGTTTGTCTTTTTTTGGTTTTTCTAAAAAAAAATTGATGTTATTTTTTTCATTTAATTCTTTAATCTTTATTGTCTTTTATTAAGTATATAAATATTTATACAAATGCACATTTGATTTGCACTTCAAATGATATATTAGAAAATTTATTTGGCAAAAACCATTTTTAGATCTCTATTTTAAACTTATAAATTTCTTTTTATTGAGTCTTTTAACTTTTGTTGTTTTATGTTAAATTTCTAAACTTTTATTTCAATATACATTAAACTCAAATTTACTAAATTTGAATAAAATGATAATTTTATTTAAAGATACATTTAGTTCTTAAAGTCTCAAATTTTTCTTATTAAAGTCAAATGTAATGAAATAATAATTTAAGAATCCAATAAAATTTTAGGGACCTCAATTGACATTTTTCCATTTTATTTTTGTTCAAGTATCATTTTAGAAAGTTAGAGTGTATTTATTATTTTCTCTCTTATTAAAGTCAAATGTAATGAAATAATAATTTAAGAATCCAATAAAATTTTAGGGACCTCAATTGACATTTTTCCATTTTATTTTTGTTCAAGTATCATTTTAGAAAGCTAGAGTGTATTTATTATTTTCTCTCTTATTTATTATTCAATTATCACGTATGATTGTTGTTGCAAAAAAAAATGATTGGTGCAGGATAATTTTGGCAATGTAAATTACTGTAAATCAATTGACCCTAAATAAAGTATATAAATAGAGAAATGTTAGTTTTTTTTTTCCAAGAGAAATGTTAGTTAGAATATTAACAAAATCATGTTATTTTAAATTTTATTTAAAAAATGAAATAAATAATTGAACAAAAATTTATTGATTATTAAAAAACTCAAATAAGAGTGTTTTTTAGATATTTTATAAGTTATAATTATAGCAATAGTGAATGGATATATTTTGAGATAAATTAAAAAGAGTGAACCATTATTTGAAAGCAGAGAAAGTATTCTTTTTTTTTTTCGCTTTTGGTGTTGGAAATATTAATTGTTTCAACGCTCTCATCTTCATCGTGACCCTCTTTTTTATTTTTCTACAAATCTTTTGGCTAATAAAATTCAATATTCAATAAAAAAAATCAAAAATTTTCAAATCTGTAATCTCTTCTTGATAAATGTTTAAGTTGTATTTGTAATATCGTCAAGTACAAGAAAAAATACTAAAAAAGAGATCAGAAAAAAGGAAAAGTAATGGAAACAAATAACAAATTAATGACTGGATTTTGTTATAATATAAAAAGCTCCCAAAACAAAGTCCCCAAGATAGGAATCCACTGGTTAGCTTAGGCATTTGGTTTCGGCTTAGACCAATGAGTTTCAGGGCTTTCTCGCTTTTGTGAGCTGGTGACCCTTGACACTCCAGAGGAGGATAAGCAGAGGAGTGGCAGATTACACTACTGCAGACCCGGACTTCGCTCGAGTTACTGTTGAATGCAATAACAAGCATCTGGTGGAAATGATTAAAGCGGGGAAAACCAACACTTGTCCACCTCTTATGACTGCCAGTCAACTGGCTTCTTTTGCTCAATGCATTCCGTTAGGCACCCAGATTCTTCAAGATAGTTCTGCTAGCTCAGCTCAACTGCTGTTTATCTTTGCTAAAGACTTTTGGTTCTTTAAAATTCCTTTTCCTCCATCCTCCAAGGATCTTAAGTTATAGCACTCAATTGATTGTCCTATTTTGTTGAACCCATTTGTCCACAACCTCATCAATTACTGTTTCTAATATAAATTAACAGTGCAGATGACGGATGAAAACCAGGTTCAGCCTCAATACAATGACAGATAACAATAATAACATCAAAATCATGAAATCAAAATATTCAATATCAAATCAAATTGAGACTTAAAAGTACAAAACCAACCTAATGACCCTAGCCGAAGAAAATAATGCACAATTCTAACAAACAAATGCCCATGGAGTTGCCTTCTTGGACGAGATTGCAAAACGTATTTCTTCCTCAAACTTCCACAGAGTTGTCTCAACATTAAAGACTCCTATAGTTCAATATTTAAAAAGTCTGAGTCTGCATACCTCGAACTCATTGAGGTGTGCTAAATCCATTTACAATTAAGCCACAAGCTCAATGCCAGTCTCTTCTGGAAGTTCCCAGCCAGCAACTTGTTGATTTGCTGCCTCAATCAAAGGCCATATAAGTAATATCCTTATATACTACATCAAATCACATACTACTGTTGCCAACCATAATGCTGGTTGCGGTTTCCGCCCATCATGTTTGACCCACGACCAGTACCAGAACTGCCATATGGAGCACCTTGAGGATAATTGGGTGCACCAACTCCATATGTATTGCTCCCTCCACCACGAGGAGCACCAGGCATGCCACTAGAACCATAAGGTGGTGCTCGTCCCTGCGGAGGATATGGTCCAGTCCCATAACCTCCACCGCCTTGACCTCCACGATTTGGATGGTTGTAACCTCCACTTGTCCCACCCTGGGGGTATCTCCCTGGCCCCCCAGCGGGACCACGAGGCTTGCCATAATGGTGGCTAGGCCCTGCTGCTACTGGGGGCTGATTATGCAGGGGCTGATTAGGTCCTGACCTCATCTGCGGATGTGCTTGCCCAGACTGCTGAACAGGTGGCAAGCGTCCATGAGGCTGTGGGTGTTGCAGTTTCTGACGTTTTGCATTTTCTTCATGTTGCCTTTGTTGCTGGCGCTTTTTCTTTGTCTGAAATTCATGCGATGACTCATATTTGGGTAAACTGAAACAAGGAAAGTATAATGATCAAGCAAATTAACCAGATCCAGTGTTACAAACATTGCATTATTATTATGTAATGCAGTCAATGCAGCCAAGAAAAGAGTGAAACAAACCTCTTAGGATCACAAGGCAATGGATCAGTCCAGAAATATTCAGCATCAAGAGCATCCTTGGCAGATATTCTCTGTGCATTGATAGAGTTGAATGTTGTTATTTAAATCATGTAGAAGACCACCAATTAAACATCTACAGAACATTCCAGAGGCACCTTTCTCTCTCTCCAGATTTACTCTTCTCCCAAGAATTTGTTGAAGGGTGATCATAGATCAGTTAGCAAATGGTTTTTAACCATAACCCAAATTCGTGGCCCTAGGTTCCATCCAACTAAAATCTCCAGGAATATTTCATGTGACTTGTCTAATAATTTTAGAAGTGGAAGACCACTAGTCAACCCGACATTTACCCTTAGAATTATTGGATAGAAAAATGTGTGAATCAAATGGAAATGTGTAAGAGGCTCTAGAACCATAATCATGTAGAACAGTGCACGAACCAATTGTATAACTGAAAGCCACCCTGGTCAGTGAATTGTAAGAGAAAATGTGTCAATGGTCTTCATCTGGGATGTATATATCACTTTGCAACTTTTGAAAGACTGTCACTATAACATAGTGGTACATTTCCAACAACTAAGGCTTTGCAGCTCCATTTAATGAGTGATGCTGTTAAATTCATCAGTTATGCATTATGATTGATGCTGTCACATACTGCATACGCTCTCTGGGGAGACTATAGAGACCCAAAACCTGATACTCTCCCCTACGTAACCTCATTTACACTACTAAGATTAGGCCCTAATTAAGTTAAAGTTAAAAAAATGCAGTTTAAAGACAAAATATTTGTTTCTGAATTCACAGGAAAAATTTACAAATTGTCAGATACAGAAATTACTAAACCCACAGGTAGCTATATGAAAGATACACAAATAAGAAGTTTATCCAGGTGTTGAAATAAATACACACACACACACACACGTATATTATATCTATGTGAGGAATACCTGAGAAGGATCGAGAGTCAGCATTCTCTCCAACAGCTCCAAAGCATGGCGGTCAAAACTAGCACATGCCCAATAAAAAATAAAGGTGAAAATGATAGAGGCACAGCGAGTGGGGAGAGATGAAAATCATAGAATTCATTAAACCTCACATAAAAGTCAAACGTCAAACATATTAAAATTATACCATCATACAAGTAATAAGTTCTCTAACTTACTGTCTGAAAACCTCCCTTAGACGTCTCTTCATAGGCCTTGTTGGTTTAAAATTATTATACCAAGGAATCTTTGAAACTCCAGGCCAGTTAACCTCATCTGGGGCTCCACACAACTCAAAAATTTTATTTAATTGTTCTGGCTACAAGAATCACAAAAAGAGTATTATTTATTTATAGTGTGATTAAAACAATTGATCCAATAATTAACTGAATGGAGATTTCAAATTCAACATTATTCTCTGTCTAGATTTTTCTTTATGCTCAGAGAAATATAACTTTACCAAAAAAGGCTCAAAGCTTGTTATCATGTCACATCAGGAAGGGAAACAACAACTAAAACCACAATTAAACCTGATAATAAATCTCTCTTATATGAGAGCCAACGTCAAAGGTGAGAGGTCGCATCCAAAACAAAACTACCATTATTGAATTTGGGATTACTCTGGCTACTTATAATTTTAATCCCCCATTGATTACCATGACTTGTTCTCCCTATATGTTCTGATCAATTAACATTTTTCTGAAAAATTCTTAAAATAAACAAAAAAAGCTATATAGTCTCAAACGTAAGGTGACTTTCAGGATATCATGCAAAAGTATTTATAAAGGGGAAAAAAAAATACATGGTGATTTTTGGTGTCCAATAAACAGGAATTATGATCACTGACATAAATAGCTTAGAAGCTCTTCAGCTTATACACTAACCAGATAGTACTTTACTTGCTCTAAATTATTGATTGGGAAATATCCCTCTTTGACCATTTAAAAACAGTAGTAGTATCTGCATGGCTTGCTGTTAACTATTACTCCCATAATATTGAAAAGGGCAATTCTAGCAGAATTGCTCAGAGAATATTAGACTATCCTTACCTGACTTCGAAAACCAGAGAAGGAATAAAGTTATTAAACTATTCCAGTTAGATTTATAAGAAATTATTGTTTTGCCGATTAGGGTTGAGGCGACGGTGGCAAACAACTCATTCACATTAATTTTCCTTCAGTATATTTTCAATGAAAATTTTCAGTAATTATTATCTAAAACATTTCTACCTACATCCAAATTTTGCACTAATATTCTTTCATGAGTTATGAAGTAAAAACAATGTCTAATGATCAAAACATGTTTGGCCTCATCTATAATGTTAGTAATAATTTTAGCCAAATTAATAAGTCAAAACAAACATAAGGTACTTCAATAAAAAAAACAAAAAACAAATTTATTTTTTAAAATTTTGAGAACCAAAAATATGATTTCTGAAGCGTTTTTTTTTTCCTAATGGAATTAATAGAATATTATTTGGAAGAAAATAAGAAGCAAAAATATTTTATATTTACAAGTATTGAAACAAGTCAAGAGGAAAAAAAAACTTTCCTTCACCTATGGAAGCAGTTAGACAAGGTTTATGTGCACTTTTTTTTTTCTTATTTCTCTTGATAAATTAGCGAATAGTTACAAAAATTATAATTTAGGCTAAAATTGCAAAAACGTAGAAAGTTTAGGCTTGTTTATCACTAAGTGTTAAAAAATACCTCATCTTTTCCTGGAAAAATAGGTTTTCCGTGCAGAAGTTCTGCAAAAATACAGCCGACTGACCACATATCAACAGCTGGACCATACTTTGTCGTCCCAAGCAGCAACTCTGGAGGTCTGCTCAAAATAAGATGAGCTATGCTTAATATATTCACATTTCTCACGTTTCATGCACCTTACTTCTTAAATGGGACAAAGTTTACCCACTTTAACAGGGGAAGTAGTTTAGTAAATAAAAGCAAAAGTCCAAGTAGGTTATAAAGGTTTACCTGTACCATAAAGTAATAACACGATTTGTGAGATTTGCATTGTGCTCATTTGAGAATGATCTGGCAAGCCCAAAATCTGCAAGCTTTAAATTACCCTCATTGTCTATGAGAAGATTAGAACCTGGCCAAAAAAAAAAAAAAAAGGAAAAGAAAATCAGCAATCCAATGCCTTGTGAAATGAAAAACAAGATTCAATGTTAAATAAATTGCTTGCTTAATAACCTTTGATATCACGATGAAGTACTTGGTTAACATGACAATAGTGAAGACCAGTCAAAAGCTGCCTCATATAGCACTTTAATAAAAGGAAGCAAGAGTCAGAGATAAAAGGAAACAAATAAATAAGGATAATTTTAGCAATAATTGCTTCATCAGTTCATATTACCTTAATTTGAGGGACTGAAAATCTCATCCCAGGACGATCAGCAAGACCAGTCAAGTCGTGGTCCATGTACTCAAATACCATGTATATTCCACCTTTGTACTTGTTACCATCTGCAGTTGCACATCAAAACTGTCAGCAATCAACTTCTCTAAACCAAGAAAATGTATTTTTAGATACAAAAATCAGTACATAGGTGTGTACGCAAAAGCATGTGCACATTAAGGCATGTGTATGAGCACACACACACACACAGAAGATTGTGATGAATCAAAAGATGCACATGCAAAATAGAACACTTGCCTGTCCTCCCCTGCTCATCCTTTTCAGGACCTGGAAAGAATCTAGAGAAATTTAGATATGTAAAAGAAAAGATGCTGTAAACTAAGAATGCATCAAAGTGCAGAGTTACAAATGCGCAATGATATAAAGAAGTTCACAGAATTACCAGGAGATGTCACAATCTCTTTCAACTTGATTACGTTTTCATGATGCAACTTCTTCAGAATTTTGATTTCACGTATTGCTGTTATGGGGAACTGCAGAAAATAGAAGAATTACATCAGTAACAAAAAGCATATTATTTTTATTTTCTGTAAAACTGGCAATCACATTGTTTTCTCTTTAAAACTTTGACACAGTGCATGGAAAAAAGAAAAAAAAAAAAGAAGAGAGAGAGTAAAAATGTGGGAGTAATTGATGAGCTAGTGATTCTACAAAAAAAATATAATCAGATTTAAGAAAGAAAATACCCCCTCTCTTTCATTATCCATTCTTATTTTCTTCAAGGCAACTATTTCGCCTGTCTTTATTTCCTTGGCCATGTAAACTTGTCTGCAAGAAGCCAAAAAAAAAAAAAAAAGAAGAAAGTGTACAGGCATCTTCAGTATACAAAGGAAACTAACCTAGAAAGTAAGTTTTTCAACAACATAAATTAGAAAACCACAAACTCCAGAAAAAATATTTTCTACTTTTTAATAATGGAATTTTAAAAAACATAAACTAGAAAATCACAAACTACATGAATTTTCAATTCAAGACAATGACATTTCACTAATGCAGAAAATTAATAATAGCTATAGGAGAATACTCTACTGATTCACCACAGTATTTACTTAGTCAAAGCTAGCAGTGCATACACAGTATTATATAAGTAAATAAAGCAGCTATGCAAAATCAAATCAAATTAACTACCTCACATATTTTGCTTATCTAAGACTATTAATCATTTCGTTCCAAAGCAAGGATAAAGCATTTCACAGGTTAAATTACATGTACAAAGTACAAGAAACTGGCAAAATCTATTGACTCGCAACTTCAAAAATAAAAGAAATCAAACTTAGTTCAAGTATCATAATTGAGAGTTTCTATCAAATAGGAAAGAAGGGTATGTACCAAGTCACAGCAAAATAGCAAGGTTTTCCATCTCAAGATCATATCAAACATCAAGTACAAGTTGTTTGCTCTAACCCAAAAATCAAATAACAGAAGTACCAAAGAAAAAAAAAATCTAAACTTGACAGAGGAAAAAATAAATAAAGAAAAGCGTGGAGAACTGACCCATAAGTGCCCTCGCCAATCTGCTCCAATTTCTCGAAACAATCGACGCTTCTAGATCCCCATGAGGGTGACTCATTTAGGTTGAGATGCCCAGGGGAAGCTATAGCCATCGTGTTCACCCACTTCTAAATTTGTTGCTAACGCTATATCAAAAAAATTTCTGCAAAATACATATTGATAAGGATACAGATAAGAGAGAGAGAGAGAGTAGGCTGGGGAGGCAGATGAAGATCAGCCTCAATCAATTTTAAGCTGATTTTTGGTCATCGTGTCAATACCCGAACCCAAAATTCTCAAACAGAAATACACCCAAACCAACCCATAAGTTATAAGAGCTCCGAACCCAAAATGTGCATCTCCCAGACCCAAATTACAGCCGTAAAAATTAAAAAAGGATTTAAAAAAACGAGGGATGCAGAGTAATATTTTATTCCCTAACACATAACAGGAGAAACAAACAGAGAAAAGTGCATAGAAATTTAACAGATAAGGAACAAGGGTTGGGTCACAGACGGGTTAGACATGTCATGGGTTGGCCTGCGGGTTGACCCAAACGTATCAGGTCACAGGTTAACCCATTTGTTTTTTTCCTTAAAATATATTAATTAAACAATGCACCATAAACATATAGATTAATACTTGATTTCATGTTTTGGATAATTTTCTAATTAGAGCTATGAGAAAATACGTGTTTCATTTCAGTATTGGGACCTTAATTAGGCAAATAACTTAAGGAAGCTGGAGTGCTAAATGTGACAATAATTAACTATGCAAAGAAGGGTTGGTGTCAAATTTTAGAAACATCACTTTAACTATGCTAAAGTAATTGCAGATAAAAGTAATTAATTATCAACCTTTTAATTCATTCATGTTTATTGTTTGATAGGAATATGGACTTAAAATTACTGATGTAAATACCAAGATATCCATGGATCAACAACAGCAGAAGTATATCCATATCATTTTAGATACTTATAAAATTAGATTATGGAAACCAATGAGAATCATAGCAAATTTACTGCTCAATTCAGCACTTTATACCAGCAAAATAATCAAATTCATCCAATGAAAAATAACAATGCTTTCTTCCACACTGCCTCCACCCATCCATTCTACATGTAAAAATAACAACTTATATGCATTAGTGTCAAATGAAAAGAAGACTTCTTAAAAGTGCAGACACTCATGTTGAGCTATTCAAAACTCTTGGTTATTGAATTATAAAGTATAGGGTGCTAACAGTTTACTTACTTGTCAATCCCAACATTCAATAAAATTGCAAAAAAGAATGATTGCACGAAGTGACAAAATGAAATGGAAGCCCACAAATATAAATTTATGCTTAGTATGGATGATACTTGCACACAAATTACATTGAAGCACAAAAAACAAAAAGAACTCTTGAGAGATTCCATTGGTAATAACAGTAAAATTGACAGTAATTACTTCCCAAGAACTTTAACAAGAAAATGCAGAAACCATTATTAAGTCCTCAAGTACAGCTCCTGCATCAACAAGCATCTTCAACTTGCCAAAATATGCAGTAATTGAAGGAAGCATAGTGGTAAAAATTACAGATCTTACTGATCAAGAATCAAATACAGTAGATCGCATACAAACATAAATTGCAAAACAAAGATCACAAGTTACACAACCAAAGCATCAAAAGAAATGACTTTGAGATATAATGCCCAACACATAAATAACCCATCAAAAATAAAAAAGTAGCTGATCCAATAAGCCAAAGAGAGTTCCAAGAAAACAAGAAAGAGAGAAAAATATGATTGGTACTGAAAATGCAGATCCCAAGTTCTTGACATTTGTGGCAATTTTCAACATTTAGATTATGATTCTGGATACGTAGTGAAATGCAAATTCTGTTTTTTTCTTGCTGTTGTGGCCATTGCACCATTTTCTTGCCTAACATGGCAACAAAAGTATAGGAATCATATCTCCAAAAAAAAAAAAAAAAACCAAAGTCAAGCAAGTCTAAACAAAAGAAAAGAAGAAGTTGACAATTCCAATTCGAGAATTGCCATTGGCCACGATCTTCTTATCTGAACTAGATACCACAGATTCTATACATAAAAATAAATAAATAAATAAACTTAGAATCTCTTTAGCTAAAACACAGTATTTTAAACACATTACCGTGTTGTCTAAAAGCTTCAGCCTCCATCTCCATCACCCTTCTCTAACCATTCTAGTAGCCAAAAATCCAATCATTCCTCTTTTTAATGCTTACCCATCAACCAAAATCCCCAAGCTAAAATACCCATTTGGCCAAATCCAAAAAATATGCAATCTTTTAGCTCCTTTGATGGCATCTACTAATACCTAAATATTATTTAATATCTAAAAGCATCTGATTTTTTTTTTTTTTACTTTGGTTTCATTGACCTGCTACATATACCAAGCACCAACAAGAAAGATTTTGATCAGAAACAACAATGGTTGTTGTAGCTTCAGCTAATACTGCTGAGCATGAATTCTGATAAAGGGTTAATTAGCTGTCAATGTACTTATAAATCAGAATCATGAAATCAGAAAGCATTTACACTATCTTTAATCTAACAATTCAGCTAATTACACAAGTATTGTATGTGATAATACTCAGAACAACACTACATGCCATTTAGTTCTTCAGGTAAAACTGAAAGTGAAGACTACATATTACATACTTCTTTGGGAATAGAGGGTCCACAGGTTGGTCGACAGTAGCAATAGTTGTCTCAACCTACCAAAAAAAGAGAGAGAGAGAGAGAGAGAGAGAGAAAGAGGCGAACAGTAATCAGCAGGAGAAAACAAATTAACCAACTAGCCAAAAGAAAAAACAATTCAATAAAAACCCACATACTAGAACCTTAGAAGATGGAAAAATTCAAGCAATCGTTTCAAAGAAAGAAAATAAACCCTAAAAATTTCAAAGAAATTAGAGAATAGAACTAACCCCAGTTATCGATGGTGAACAGGATTTGGCTCAGATTCGTCGGTTCCGTGGTGGTGATTGGTGACCGGCGATACGCTGTGCTGTGGTGGTAGTTGCTGTCAGATGAGAACAGAGAGAGAGAGGAGAGAAAAATAGAACGAAACACAGCAGGACAGGAAGGAAAAAAATATATTTACGGGTCGTCTGGTAGATCCGGGACCCAACCCATTCAGATCAAATTGAATCGATCCGCGAATTGACCCTAATTTATCCACATACAATCCAAATTTTTACGAATCATATAATAATTGGATAGATGTTAGATGGCTGTTTCGGCTCAAAGTTTGAAGGATGTAATTGTATGTTACAAATACTTATCTTGAATTTAGGGCAATTAAAACGACAATTTATGTCAAGGATTCAAAAGGAATCCTTGCAAATAAGGATTCTTTTTTTTATTAGTCATTTTTATTATTTTTATTACGATTAAAAAATAATAAATAGACTTAAATTTAGTATTAAATTACGTAATTAAGACTAAATTATCAAATCTGATTGGTTCTGACTTTATTTAAAAATAAAAATAAATTAAAAAAACAAATTAAATTATACTGAAAATCTAAAAATGATAAATAAATAAAATTTAAATTTTACTTAAAAGTGACAGATAAAAAAAATAAAGAAAGTAATTAGAAAGACAATTGCAAGCATAATTTTTTTTATATGAAAACTCTTTTTTCAGAGTCGGACACTGTTGGACTCATTTACACAACTAATTTCTTTATTTTTTTCCTTTTAAACACAATATTTTTGTTATAACAAGTTATAATTATTTCTTATCTAATTAATACAAATAAAATTATTTATTTATTTTATATCTATCAATTTCTGACATTAACTCAAAATTTGATTAGAATCCTATCAAAAAATGATGAATAATAAGCAATAAATATATAAATAATTCACGTATAGTTAATTATTTGACAAATATATGAAGTTTTAAAAAAAATTAATTATTTTATAAAAAAACTAAAATTTGAATTCAAATTAATTACATTTTAGAAAAATGATTTGCGTGCAAGGTACCTAGGAAAAATTCGTATATACATCTGGCAAAAAGCACTAACAAACTCTAAACTTTTTAGTTTTTGCCATTAAATTTTGAATGTTTATTTCATAATATTGAGTTTTTAAACGTTTATTTTTTTACACATTAAATTCTCTATAAATGAAAAATAATAAATTGAATAATATATCTCCGTTTATGTGCATTTGGTATGTACACCTCAATTTAAAGTGCATATATTATTGTCAATTTGAGATCCAAATATTAATGGAATATGATGATTAGCTTAAAATTAACAAGAAATATATAGGAGCACATCAACTTAAAGTGTTGATGCAGATAATAACAACATACTAAATAGAACGTATAATTTAATTTTACGTTTTCCATTTATGAGAGTTTAATGTATAAAAATAAAATTCAATGGATCAATATTGCAAATAAATGTTTAAAAGTTTAATAGTAAAATTTAAAAAAAAATCTAAAATTGAAACAAAAATGGCATTTGATTCTTGTATCCTTGAAAAAGGAAATAAGCAAAGTTTCGTTGTTAAATAAAAAATGGAAAATTCATGTAAAGTTACCGTCCTCGCCACAAAATAAAGCATCAACAAAGAGTTTGCAAGTGCATTTTGACTGTGTATATTATCCCACCATCTTAATAAAAGTATTATTTTTATCAGTCTCTAATGATTGCTTAAAAATTTTGGTCTATTGTTTGAAAAATTCCGAGCTGTTATTTAAAATGTCATCTGAAAATATAAAATTCGATAAAAAAATTTTTGACGGTCAAATCATAAATTGTAAAAAAAGAAAAATGGTAAAAAAATTATTCTGAGAGAGCATACCTTGACCTCCCGGCTCTTTTTATGAACAAGTAAGAGAATTTGAGTCTATCTGTGAATCCTAAATAGGAATAAAACTTATCCTTCCTAGTTTGGAGGATTAGATAAGGTAAATTGGTTATTTCCTATTTGGCCAGAGTTAGAATCTATGAAAAATTCTGTTGTTGTTAAAAGATAACGGAAGTACCAAAGAACATTATTCCCAAATTCTAAACTCTTGAATTCGATTATGAGTTAGGTCACACTAACCGAATTGTTTACTTGGAAAGGACTAATTGTGCAAAATAATCCGGCTTGTCCGGACGATTTATTATTATTTGTTATCAATTTATAAATTATTTTTCTATCTAATTTTTTAAACTAATTTCAGATGAAAATTTGCACACTTTTGTAAAAAACAAAAAAAATACACATATAAAAAAATTTAGGAATGATAGAAACCCTTTGTCAACATCAGTGAATAATGTGTACACGTTGTCAATATTAGGTGGAAAGGATGTTATTTTTGCCCATTTCATGAGGGTAAAATGTCATTTATAAAATTAAAATCGATTACTAATTTTTTTTATAACCAACAGAATCTGAAATCTAATAATCCAATTAATTCAAATTCATATTGAATATATCTGTAAATCATTCCCTTCCAAATATTGTATGATATTATATTTTCACTATACAAATTATCATCCTCTGATTAAAGGATAAGTGATCTATACAATTCCATCTCATTTTTTAAAGTGTTAAGTGAATAACTTTTACAATTTCAAATGTGATTTATTATATTATTCTGAAAATAAATTCTTATTAGGGAAGAAAACGACTAAGATATTTTAGAGTACTGATAACTTCAATTCAGTTTTTAGTTTTTAGTCAAATTTCATTTTTGTTTTAAGTGTCTTTTTCAGTGTCTTTTGCTTTGTTTTGTTTGAATTCAATAATTTTTGTTTAAATTCAGTAAATCTTATCTTTTATGTGTTTTAAAGGACTTTTGATGGATTTCTGTGTTTAAATGCAAATTTTGCAGGTACCTCACATTCAACAAGTTTTAGTACTGGCGGTGACCTAATGCTTCATGACAAAACACACCGTTTCAATTATGTCACGGTCAGTATATATGTAACACCCTTAAACCACCGTACTATACGTACAATGGTCGAATGTTAAAACACTATGACAATTACAATTGCTATAGTAAACAGTACAGTAAATTTTTTTGTCATCAATTAATATAATATAAGTAACGATCAGTCAACATGAACAATAATAATTTATAGCTACTTTGAACAGAATAGTACCATAATTAACACATAAAATACATATCTATCTATACCTAAGTCAGTTGCTACGCACGAACATATACATGCCATGCCTATACTGTCATTTTTACTTTGCATCACTACTCTTAGTCAACTTCAGCTTATGGCCATTTTAACTTCATACTTTCATAACCTTCACGCAGTAACAATACTACGTGCTGAGCATTAAAAATGCCCAATGGTGGACACATATCCCAATCTTTCCACAAAATTAACATTCGCACATCCATATATATGCACATATACACATACACATACACACATACATACTTTCATGAGCATTCTTTAATATTAACTATTTATTATCTCATTTTGATGTGCATCATATAATCATGCACACATGCATTCAATCATGGAAAATTGTTCCAATCATTCAGTAGATACAATTGTCATTTCCATTTTTATACTTAACTCTCAAATATTTACCATATTAACTGTCAATTATAATTAACTTTTTTTTTTAATTTTAATAACTAAACTATTTATACATTTCATTTACTACTCATTTTTGCGTTTTACAAATTTTAATTCATAATATATTATTTTCTTACCATTTTACATTTTAATACCATTTCTTTTCATTCTTTACAGATACGTTATTCACTTTTCGTATTTACTTGAAAATTTATCCTTTATTCCTTACGCAAACATCTGATCATTCAGACATACCTTCATTCATTTAAACATTGAGGCATGAATAATTTCAATTCAATCATTGCACTTGCATTAAATTACGGTGGTGGTTTCTTTTATAATTTATTTATATTAATTTGCTTACTTGACATGTAACTTATCATTTTGCTACATTTGCACCATTTTATGACAAATAGTATACAAATTTCCTAATTTTTTAATTGTTCCCAAACTGTCATTTTATATCCTATTTACAATTTTGCAATCAGTTCACTTGTTTTCATTTTAAATCCATTATTTTACATACAAATTATCAGCCCGCTCTCGTTTTAATATTTTCAAGCCAAGTTGCATTTTAGTCCTCCCGGACTATAAAGGATTTTCTTTAAGCTTTTCATTCATTATTTTATCATTCTTACATATATATACTTTTATTATTTTATTTCTTTTACCCATCTAAGGTATTATTTGGGTAAATTGTTATTTTAATCTTAACCTTTCATTTCCTTTTATATTAGTCCTTTTTCACCTTCATTTTCATTCATAGATCATATTTTACACTTTTATGTCATTATTACCATTATACCTCTAGTACACCCCTGGCAGAAATTTTCAGATCGGATATATAGGATATGGATCCCACGGGCCCATAATAGTACAGTACAATAGGGGATGATCCTGAAGAATCAACCCACATCAGATCATATTAGAGCAGAGCAGAATAGTCAGAACAGATACTATGGGTGATCATTACGATCTTACCATAATAAAGTAACTCGCCGTGACGTGCACCGCGGTATAAGTATCCTTATGGCTAGACAATTATATCCTAAATTAGATTAAATCGCCAGACCACTACTAAGGGCAACATTCTTGCTCATTTCAAAATCTTTTTTTTTCTGTCATTTAACTTTACTCTTTCATTCCATTTCAGTACACTGTCTAGTTAGTTCTATCTTTCATTTTATAATACTGTTCATTCAATTCTTTCTTTTCATTTCAGTACACTGATCATTTAAGGCTTTCTTTTAAATTCGGTTCTTTAACACTTTTACACATTTAACTTTTTACTAGTTTTCGCATCTTAGTACATTAGTCACTTGACCTGCTTATTATTCTTACTCAATTCATAGGTGGTTTATTTTTCATTCGAATACCTTTCATATTTTTAATGCTTTCACGTACTTTTATATTTTCATATTAATTAATACCATTACTTTGGTATACTTTTCAGCTGATTCCTTAAATTGTTTAATTACAAAATTATCCTTTTCACAGATTAATTATAAAATTGCCACCAATTTACTTATTTTCACTTCACATTTATTTATTTGCCTACAAAATTTTTGTTTGGTCCTTACTTTAACTTTTTATGCAGAATTATATTTTTATCCTTCTACTACACAAAAATTCATTTTTAAACTGTTTGTTCACTAAATTACCATTTTACCCTTTCTTATTATTTCTTTATCATTTTTGCTTATTAAATTCAATATTTAGGGCAATTACCGTTTTACTCCTAAACTTTTCACTTCTTTTTAATTATATCATTCTTGCATTCTTAACTTCATTTTTTTTTATTTTTACACTTTTCATTCCCATTTACCATTATTTTCTTTCTTCTTCACACTTAAACTTGTATATAAGGAAAAATTTCTATTTAATCCCCGAACTTCATTGTTTTATAATTTTTATTCCTTTAGTTCACGTTTATTCACAAAATTATCATTTGTTTAAATATTTATATTTTTAATTCGGTATACTTTTATGGAATGACAATTTAGTTCCTAAAATAGTTAAAATAGTTAAATGGGAGAATTAAAAACTCTTTTGCTTTCTCCTTTTCCTTGCAAATTTCGTCTTCCTTTCTCAAAAACTAAGAAAATATTTTCTCTCCATTATGCAAGAGGTCCAACACTTAAATAGAAGGGCAAAGTACCCTTATGCTCCTCTATCTATTTGCATGTTAGAAATGTGTCCCCATTTATTTCTTTCTTTCAAATTTGACCCCATGCTTAATTTTTTTCCTTTAATTGCACCTCTACTTTCATTATTTTATTGATTTGACCCACTAATACTTAATTATATTACAATAGACCACTTAACTAAAATTTCTTTTCAATTGTACACTTGTATACCATAATTTTAATTGACTCTTTAACCTTTTTCCACATAAGAGCATTAATCCATAAGGTCATAACTTATAATAATTCCTTTAATTAAGCTTGATTATACATTAATAGCTTGTTAATGCCCTTGAATTCTACTAGGACGTATTTTGGGTCCTTATATTTTATGACAATTGTCCATTGCAAATTTGGGAAAAATATAGAGGATGATCCAGACAGGGTTTCTTTTGTTTTGGAAGGCACTTCATACACCATGACTTTTGTTGAATTCTCCGATGCTTTATGAATGATGTAAATGCACTAGGAGATTATAGAAGAAACGATCCCTATAGCAATACATACAATCCGAGATGGAGGAATCACCCGAATTTCTCTTGAAAGGATGGAAATCAACATGTTTTGTCTTTTCAACCATAAGTAAGAGCCCCATTCAACTAAAATGTCCACCACAATCAACGCCAATCATATCAACCTCAAGCCCACTCTCATTACCAAACCCCTTATCAACTAAACCACCATCAAGGATAAGGCTATAACCAATTCCAATCTCAATCATATCATCCACCAAAATTCTAACTAAGACCACCCGTTCAAGAGAAGAAGCTTAATTTAAAAGACATATTTGCTAGTTTAATTAATAGCTAATAACAATTCATGACGGGCTAGAAAATGAGATGGAAATCTCAATAGCAATGAAACCGAAATCAAAATACTTCTATGAAAAATTTGGAGACACAGATTGGGCAATTGGCAAATTCTTTATCTACAAGGCTAGCTGGAACTTTTCCTTCAAATGTAGACCATAATCCCAAGGAGGAAGCTAAGGCCATTACATTGAGAAGTGGCTAGGATCTAGTACAAAAAGAAAAGAAAGGTAAATCACCAACTTCATCATCTCATGTGGAGGAGCCGACACGAAAGGTAAGTGATTTTAATCCTAAAGTAGATGTAGATGTCGATGCTCCAAAGATTGACAAAGAAAAGAGTATAGTGAACCCAACCATAGAGGATCTTGACATAAATAGGTTATCGTTTCCTACTATAGCTAGGAAAGAAAAGAAAAATGAGCAATTAGCTAGGTTTCTAGAAATGTTCAAGAAATGCATATCAATTTACCTTTTGCTGAAACCTTAGCTAACATGCCCAATTATGCTAAATTCATGAAAGAACTTTGTTCTAATAAGAAGAAGTTGGAAGGGTGTGGAACTATGCAATTAATAGAAAATTATAGTGCAATTATCATGAATAAGATCCTGAAAAAACTGAAAGATTCAAGTAGTTTCACTTTACCCTGTGCAATTGGTGAAACTTTTGTTGGGAATGCTTTGTGTAACTTAAAGGCCAGCATTAATTTGATGGTATATTCAATGTGCAGGAAACTCAATCTAGACGATCTTAAGAAGAC
Organism: Excoecaria agallocha; assembly: GCA_037975025.1. NCBI lineage: Eukaryota > Viridiplantae > Streptophyta > Magnoliopsida > Malpighiales > Euphorbiaceae > Excoecaria > Excoecaria agallocha. The sequence goes on along the minus strand of CM075809.1, from coordinate 24,976,766 downwards.
GAGAATGAGACTTTAACTTGCAGATAGATCAATGAGAAAGCCAACAGGGGTGATTAAAAATTTATTGGTAAAGGTGAAAAAATTTATTTTTCCAGTAGATTTCATAGTCATGGAGATGGAGGAAGATAGAAAAGTACCACTCATTCTAAGGAGACCATTCCTAAATACGACAAAAGAATTGATAGATGTTTATGGTCAAAAGGTCCCCTTATGTTTCAATAATGAAGAATTTATGGTGGACATGAACAGAGCTCAAAAGCATCCATCAAGTGATTTGGAGGAGTTAGTCTATTTCATGGACAAAGTGGATGAATGTGTAGAAAAAACTCAAGAAAAAGTGTTGCTGAATGATCCATTGAATTTGAGCTTGATGCATTCTTTAGAAAATGAAGAGTTAGATGGAGTAGAGGAAGAATTGATAGCAGTTGTAGAGAAGGACTGTGAAAAAAAGGAATCAAAGCAAGAGGGGGCCACTTCAGAAAAATAGAGATTCTAAATCTGAACTTAAGCCCCTTCCTCCTCATTTAAAGTATGTCTTTTTAGAACATGAAGAAAAACCGGTAATTATCTCTTATTTGTTTTAGGTTTTGAAGAGGAAATACTGCTTAAGGTGCTGAAGAAGCACAAAGAAGCGATAAGATGGGAGACGAAGGACTTGAAGGGTATCAACCCAAGTTACTATACCCACCAAATTCCTATGGAGGAAGAATGCAAACCGGTAGCTCAACCCCAAAGAAGGCTCAAACCGGCTATGTAGGAAGTTGTAAAGAAATAGGTACTCAAATTGCTCGATTCAGGTATAATTTATCCAATCTCTGATAGTAAGTGGGTTAGTCCTATACAATATGTCCCTAAGAAGGGGGGAATGATAGTGGTTAGGAATGAACTTGATGAACTCATTCTGACTAGAACAGTTACGAGTTGGAGAGTATGCATAGACTATAGGAGACTGAACCATGCCACTAGGAAAGATCATTTCCCATTGCCATTTACTGACAGATGTTGGAGAGGCTAGCAGAAAATAGGTTTTATTGTTTATTAGATAGGTATTCGGGATATTTGCAAATCCCCAAAACCCCTGAAGATCAGGAAAAAATGACCTTTACCTGTCCTTATTGCACATTTGCCTATAGGAGAATGCCCTTTGGACTGTGTAATATGCCAGCTACATTTTAGTGGTATATGATGGCAATTTTTCATGACTTTATAAAAAAATTTATCGAGGTATTTATGGACTATTTCACCATTTACGGGCTAGATTTTGAAAGCTATTTGAAGCATCTCTATTTGGTGTTAGGTAGCTGTGAGAAAATCAACTTAGTACTAAATTGGAAAAAAGTGCCACTTTATGGTGAAAGAGGGCATTGTGTTAGGGCATAAAATTTTTGAGAAGGGGATTGAGGTAGACAAGGCCAAGGTAGAGGTTATAAAGAAACTCCCACCACCAACTAATGTCAAGGGAGTTAGGAGTTTTTTAGAGCACACAGGTTTCCACCATAGGTTCATAAAAGATTTTTCAAAAATTGCCAAGCCTTTATCTAATTTGCTCATGAAAGATGCCCCTTTTGAATTCACTGATGAATGTTTGTTAGCATTTGAATTGTTGAAGCAAAGGATTATTTCAACTCCGGTGATCATATCTCTGGATTGGAATTTGCCCTTTGAGCTAATGTGTGATGCAAGTGATTTTGTAGTAGGAGCAGTGCTCGAACAAAGGCGAAAGAAGATGTTTTATGCAATTTATTATGCGAGCCACACATTAACAGGAGCCCAAGTTAACTATACCACAACTGAGAAGGAACTTCTTGCCATTGTATTTGCTTTTGAAAAGTTTAGATCGTATTTACTGGGTGCAAGAATTATGGTATGGTCTGACCATGCGGTGTTAAGATACCTATTTGCCAAGAAAGAGTCCAAGCCAAGATTGATAAGATGGGTACTACTCTTGCAAGAATTCAACTTGGAAATCAAAAACAAGAAAGGAGCAGAGAACCATGTGACAGATCATTTGTCTAGATTGAAGCATAATCATATTGAGAAAGGGGAGATATTAGATTTATTTCCGGATGAGCATATTTATACCTTGTTTTTTTGTGAAGTTTCGGAGCCTTGGTTTGCTAATGTTGCTAATTTTCCAGCAGGAGGTTATATGCCAAGGGACTTCACATGGAAACAAAGGAAAAAGCTGAAGGTCGATGCAAAGCACTACATATGGGATGATCCTTATCTTTTTTGCCATTGTGCTGACCAAGTACTGAGAAGGTGCATCCCGAATGAAGAGCAAGGAGAGATTATATGAATAAGTGGGTCAAAGCTGTAGCCACTAGGATGTGTGATGCAAAAGTTATCCTAGAATTTTTAAAAAGAAATATATTCACCCGTTATGGAACCCCAAGAGCTATCATTAGTAATGGTGAGAAACACTTCGTTAACCACTAATTCAAAGCTTTATTGAAAAAATTTGGAGTGAGGCACAAAATAACTATCCCCTATCATGCCCAAGCCAATGGTTAAGTTGAGCTATCTAACAAGGAGTTGAAAGCCATTTTGGAGAAAATAGTTAATGCATCGAGAAAGAATTGGTATATTAAATTAGATGAAGCCTTGTGGGCGTATAGGACAACATTTAAGACACCTATAGGGATGTCATCTTTTAGGTTAGTGTTTGGCAAGTCTTGTCACTTACCGGTGGAGTTAGAACATAAGGCATATTAGGCTATAAACTTTTTGAATTTTGATCTTGAGGATGCAGGAAAATACAGGTCTTTACAGCCAAACAAGTTGGAAGAACTTAGATTTTGGGCCTATGAACATGCCAAGAAGTACAAGGACAACACAAAAAAATGGCATGATCGCAGAGTAATCAAGAAGGAATTTGTGCCCAGAATGAAGGTATTTCTTTACGACAATAAATTGAGGTAATTCCCAGGAAAATTAAAATTGAGGTGGAAAGGGCCCTATATGATTGTGGGAGCAGATAAATTTGGGGTGGTGACACTTAAACACCCGAAAGATGAGAAAGAATTCAAGGTGAATGAACATCGCGTGAAGCCCTATTTTGAGCCAACATTTGATGGCACTTTTGTGATTGTCACTCTCAAAGACCCTTAAAGGTATTTAAAAGTCCAACTGCAGACTTGATAAATGCAAAGCTACCTGCTAACCTTTACTCTGAATAATGTTTAATTCGTGCCTTGTCTTAGTAGTTTTAGTGTTTAAGGTGTGGTTCAAGGGATTGTGAGTTTTAGTTGGTTTTATTACTTGTTTGAATAGTGTAGGAAGTTTAGTTTAATGGCTAGGAGAGAATGAGAGAAAAATAAAAGTTTTTGGTGAATTTTAGGGGATCACGGTTACTAGTTTTTTTCTGGTAATCGTGATGTAGATTGGTTTTCATTCTGGATCTCGGAATACATTTAGTCACGATTACTAAGATTTTGTTGGTAACTGTGAGGTCATTTAATTTTTAGTCCAGAAGCATTGGTTACTTTATCTCACAGTTACCATGACTTTTCTAGTAACCGTGACTTATACCTCTATTCAGTCCAGTAGCTAACGTTTGGGTATCTCACGGTTACTATGATTTTTCTAGTAACCGTGAGCCCCATTTCTTTTCAGTACAAAATCCAAAATTGAGGTATCTCACGATTACTAGGATTATGGTGGTAACCGTGAAACTGTAAAAGAAAATTTAAGTTAAAAACCCTAATCATCTTTTTAAAGTCTCGCCTTTTGATTTTTTTGACAGTCTCTCTTTCTTTCTTCTCTCTTTGTCTCTCTCTTCACTGCCTCTCTTTGCCGTCCTCCCCGCTACTGCAGGTAGGTCTTCTTTTTCTTATTCTTCTTTTATTTCTTTTATTTCTTGAGTTTTCTTATTATTCTTGTTAATTTATTTGTGAGTTTTGTTGTTTGTTCATCTTTTTCTTCTTCTTTCTCTGTCCTTCTCTTCTAACTTCTATTTTCTTTTCTTTGTTTTTCTTTTTTTCTTTTCTTTTCTTTGTTTATTTTGGTGTAGTGGTTGATTCCGAGCCTCCTACAAGTAAGTATCACCATTTTCTTTCTCTTTTCTTCTTCGATTTTCTCTTTCATTTTTGTGATTTTTTTATTTTATTTTTATTAATTTTTTTATTAAATTTTAGAGTTTGGTAGTGTCATTTTGAAGTTGTTTTTCTTTAATTTGTTAGGGTTTCTGCTAGTTAATTTAGGGGTTGTTTAATTTTTTTATTTTTTTTCTCTCTTCCTCACACTATTGTTTATTTTAATTTATGTCTTTTGGTTCATCTTTGGTTGCACGCTACTACCAGGTACGGTCTCTCACTCTTCTTTGTTTTCTTTTATTATTCATTTAGTTTGATTATATTAGGTTGTTCTAGTTAAGTGAATTTTGGATTTTGTTAGTCATTGTGATTTTGTTGTATTTTCCCTAAGTTAACTTAGTTAGTATATCTTTTCTTCCTTTCCTTTTTGCACACTCTTCATCCAGAGCACCACTTCCCTTAAATTTTTACTTAGCTAATAGATGTTGTGGAGTAGTTGTGACTCTTAGATTTTACTTAAATTGGTTTAATGGTGCAATTGTGTGGCATCATGATGAGTGAACCATTTGCCATTGCTACTTAAATTGAAATTAAGATTGATACAGTTCTTGTTGAGCATTATTTTGGTTTATTATTGTTATAACTGGCATATCTTGGATTTTTTGAATTTTTGCTATATTGCCCTACTATTGCTTATCTCATTTTATTGCTAATCTCCATTGTTGATGTACAACCATCTCAGTAGGCCCTCTTGCATTCCATTTGTTGTGTTTTGATTTGGAACTATTGCAAATAGACCACTTTGACTTGCCATTTTATTCTTATTGAACCTCTTCAAGGTGTAAATAAGCATGCCAAATCATGTTTCAATTGTTGAGCTAGCTAATATCTATTTTACATTCTTATCTGCTTGTTTTGTCTCATCATGGTTCATTGGATCACATGTACTTATGGTTTTTCTTGGCCTGTGGCTCATGCATGATTGAATACAATATGATACCTCATTGTGCATTGTGGATAGCTGTTTGAGAATATATTAATATCTATTTTAGCTTGCTCTTGATCATATGGGAATGTGAGTTGTTGTTGATAGCACGTTCTTAATGGTTGTAGCCAAGAAATACTTTTGAAGCTTATTCTCAACAAATTTTTCTTTTAGTGTCGATATGCATACTAGAATTGGCCTTGTTGAATTCATATCTTGCCAGTTCTATTCTTGAGGTCTTTTTAAGGACGAGTTTTATTGTTATTTTGAATTTTTATTCTGTGAGATAACCTGAATGCCATGATGTTTGTTACTTTTGAAAACCATGATATGATTTTATCTAGTAAACACATGGATAAATGCATGAGCAGCTGAAGTTGGAGTAGGCTCCATTGATGGAATTATTTGAGATTCAGTATCTTACTTTTTAATTCCTGTTGTGTTACACTAGAGAGAATGTTAATTGATGCTTTTGTGGTTATTGCTTGAGCTCTATTTGGAAGGAAGAACTGTTATCACAAGTGGGTAATTGATGAGAAATCTCTCATGTATTTTACATTTTTTTCTTGTGCATACATTCACTTCAGGGTCAAACAGTTTCATTCACTTACACTTTCTTTGTATCACACTTGTTAGCTTCACTTGCTAAATGCTGTTTGACTCGCCATTTTCTAGAATTCCAAGTGCTTAAACGTGTGAGCATGTGTTGTTTGTCATGTTAGTCATGCAAGTTTGTGCATATCTGTGCTTTCATGTCAGTCATCGAGGTATATAGGCGGAATTGATTCGACTTGCGGGCTACTGGTTTCCAAAGGATGACTCGGTCATCATGGTTGAGTGCATCATACCTCGAGGCAATTTTTCTATGTCATAAATGCATTTACCCACCTCCACTTACATCAACTTCTCTGTATTTTCATGCTCAATATTACTTTTGCAGCTCCTACCCACTTTTCTGGCTATTTTGACATTGAAGCATACTTGCCTGTTTATTTTTATAGTGTTATCTTCATCAGGGGGTTTTATTGTCAGGCATCTTGTGTTATACTTTGTTGTTGGATGGTGTTTTCCACATGTTTAGAAGATTCTTTTTGGGTAACATTTGTTGTTGTTAGTTTGAAGTTTGGAATCTAAATCTGTTTTGTTATTTGGGTAATCAATTCGAATTGTAAGATTGTTGGGGATGCATCTTTAGTTTCCTTTTGGGGCATGCTATAATTTTATTGCACTTTATTATTGACATTAATCATTTTCTTGAATTACATTGCTTGCTCTCTTTTGAAATATCTATTGCCACTGTCATTCCTTGTGCTTGTTTGCATGGTGTTTAATTTATGAGTGTATGCTGCCTGTGTTCTAAGATTTGCTCTTAATTTTGTATCTTAGTTGGCTGCAACTAGTCTTGTGTTAGAAGTATTTTATGCTTTTCTCTAATGTCTGAAAAGTTTTTAACTTCGTTTATCTTGTTATCCTTAATAGTGGCACCTAAACAAGCCCATGTTTCCAACTCTTATTCCTCTGAAGCTCAAGCCATTTTGCCCCTCTCCAGCCAACCTTTGCCTCTTGAAGACCAGGCTGAGGCTAGTCGGCCACCTCCCCCAGCTCCTGTGAGGTAGAGACAACGAAAAAAAGGACCTAAGGTACCAAGATGGGTGCCCAAGAAAATGAAGGTCAATTATCAAATTTTATCTAATTTCGAGTATCTCTCTTATGCCTACCTGGACATGAGTTTGTTGGACAAGCTTGGAATTAAAGAGGAGATAGAAAACCATATAGCAACTATTGGGTGGGAGAGATTTTTCGCCTGTAAGGACTTGGTTTATCCCCATCTGACTAGAGACTTTCTAGCCACAATCCAATTCCACTTTGGGTATGGTAAGGGCCTCGATATGGTTACCTTTTACCTAGAAGGCAAGTTTTATGAGGTAACCTTGGCAGAAATCACTGAGACCATGGGATTTCCACCTGATGGAATTTTTTCTTATGAAGAATACACTAAGGATGTTGCTTGGGAAGATATTAAAGACCCCATTATTGGAGGCCCATATGTGTTCGAGACCATAAAATCACACTTGTTGAAAGATCATCCTCTTAGAATCTTACATCACTTTTTCTTTATATCATTTATGTCTCATATGCAGAGTGCAGGTCAAGTCAACCTACCTAAAGAACTCATCCTCTCTTGCATGGTTGACACTGCAAAATCAATGGAGCTTACCACTGGTGGAACAAGCTTCAAGAAATCTAGCAATAGCCAACAAAAATCAGAAAAATATCTTTGGGTGGCTGGGTTACAATGATTGCCAAGCATTTTGGGCACCCACTGGATGAGGAGAAAAAAGCCCTTCTTGCAGTTGCATATATTGATTACAAGATGCTGAAAAATACAAAAATTCTCATGAAGGATGAAACTACCGAGCATGGATTTTGACTGACTGACCGAAAGGAGTACTTGAGAAAGATGGAGAGAAGCTTATGTAATCCTTCTCCTGCTCCTGATCAAGATGCTGTAACCATCTCATCTGCCTAGTACACTGCACTATAAATCGGATGGATACCTTAGCTGCTAATCAAGAGGAATTCAAACAGCAGCAATAGCAAATCATTAATGCCTTAACTGCTTTAAATGCCAGGCTTGATCTGCTTGCCCCACCTCATGTTTGATGTAGGGAGTTACTTCTGCCCCACTAATCTTTTTTTGCTGAATTTTGGCTCGATTCTTGCTGAGGACAGCAAGCTTTAAGGTGTGGTCTAGTAGGGGAATTGTTGTTGTGATAGTTGAACATTATTTTGTGGATAATTGTTATTTTATGGATAATTGGTTAACTTTTTGAACTCTGTGAAGATTGATTAGTGCTGACTGTGGAAAAGTAACTTTTTGGTAAAGTATTTTATTGTGCAAGTTTCATTTTTGAAAAGAAGTAGAAGTGGGTTTCAATTGTTGAAATATTGTGAAATCTCTTAAACCGCAACTTTGTTTAGTTTATTTTTCAATAATTGAATATTTTATTGTGTAGCAAGTTTCTCAATTTTGGAATCTTTAGTTTTAAATTAAAGAAGTTCTTATAAATTCAAGTTTAACTTATGCTTATATTTGCTTTATCTTTTAATTTAAGTAGTCTTTTTCCTTTGTTTTAATTGAAGTTTTCCTTTTTAACTTCTAAGTTAGAATAATTATGTTGTCAAGTTGTCATTTATTTCACATTTGGGCTAAGCTGCCAGTCAATCTTAAATTGAATCAACTTAAACTTTCTTTTTGAACTGTTTGTTTAGAAAGCCCGAGTAGCCAGAGAGCAGTAGTATTGTTCAATAAAGTTTTTCTTTTGAATTGAGCTCGATTAATTATATAGCATTCAATTTCTAACTTAATGAGCATAGTAAGTTGAGTTTTATGAAATTAATGAAAAAACCAGCGAGTGAAAGCAATTGAGTAAAAGAATTATGGAATAGCTAGAACCTTCCTCATCACCCTTTAAAATGAACATTCAACTCAGGCAAGATTAGGATATGACCCAGGCGGCCTTTCTTTGGCAACCAATTTTCAAATGACTTTTGACCTATCCTTGATAAATTCTGCCATTGTTAGCCCTTTTGAAGCTTAATTGGTATGCTAAAAGCGTACTATTTATTTTTTTAGTATACTAATGTTGAACCATATAACCTAAATGCCTTTGTCTTTTCCATTTTGGAATTGACCACTTTAGATTGGGGAATGAACCTTGCATATTGGGTTTAATTCGAAGTTTGCTAGTTAGTAAAAAAAAAGTGAAGGGAAGTTGAAAAATTTGAAGAGTTTGTGTGCTTAATTTTTTTTTGAAAAATTTTGGGACATGAATGATGAGGATTATTGCTTTTGGTACTCCTCTCAGTAATTGAATAATGGTTTATTTCAAAAAAAAAACCAGAAATATAGTGATAGACTACAAAATGCCATTTAATGAATACTGTAGAAAATAAGTGTGGGGTACCTAGCATTTAAGGGAAGTGTTAATTAGTTGAGCTAGGATATTTTAGCTCTTACTCCTTGAAATTTTGAGAACTTATGTCCTGAAATTCATCTTCCCAGTTGATAGTAAGAGGGCATAAATTTTAAAGAGTCGTTTTTCTTAATAAAGTTAGGTGATACTTGTTTTTGGTAGTGTGCTGGCTGATTCTATCTTGTTGACTTTATCAATTCTTTGGAGCCAATACCTTCACCCATTACTGTAATATCCCAAGAGATATATTGGTATTTAATTGTATATATGTTTGGGACATGATCGAAATTAATGTAAATGTTAAGGGCAATTTTATGAAATTGTTAATTTAAGGGCTTATGTGCATTGTTAGAAAATAGTAGGAATTGATTGAAAAGTTTAATTATATTCATGTCAAATGTGAGAATTGAGAGGAGATGAGGGAGCAAAATGCAAATTTTTCTTAGTTTGGCAAGTGGTCCAATGAAAAATGGACATGTGCAATTTTAGAGAAAGGGAGAAAAGAAAAGAATAAAGGAAAAGAAAGAAAAATCTGATTTTTGTTGAGTTGGCAGGCCACCCTTAAAAGAAACCATTTTCAACCATCTTTTCCTCCCTAAAGGCTCATCCCATCAAAGAAAAATTCCCAAAATTCAGTCACATAGCTTGGGAAAGAGATAGTTTAGTGCTATGTCTCTTAAGGTAATAGTTATTTCTCTTATTTCTCTTATTCTTCTATGAATTTATGGTGATGGGAAGTTAATGATTTGTATGGGTGTTTATTTGTGAGTGATCTTATGGAAAAAGGAAGAGAAAGATAGAGCAAGAGTAAAGAAGAGAAGTTAAAAATGGAAGAAAGGAAAAGTTAAAGCTCAATAAAGGTATGGGAGTTATATTATTGTTTTATGTATTTGTAAATGAAATAAATTGATATATGTGATTTATAGTTGATGTTTGAGTGAATAGTTGAATGTATAGTGCATGAGAAAGATGATTTGTGCCTTAGAAAGAATTGAGATGAAATATGTTTTTGGTTCACATGAACCAGTCTTAGTAAAACTGGCATAACTCCCTCTATAGAAGTCTGATTGATGTGATTCCAGTTGTATATGAAAGATAAGATCTAGATCTACAACTTTTTAGAAATAACCGGGACCTAAATCTGTCCCTAGAGTGTCTGAAATTGAGCTTGAAGTGGACAGACCCCTGCTGTTCGTCCTAAGTGAGTAGTCTTCGGTTTTTAGTGAATAACTTGAGATTTAGAAGTCTGATTTGAGTGATTTTTTATTTTTTAGAAACTAGAGACATATTGGAACAACTTTGTAGAGACCACTTTTCCTGAAAATGGTGTTTTCTTGGTCAAAAATGGCTTATAACTCGAGACAGAAAATCTGTCTCTGGGTGATTTGGGCCTCACGGTTACTAGGCTTTTCATAGTAACCATGAGGTACCCCATTTTTAGTCCAGAACCTATAGATGACCTACCTCACGGTTACTAATCATTTCATAGTAACCGTGACCCCTTTAAAAAGTATAGAACATGGTTATTACTCATTCGGTAATGACCGTAAGGTAGTCTGACGTACTCCAGACCTGAGAGTGCAACTGGGTCACGGTTACCATGAATTTGGTAGTAACCGTGACCCTATCCTATTTTTCTTAAACTTGATTTTAAAGTCTCAAATTGTTATTAAAGTATGTTTAAGCCTTTTTAAATGCTTTTAGAGTGTGTTAAGAAAAAGAAATAAGAATAATAAGCAAAATAAGTGAGTGTAAAGCCTAATAAAATAGTGAAATAGGGTTAAATGTTAAATCTAATTATATGAAAAATTTATACAAATAATGAATATGAATGAATATGAATATGAGTGACATGGTATAGTAAAATGATTGCATAATTATTTGAATGTATTAGTTTTATGTTTGTAAAAGTGTGCAATAAAATGTACATGTAATGAATGAGAGTGAACATGATAAATGGTAAGTATAATGTTACTAATTGCATGACAAATAATAATACTTATATTAATGTTAATGTTAAATGTAAATGAAGTTATTGTTTAGTGATTTTGTTGCATGCTTTATTTGATGTGTTATCTCTATGAATCTAGTTGTATCAAGTGTGATAACTTTGAGTGATTAAAGACTATTTGTAAGCCTGAATTTCACATAGTAGTGGATAGATAGGCATGCCTATAATGGGGATAGTGATTGCAGCTGCTAGTGTTGTCACCGAAAGGTGACTAGTGTAGTGTTTGATACCTCTTGGTATCTAGTGAATCGAGACTTTTATGTCTCTAGTGAAATATCTATTGTTTGTACCCGTATCCACCATTTATGAGAATTCAGGCAATGAAAGTGATCGAAATATTGAATAATGATCAATGAGTAATAGTTTAAGTGTTACATAGGCTTATACTAGTGTTAGTGCTTTATGGTAATGTTAGTGTTTTTCAGTGAATATTGAAGTGTAAGTGAAAAAATTGTAGTGTGATTGTTATTGAATGTATAATTGCTATTGAGAGTGGTTAATACATGTACTGAATAATAGTGACATGTTATTATGTTATATGTATTGCCATGCTACATTGATTGTATTTGCAACTTCGATAAGAAGTTAATTGTACTGTTTACTCCCCACTGAGCCATTGCTCAGCACGGGTATTTTTTCGTATAAGTACTCAAGTGTGAGGATGTGCTTTTACTAGAACCAACATCTGCAGGCCACTAGAAGGATGTCGAGTGAGAGTTAATTCTGATAATGTATTATGTATTTGTAAATGTACAATGTATATAAAGATTTGAAACATGTATGTAATGAACTAAATTATAATTGTACTTTAAATGTAATGTATGCCAGATGTATAAATGTATTTTTGTACCAGTAATTTAATAAAATAATAAGTATTTTAAATGGTAATAAGAGCGAGCATTACAATTACAACCTTAAAGTAAGACCTGGTGATCCTGTTTTGTTCTGAGTTGTTTAGTGAAGATGACCCTTGTGGTTCAGGTGCTAAAGGAGAGGCTTATGGTTGTTCCGAGTTTCAAGTATGAAACCATCATATTTTTTTGTTGCTTGATTGCTGGAGTTCACTAGTAGTTTTTGTTTTGAAAAGATATAAATTTTTTTTTGGCCTAACATACACACATAAGAGATTATTTGGTGTAGATCAGTTTGAGTATTTTTTATTGAGTTTTTCATCTGAGTGGCTTCTACTGAGTGTTGCTCTGGCCTTTCTGAATTTTCTTGTTCTAAATTGGAGTTTTGAGTTTTCAAAATTATGGATGATTCAATTGCTTGAGGGCAAGCAAGGTCTAAGTGAGGGGTAGTTGCTAACGCCAATTCAGTGTTTAGTTTTAGATTAAGTTTAGTCTAGTTTCAATGTTTTTCTAGTGTCTTTTGCTTTATTTTTGCATGCATTTAATAATTTAATCTCATTTTTAGTTAAGTCTAGCTTTTGTGTGTTTTAAAAAGCTTTTGATGGAATTTTGTGCTAAATTATGAATTTTGTAGGTATCTCACGGTTACTAGGTTATTTCTGGTAATCGTGACCTATGTTTGTCTGTCAAAATGCATCATTTTGGAGTTTATCACGGTCAGCAGAGCAATTATGCATAGAAGGGTGTTCACCATGACCTATGAAGCTCTTTAGTCCAGAATCTAAAGGAAGAGTACCTCACGATTACTACGTTTTTGGTAGTAACCGTGAAGTAGTCATGTCTCCAATCCAAAATGGAAGAGAGAGTTATCTCACGGTTACAAGGTTTGTGGTGGTAATCGTGACCCCCTGTCAAGAAGCAGCTCGAACATACATCACGGTTATTAGAAAATTCCTAGTAACCGTGACTCAAGCCAGTTAAATGAGGGATTTTTAAGTAGGTCACAGTTAGTAAAGAATCTTTGTTAACCGTGATCCATGTTGGCCTATAAAAAGCATATTTTTTTGCAGAATCGAGAGAGCTAGGTTTTCTTCTGTTTTAGGATTTTATTTCTTCCTTATTTCATTTCTTTGTTCGTTTTACATAGATAGATACATAGATTTACTTGTAAATAGATAGAATTACAACAAAACACATAGAAAAAAACACAAATAGACAGCTTAGATACTTAGATTTACATAGTTTTCAGCTCATTTCCTTTCAAGCATTGGAGAAGAAGATTGAAGAACTTGGGATTCAGCTGGGTATCCTTCCACCATGAGTTTCAGGGTTTATTCTATCCTTTTCTCTTCTTATTTTGTAATGAATAGTGAGTAGTTCTTTAGTTGTTTGGGGGATCTTTGAATCCCCTACCTATAATGTGATTATTGAACATATTTTCAATTATATATATGGATGAATGGTTTATTTCACTATTGCTTATTCATATTTCATTAGTTTTTAGCTTCTCAAGTGATTTTTCCAGCTTTGATAAATGGTTTTTATCTTATATCTTGGTTGGATGCTGATGCTTGTGTGGGTTGACTATAATGAATGAATTTTGCTCAGGTTTTCTATCAAAAAATGCAGTCTATTTTAGATTGCTCCGCAATGGGACTCTAGATGTGCAACATTTTATGGTTTTAGGGCTAGAGTGTGGATGTGAAATCGATAAGTTTGGTTTTTTGGCTCCGGAGTAGGAAAGCAAATTGAACTTAGGATGAGAAATCGTGTTTAGGCTAGTTGTGAGGCTTGCTCCGGAATGGAACATTTTGCAATTAGAATAGCTTGCTCTGGAATAGGACGCTTAGGTTAAGAGGGTTATCCGAGATTTGTTCATATATTAGATTAATCTAAATTAATTCACATTGGATATGAGGTGGAAGAGTGAACCCGAATAAAGTTTTTCTTAATTAGATTCTTACACTTATTAATTTTGCATAATTTAGCTCTTACTTGAATTAATACTAGTTTCATTTTAATTTCTTTCCATTGCATATTTTAGTATTTTAATTCTTCATTTTAAATAGCTATAGCAATCACCAAAACTTTTGGGAATTCTTTAGCATACGATTGATTGTCTCAACTTGTACACATATAATCCCTTGGGTACGATACTTGAGAGTTTTAAAAATACTCATCTTTACTACTTGTCGATCTAGTATACTTGTTAGGGAGTCAACATTTACCCTCCACATCATTAAGGAGGAATGTGGACTCATAGTCATAGAGGAAGGGTCGAAATATAAAAACTCCATGAAAGTCTCCGAGACTACATGGGGAAACCACGAATGGTGAAAGCAAAATTCAAGATTGAAAGAAAGATAAAAATTGTGTGCCAGGTTTGAAAGGAAGCAAAACATCTTTCTTTCGAGACATTGCACAATAGATGCAAAAAACTCCCAAAACTAGTCTACTGGAAAAGATACTGGGAGAGATAAAATAATTGTCCCTTTCCTTATCTCTAAATAAGCCAAAAAGAAGGGGCAAACATGGCAAGAAGAAGAGTATAGTCTCCCTTCCACGTATGCCCAGAGCCAGTAACCCGATACTTGGGAAAAAGGAAAGATGCAAAGTAACACACTCTCCCATTTGCTTCAAGGAAAGGAAGAAGCATATAGAGGGAAAAAATCGTCAGTATAAAATGAGTTGCTAACTAGAGCCCCCCTCATAAGCTCTTTCCTTCAGCAAAAAGGAAAATGAAAAAGTAACTGGAAAGCCTAATCTTATCAGGGACAAAGAAGGGGAAAAATCTAGACAGGCAAAGGCCTTTTCCCTTACAGCCAATCAAAACAAGGCCTAAAAGGAGGAAGTCGAATTGGAAAAGGAAACACTAAGCCCAAAGAAGAACAAAATAGTATCATCCAAGTCCAAAGAAAAATGAAACCGTAACACCCTTACTGAACAGTCTAACTGAAACATGTGATAACCCGAAATTTTTTTTTCTAAACCTTAACTACTTTGTTAACTGCAGACTCGTCCAATATGAATTACATAGAAATTAAGTATACCGATTAAACTATAATTGTCCACTTAACTAATCGCCAAATAAAAATTCGGCAATATAACGACTAAAAACTTGTCTAATCCATCTGAAAATCAGCCAATTTTCTCAGCCCTTCAGGGGCATCACAATACAAAAATAATTTCAACATGCATCTCATACATCCATTCTCATTATTAATCACATTTCCTAAGATGATTCAATATTACATATTACACTCTAAAACCATTATAATAATCCAAAATAAATAATAATTTACATTTAAATCACCTCGCTACATCTGTAAACCTCAAAGGTGATCTGCCCACACTAGAACCTCTCTTCTGACGATTGAGCCACAGTAGCTGTCTAACCAGAAACAAGCCTATCCTGATACCTACATGGATAATAAAAACCGTGCTAAGCTATAAAGCTTAGTGAGGAACAATATAATCTAAAGATAATCTTTACAACACACAACATCAATTATACAAGTACAAAGTTTAATGATGCTGCCAGCTGATACCTTCAATTACCTTAAATCCAAGCTTTTACATTCAACAATAAATCACAAGCATAAGAGAATGAACATATTACTCATATAGGCAACAAAACTTAGTAACTCTAAGCAATTCATCAGTAATTGTTACCACAAAAGATGTTTGACATAATTCCTTCATACATATACATCATTTAAAATATATTATGCATTCTAAATTCACTTTCATATAATAATTAAAACAATCTTGGCAAGGTGAACTATATGTTACATAACACCATATGATACCAAATATTATGCACTTGACCCATAACAGAGTTATATATATATATATATATATAAACAAATATAAAAAATTAAGAAACTAGCTTATGGCTTCTAGAAACAATATAATTATTGAAGATAAATTCTTAGTGTACAATACTTACTCGTAATATATAGATCCATAATGCATATATAATATTAAGGAATCTCATGCTCATCAATATTGTAACTTTCAATTTATTATCCGTTTCCTATATATAAGAGAATAATTCTTAAGCAAATTAGTTATGAAACTATAACATTTCTTTTCTTTTATACTTTTTAACTTATTTTCATATTGATGCCCTTAGTACAGACTCAGCAGAAACTCTCAGATCGGATATGTGGGATGTGGACCCCACAGGATCACAATAGAGATAGAGAAATAACTCCTAGAGGGCTAATTCTTACAGAGCAGAGAACAGAGATAGAGAAGCCATGGTGATCAAAGATCCAATCCATAGCATAGCAAGTCCTCATAACTTACACCGCGGTACAGAGATATCCATATGGCCAGCCAATTATATCCTAAGCTAGGTTTTACTGCCTGACTCTTTCTAAGGGCACAAAATTTCACTTTTAAAACATTTATCAGATTTCTCTTCTTTTCAATTACTTTCCAATCTAGAAAATACAATTATTCAGAATTTTTAATATTTTTGTACAGTTTGTGAACCATCTTTCACTCATGTCATGAATTATTTCACAACAATTCAGCAAATTCTCTTTAAATATTCTTCAGTCATTAGAGGAATTTACTCTATATAGATTCATTTAAATTACTTTAAACTTTCTAACAGCCACATATTAACAATACTTATACTAGCCATAGTAGTTCCTGCATTGCTAGACTGTTTTCATGAGAATGAAATCATATATAATCATGCCAACTGTGAGTGCCTAAAATAGCACGTAAACACATAATCATTTCAGAAGGACGTACCTGCATGGTTCATCATGATCATCTCCTTTGAACCTCTGTATTTATTATATCATTACTAAAACATTTTGGAATAATAAACTAAGCAAGATGATTTAATTGAATTTTTTTCCAGCAAATATATGGGAAAGCATTTTGTAGAATCAAATATTAGACAATTATTCCATAACAATTTAATAATATGATCATAATATTTCTTGAAAAGTTATGCTAAAAATGACAAATAGAAAAACATTACTTACTACAGCATGAGATTATAAATAGAATTTAAAACAATTAAAGTATGATTCACATCCTTAAAGGATTTATTCCCATCAATAAAATCTTCAATATCATCTAATATTACAATTCAATTGCTTTCAAGAACTATTCTGACTCTAATTTTTGGCTTTATCAGTTATACTCATATTCATTCATATTATATTAAAGAATAAACTTACATCATATATTTGTGTACATCTAACATTATGATTTGCATATATTTTCAATTATCATATCGATATAACCAATAACTAAGTACATATCCTATACTCTTTACGCATGTTTTATGCATCTCTGTGTACAAACATACTTTTACATTTTCATATTAGTTAATTTAGCTATCTAAGTTCAATCATAAGTTAACTGTCAAAAACTATACTTTTTATTGCCAAATTAATCATCATCTTTTAAAATTTCTCTTTTAACGTTTAATAAAATTACCTAGATATTTAATTATACATCTTTTAAATAAACATGTTAGCTAAATTCTTAGTTAATCTCAACAAATACATTAAAAAAATTTTCATGAAGCTAAGTGAAGTAGCAAATTATAATTTCCTTACTAAAGAATAATTCTAAAATCATTTGGTAAGGAGCTAAAAACATTTCTATACAAGTTAGCAAGAAAAATCATATTTAAACTAATACGTTGAAGACTCAATCATGAATTTTCATTATGATTTGGCTATAATCCTATTTAATATTTTAACTCCAACTAGGCAAGGCCTAGAACAGCGATCAGTAAACTCCCCATTAAATTTACCAATAATATCAGAAGTAAACCATTAACACATAATTTAATTAAATTATTTAATTTATAAAATAAACAGAACTCCAGCATCAAACATTCGTAAAAACTATATTCATTAAACTGTAAACATTCTTTAATTTAATTAAAGTCCAATAGGAAGGTTTACTTTGATAAGAACCATAGGTGTATAACCTTATGGTTCATGCTTTTGTAAGAGATTTATTAAATTTGGATAAGTGGTGGAAGGAACTTAGGTGTGTAATGGAAGCATTTGACTAAATAGAGCTTCAATATAAGACAAAATAAAAGAAAGTAGGAATATATCACTTAATAAAGTAATCAAGTCACTTAAAGAAGTAGAGCATATAATCAGGAAAGTGAAACATCTCTCAGGAGAGTGCTCAACCACTCAATGAACTGAACAAACCATTTGATGGAGTGTTCATTGACCAAGGAACTGTAAAACTGCATTCTTTTCACAACTCATCCCATAAACTTTAAAAGGTAAAAGATATTTTATTTTTATATATATATCAATAGATTTTTCCCTTAGTTCCATGTTAACTGCAATGCCCCTCAATATACCCTAGAAGAATTATCACTAATTAATTATTAATGTCCATGTTTAATTAAGTATAAATGTATGTATAAGGACTTAATTGAAAAGTTAAAGGGGTAAGTGTTGGGCATTAGTAGAAATAAAGAAAAGTTAAAGGACCCATTTGCAAATAATGTAGTTTTGTGACATTTGGACCAATTGGGAACATTAGAGAGGGATATATTTTGTTTGATGAAGGAGGGTCGGCCATCAAGGGGTCTTCAATCTTCATCTTCATCCTCTCTCTCTCTCTCTCTCTCTCTAGAGTTCTTGGAATTTTGATAAAAAGGAACAAAGATTTATTTGGATTTTTGGGGTTAAGGTAACTTGTTTCTCCTTTGATGTAAGTGTTTCTTTGAATAGCTATATGGGTTTTCATGGAAGTGTCTTATGTTTTATAGAAGGTGAATCAAGTAAAAGGAAAGTGAAAGAGGCTCTCTAAGGTTGAAGAAGACTTGGAGCTTAGTAAGGTATGGGAACTTAGATTTTGTATGTGTGTATGTTTTATGATTTGTCATGAGAGAGATCTTGAATGCCTCTCTCATGTGTTTTATGGATGATTTGAAGCTTAGAAGGGTTTAGAGTTGAAAACATGCAAGTTTGGTTGAAAATATGCAAATCTGTTTTAAAGATTATTTGACCAGTCTGTACACTTTTTCTCATATCTTGAGCTATAGTTGTTTAAATGATGAAATTCTAGTTGGTATAAAAACTAGACTTGTATATCTTGATTTTGTTAGAAGAGACCAAAATATGATTTTCACTGCTTGATAGTGAAAATCGGTATTGAAATCTGACTGTGACTTGTATTTCATTTTCATGAGCAGTCTATGATTTTTCTTGAATAACTGGAGTTTTACAGGCCCTAATGAAATGATTTTTGGTGTTTTGAAAACTAGAAACTTAGGCCTACAACTTTTTTGAAGGCCATTTTGGCTAAAACTGTTGTTTTTCAGGTCAAAAATAGGTTTAAAAGTCGAGACTGGAAATCGGTCTCGAGGCTGTTTAAGGCTCACGGTTACTAAGCCTAGGGTAGTAACCGTGAAGAAATGCTACGAGATTGGGTCACGGTTACTATGAAACCTTGGTAACCGTGATCCAGAAAATACTTTTGGTCTGGACTGAAAATTTAGGCACCTCACGGTTATCCATTGCACCCATTATCCACACCCACAGGAATTTACGCAGGCCATTAATGCAAATAATGATATGCATATACAGTTTAAAATTTGTTACTGTTCTGATTAATGAATAATGTTATATTTGTAGTAATCCAGTAAATGCATGGTATTTTATTGTAATGAATGCTTAGTAATAACTACTGTGAGTGGTTATCAGTATGTTATTAGTTGTTCCCCACTAAGCTTTTTAGCTTAGCATGGGTGTTTATCCGTATAGGTTCACAGGATAGAAATTTTGTTCAGGGACAAAGCCAACAATCTCCCAAGCCAACACTAGATTAGAAGTTGCATTTATATATATGAGATTGATTTTGTATCTCTTTTGGTTACATCTAATGTATTTGTATATGTAAAGGCATGTAATTATAAAGTTATGTAAAGAATGATCAACAGCATGTGAAGTATAATCCTATGATCATACATGATATGCATAAGATGTATGTATATATGCATCAATAACAAACAAGTCATAGGATTAATGGGATTAATGCATGTAATTAGTAACAGTAATCTGGATTATCTAATATAGTCATTACATTAACCAATTTCAACGTCACTTCTATTAATAGTTATAATTCATTATTCATTCAATTATACCATTAACACTCAAATCAAACAAGCTCAAACTCTATCTTGCCTAGTCCAGCCTAACTAAATTCACTTCAAACGTTACACTTTCCAAAAACTATTTCCTCACTAACATTATGACTCATTTACTTTTACAGATTATCAGTTTCTTATAACAAATCCAATATATGCAAAGCTAATATCAAGCATAATTTCCATACAATAATCATATTTCCATTTACCTTACTAATATCCAACATCATATATTTTTAACACAAATCAAACACGTATAAGATCAAAGAAGTTTCCAAACCCGTTAGTCGAATTTGCTACAATCTGCTTGTCACCATGCTCGCTAGATCGATCACCGGAGCTTGTCAGACCGGTCATCGAAGACTCATCAGAGCTGCCCATTGGTAGCTAGGACCACCGGTAGTTGCCAGGTACCACTCACGCACTCCAAAACCATCGTATTTGGTCGAGATCTAAGCTGGAATATCCTATTTCACCGGGGGCCGATCTACTTGCTGCTGATGAATGGGAAAAAACGAAAGGCACGAGGAGCTCCGATCTGTCGCTGGGAGTTCTCTGGTGGTGGTCGTACCCTTAGCCGCCGTCGCCACTCATCGAAAGGGACGTCGAAATCCTTTGGTGAGAGAAGAAAGAGAGAAATAGTGGAGAAAAAATCAAAGTACTTCGGTGATGGAGAAGCGACGCCACCAGTGGCCAGGAGAGGGAGGAAATACCGATAGGGAGATCGCCGGTGATCGGCCCCTGTTGACCGGCTCGATCACCCCTTCCGATCTTCCATTCTCCTCTTTTCCTCCTTCCTTCTTCTTTTCTTTCTTTATTCTTATCCTTTTTTTTGCCTCCACTAACTCTCTCTCTCTAATAAAAATAAATCCTAACTTTTATTCATTTTCAAAAACACCCCACAAATACTAATTATCCTTACAATTTATACCAAACAATTCATAATTAATTTAAAATTATCACTTGCCCTCACTATTCCAATATCAAATTCACACATTTAATCAATCTAAATCAAATAATAATACATTGGGTCTTGCAATTTCGACTAGGTTATTTTTGGGACCTTACAGAAACATCTTTCCTTTGAGACATTACATGGTTGTTGTCATGGTGAGGGTAGGGAGAGACTGCAAAATGGCTTCTTCCCTCATCTTCACATCAAGAAAAAGGGAAAACATCAGATAAAAAAGGAGAAAAATAGGCAAAAAAACTCTAAAAACTCCTATTGATAAAAGGATAATAAGTAAATGCCCATTGATTGATGCATTTTCGATCGAAGGATTTAATCCCAATCAAAATGATTGATGAACCCTAGAGAAAGCTACACAATAGATGATGATAACTGGAGTGTAATTCATTACTTTCAAAAGAAAGTAAAGGTCCAATTTGATAAGATAAAGGTGAAAAAGGCCCCAACGACATTTCTCTCTTTCAAATTTGAGGCCAAAAAAGTAGTTAAATACCATGCAACCATAGACAGGCATATTAGAGTTTAATTACCAATCGAAGCAAAATGATAAGGGACAATCAGTAAGTTCCAACTGAAGATAGCTTTTGGTCAAGGAAAATTTGATCGATGCCATCCGATCGATGTAATTAAATCTCAGTCTCTTGAGTGATAACCTCATCTTTTTTCGATCGATGACCATCCTGATCGATGTAATTAAATCTCAGTCTCTCGACTGATGACCTCATCTTTTTTTGATCGATAACTATCTCGATCGATGTAATTAAATCTCAGTCTCTCCATTAATGACCTCATCTTTTCTCGATCGATGACCATCCCAATCGATATAATTAAATCTCAGTCTCTCGACTGATGACATCATCTTTTCCTGATCGATGTAATTAAATCTTAGTCACTCGATTGATGACCTCATCTTTTTCCGATCGATGACCATTTCGATTGATGTAATTAAATCTCAGTCTCTTGACCGATGACCTCATATTTTCTTGATCGATAACCATCCTTATCAATGTAATCAAATCTTAGTCTCTCAACTGATGACCTTATCCTTTTCTGGTTAATGACTATTCCGATCAACATGATTAAACCCCAGTCTAAGGACTGAGGATCTCATTTTTTCTTATCAATGATTTTTCTGATTAAAGAATGGTTGTTCCTAAAAGATGACATGCTCTTCTAGGATAAATTAAAACCTCAACCTTCGATCTCTGTAAGACAAATCAAACTGTTCGATGGGGGGATAAATGATAATACTCAAATAATAAAAATTCAACCCAACCCATTAAGGGTCATCGAAGGCCCATCACTAAGAAGGCCTAAGGATATCCAAGCCTTCTCAATCGATAGGCTGAGATGCAGGGAACGAGGTAGTCTAATTAGATGTGACTCTTTTCGGCCATGATAAGGTCATCTGACACATGCCTCTATCAAATCACCATCATCTTCATTGTAATGGTCTCAACATCAGATTGGCCATGAACAGTAACTTTCGATGATAAATAGTATTTTCGGACTAAAAATCGTACCTAGAAATGAAAAATATTTTATTTGACCATCAAAAAGTATTGGTTATGTTGAGTTTGGGATTAAAATTTGAAGAGAAATTGATGTCAAATTGGCCTTCAAAAGTAAAAAATACGAAAACTTTAGCGAGTTAATTTTCTTTATAGAAAGTGTTGACTTAACTTTGATCGAATTTTTAAAAATAGTAAATGAACTCCAAAAATTGCTAGATTTTATAAATCTTAATGAAATTTCATGTAGAATATTTGGTATAAAAAATAAATTTTTTAGTGATACAGTTAGTTAACGAATCGAATCGATTCAATTGAACCGGACCAGTAACGGACTCCGATTGGGCTGAAATTTCTTGTACAACCTATTTTTGATGTGATAAAATGGAATCAAGCTTAAGGTGATTTGGATTTAGGAAGTGCAAGAAATTAATTAAGGCTATTTAATAGATTATTAATGGGCTTTGTTTAATTTGGATTAAATCCACTAATGGACCCAAGTCCAAGCCCATTAAAACCAACTATAAAAAGCTGGAAAATTTGTGGAATGCCAGAATTTTCCACTGCCTTCTTCTCCCCCTTCTTGGCCGAGTCCTCTTTCACCATTTCTTTCTTAAATTTCTTCCATCTTGGCCTAAATTATTCACTAAATGAAGTATAAGGAAATTATTTTTACCTCTCTAGATTATTATTTAAACTTTTATCTTTTGATTTGAGGAAGGAAAGCAAGAGAAATTAAGTGAAAAAACTTTAGATTTCAAAGAGAGGTAAGTGAAATTCATGGTTTTAATTTTATTTTAAGGTTCCTACAAGTGTTTTTAGGTGCCTAAAGTTCAATTATTTGATTAATTTAAGCTTTTAAAATCAATAAGTATGGTATTTAATTGTTAAAGTATGTGGCCATGGTAGGTTCTCTAAGTAAGGGACCACCATCCGAGGCCAAAGGGAAGGAAAAGGAGCCTGTAGAGGCCTAAAGCTTGTGAAAAAGGTTAGTGACTAATAAATCCTATTATTTCCCTAAATTTTTAATGACTTCCCTTTATGTAACTTAGAGAAAAATTGATTAAATGGTGTTTAATTGAAATTGATGTTAGAATAATGTAATTAGACCTTAAATAAGCCTAGTAGAATGTTTAAATAATTTTTTAGATAATTATGTGATGGACTTTCCATGTTGGCCAAATGCTTCCCTAAGGAGAATTAGTGCTTATTTTGTATATTTTGATGCAATTAAGCCTTAAAATGATGATAGAGATGAAATAACACGTCTATAAATTTTTGTAGAATTTATGGAAATTTAGTGAATATTTTTAGATGATTTTTGGTTATGTAATAAAAGAAAATGTTGAACTAATGTGAATTATGGCATAACTTAATTAGAAAATGGTGAATTATGGTGAAATAATTCACAAATTGTGTAAAAAGGTCAAAAAGTTTGACTGACAAATGAATTAAATGAAAAGAGTAATGAAAAGTATGAAAAAATTGAATAATTAATTGAATTTAATGAAATTATGCCCTTAGAAATAGTCTGACAGTAAAATCTAGTTCGGGGTATAATTGGCTGGCCATATAAATATCTGTACCATGATGCAAGTCATAGTGATTTGCTTTCTTATGGTAGGATCTCTGATCTCCATAGTATCTGTCTATTTTGGTATATGTTATGTGAGAAATGGCCATTCGGGATCATTTCTCAATCTGTTTGTGGCCCTATAGGGTCCACATTTCGTATATTTGGTTTGAGAGTTTCTGTCGAGATTGTACTAGGGGCATTATATTAAGAATGAGTTAAAAGTGTGAAAAGAAAGACAAAAATGAAGTTTAATGTGAAAATAGACCTAATTGAAAGGAAATAAAAAGTTTAGGGGTAAAATGGTAATTTTACCAAAATTGGTATCTAATGAGTAAAAATGATTAAGAAATAACTGTGAAGGGTAAAATAGTAATTTGATATCCCAACAGTGCAAAAATAAAGTTTTGTATAACATAGAGACTAAAGTATAATTTTACATGAAAATATTAAAGTAAGGAGTAATTGGTAATTTGTGTGTAAAGTTATGAGTTAAAAATGAAAATAAAGGAATATAATGGCAATTTTGTAAATATTGAAGGAAAAGGGAAATTTTGAAAATAAATAGAATGTTAGGGACTAAATTGAAAACTAATTAAAGTTTTGGTATTAATTAAAAAAATTTTGGCTTACCATATTGTCCTGTTAGGTCTGTTTGGTATGGGTGTTACATTTAGTGGTATTAGAGCAAAGATTTAAGTGGTTTTAAGATCGAAATGGGTATTAATAATTGATTTATCTGTATATACATGCCATTTGTTATTGGGAGAAGGTGTTTTGGAATTAATGTGTACTTGATCCTTTCTGTTTTATAGTGAGAGATGTCTGAAGAGCGCGGCCGTGAAGTGGGGGATAATAGAAGTGAGGCATCAAGTAATGCTGGCAACAAGGAGCTCCACAACAACTAATTCCTCCACCTGTACCACTGCCTCCTCCTCCTCAGCCGAACTTCCTTAATTTGATGATCGATTACATACAGTACCGACTACAAACAGCTCAAACCCAACCATAGCCTTAACCAGTAGTGGTACAAATTCAATCGGCTCCACCTAGACAGAGACCTATCTTGAAGCAGTTAAAGAGACTAGGAGCGAAAGATTTTTCTGGGCGAGACCCTTTGACACCGGCATTAGCATAAGAATGGCTTTATAAGATAAAAAGATTGTTTGAGATTACTCACAGCCCCTTGGAAGAATAGTTTAAAGGTATAGTTGCTTTACTTCAGGGCTTTGCTTTTATCTGGTGGGATTAGGTCAGAAGACATACTCCAGTAGATCATTTGAACTGGGAGTTCTTTGTGGACCAATTTGAGAAGAAATATATTGGCTCTGAGTATAAGGCTTCGATGCATGACGCCTTCTGGATATTAAAATAGGGAACTAGGATAGTGGCAGAGTATGGCCGAAAATTTGAGCATTTGAGTGCTTATCTGGATAAGGGTTAGGAAGAGAAATTATGTCAATGGTTTGAGAGGGGTTAGAATACAAAGCTCAGGCAGATTATTGGAGCTTATAAGTACCCTGATCTAAGAGCTATGGTTGAAGCTACTATTAAGTTAGAGACTACACAAACAGAGCAAGCTGACAAACAGTCTCGATTTCAGTATAAGAGAAAGCAGGGGCAGTCTAGTGGTAAGGAAGGACAGGGAAAGAAGTTAAAGGGATTTCAAACACCTTAGGGTCAGCCGCCAACGTCAGCAGGCCAAGGTTAGGGTGGTGCACTACGTGGCAGAGCTTTAGCAGTTAGTAGACCCCGGGATGGAGGTAGTGGATCAGTAGTTGCTTGTGAGCATTATGGCAAGACTCATCCTGGGGAGTGCAGATTCTTGATTGGAGCTTGTTTCAGGTGTGGGTCTAGAGATCACTAGATCAAAGATTGTCCCATTATGCAAACTGCCTTAGTTACATCACCAACATCAGGGACTGGGTCCTCGGCGTTGAGAGGTCGTGGTAAGGGAGCCAACCCTAACACTTCAGTTTCCAGACCAGCTGGTCAGGCATCCCAAGGACAGAGGTGAGCTGTAGGCTAGTCTTATGCTATCAGAGCCCGTGAAGAGGAGGATACTCCCAATGTGATTGTAGGTAAATTTCTCCTGTTATCTGATTCAATACATGCTTTGATTAACCTTGGTTCCACACACTCCTATATTAGCACTGCTTTGGCACGAGATAAAGGGATGAAAGAGGCATGCTTGGACCAAGATATCTTGGTGAGTAATCCTCTAGGGCATAGTGTAGTGGTAAACAAAGTGTATAGACAATGTCCTATTAGTGTCCAAGGACATGTATTCTTGGCAAATTTGATTAAGTTTTCTTTTCGTGAATTCGATGTGATTCTCAGGATGGATTGGTTATCCGCCCACCAAGGGACTGTTGAATATAAAAGAAAAAAAGTTACCTTAAAGCTTGAAGATAACTGGGAGATTACAGTGGTAGGTGTGAGGACTGATTTCTTATCTGATGTGATATCAGCCACTGCTGCTAAAATATTGATCAGGAAAGGCTGTGTAGCTTACATGTGTTTTGTAGTGGAGGCAAATAAAGTCAGTCCAAAGGTATTAGAAGTGCCTATTATCAGAGAATTCTAGGATGTGTTTCCTGATGAGTTGCCAGGCTTACTACCTGATAGGGAGGTAGAATTCTCCATTGATGTTGCTCCTGGCACTGCACCTATCTCCATTGCTCCCTATAGAATGGTGCCTAAAGAATTAAAGGAATTAAAAATTTAGTTACAGGAATTACTCAATAAGGGATTTATTAGACCCAGTATTTCCCTTTAGGGAGCACTGGTTTTGTTTGTAAAGAAGAAAGACGGTACGCTCAGATTATGCATTGATTATAAACAGTTGAACAAGATGACCATAAAGAATAAATATCCCCTTCCTCGTATTGAAGACTTATTTGATCAACTTAAGCAAGTAGGTGTCTTCTCAAAGATTGACTTGAGATCGGGCTACTATCAGATGGGAGTGAAGGAAGTAGATGTGCCAAAAACTGCCTTTCGTACCAGGTATGGCCACTATGAGTTCTTGGTCATGCCATTTGGACTTACAAATGCACCAGCCGCATTCATGGACTTGATGAATAGGGTTTTTTACCCTTATTTAGATCAGTTTTTGGTAGTCTTCATTGATGGCATCCTGGTCTACTCCAAGATGTAGGAAGAACATGATAAGCATTTGAGGATTATTCTGCAGACTCTGAGAGAAAAGCAATTGTATTCTAAGTTTAGTAAATGTGACTTCTAGTTAAATGAAGTGTCATTTTTAGGGCATGTGATATCTGCAAAAGGTATAAAAGTAGTTCCTTCAAAGATTGATGCAATTCTTCAGTGGAAGCCACTTAAAAAAGTTACAAAAGTGAAGAATTTTTTGGAATTGGCCGAGTGTTATAGGAGATTCATAAAAGGCTTGTCTACTATTGCAGTGTCTTTAACACGATTGCTACATAAACATACCAAATTTGTATAGATTGATAAATGCCAAGAATATTTTGAGAATCTTAAAGGTATGTTGATAGAAGCTCCTATTCTTACTCAACCTAAGTCGGGTAAGGATTTTGTGATCTATAGTGTTACTTTCAGGAATGGTTTAGGCTGTGTTCTAATGCAGGAAGGCAAGGTGATTGCTTATACCTCCCGACGACTCAAGACTCATGAGAAAACTACCCTACTCATGATTTAGAGTTAGCAGCCATTGTTTTTGCATTAAAGATTTAGAGGCACTACTTGTATGGAGAGAGATGCTACATTTATTTAGATCACAAGAGTTTAAAATATTTACTTATCCAGAGTGAACTCAATCTTAGATAGAGATGCTGGTTGGAGTTGATTAAAGACTATGATTGTTATATCGACTACCACCCTGGGAAAGCTAATGTAGTGGCTAATGCGCTTAGCTAGAAATTCATGTCAGGTAATATTAATACTTTTGAATGAATAAGTGTAGGAAATTGACAAGTGTAAGTAGCTAATAGTATTGTTTGCAGCTCTTCGAGTTATGAATGCCACTTTAAGTCTGGCGCCAAATAGAGCTCTAGTAGCTATAATGTAAGCGAAGCCTGGCTTTGTGCACCAAGTAAAGATAGCTCAAAGGGAAGATGAATAACTGATGGCTATCATAAATAAGCTTTAGAGTGACAGTGAAGGAGATTTCTCTTTAAGTGATAATGGAAGCCTCTGCTACAAGAAAAGACTCTGTATTCCAAATCAAGAAGGATTGAAGAAGAATATTCAGACCGAAGCACACCATAGCCGTTATGTCATGCACCCTGGAGGTAACAAGATGTATCAGGACTTAAAAGCTTACTACTGGTGGCCAGGTATGAAACGAGATATGACAAAATTTGTGATTAAATGTTTGATATGTCAACAAGTAAAAGCTGAGCACCAGGTTCCTTCAGGACTATTACATCCTTTGTTAGTACCATAGTGGAAATGGGATCAGGTGACCATGGATTTTGTGACTAGCTTGCCTGTGGCTCAGAAGAAGCATGATGTTATCTGGGTGATCATTGATCGGCTTACTAAATCTGCTTATTTCTTGCCAGTACGGATGGATTACTCCTTAACTAAGCTGGCAGAGATCTATATTAATGAAATAGTAAGATTGCATGGAGTGCCATAATCTATTGTTTCTGATAGGGATCTTAGATTTACGTCCCATTTCTGGCAAAACTTTCAAGATGCTTTAGGTACGAGGCTTCGCCTTGGCACAACATTCCACCCTCAGACCGATGGTCAATCAGAACGGGTGATTCAGACACTGAAAGATGTGCTCAGATGCTGTATCCTTAAATTTGGTAGCAACTGAGAAAAGTACTTACCTTTGGTAGAGTTTGCCTGTAACAACAGCTTCCAGTTTAGCTTAAAAATGACGCCTTTTGAAGCTTTGTATGGTAGAAAATGTGGAACTCCCCTATGTCGGACCAAATTAAGTGAAAGGAAACTGCTAGGTTCTGATTTTATTTGTGATTTGGAAGAGAAAGTATGGATTATTAAAGGTGGATTAAAGGAAGCTATGGATCATCAGAAATCCTATGCAGATCTAAAAAGGAGGGTTATAGAGTTCCAAGTCGGAGATAAAGTTTTTCTGAAGGTATCTCCATGGAAGAAGATTATGAGATTTGGCAAGAATAGCAAATTAAGTCCGAGATTTATTGGCCCTTATGAGATACTTTAGTGAGTGGGTCCTATAGCCTACCGATTGAAGTTGCCTTTGGAGTTGAAGAAGATGCACGATGTGTTCCATATGTCTATGCTCCGTAGATACAGGTCCGATCCTAGCCATGTGATCACACCCGAGGAGATTTAAGTACAAACCAATGTGGCTTATGAAGAACGACCGGTGAGGATCTTGGCTAGGAAAACCCATCAACTTAAGAATAAACATGTTTCACTAGTGAAGGTTTTATGGCATCATCACAATGTGGAAGAAGCTACATAGGAACCAGAGGCGACCATAAGACAGCAATACCCTTTACTCTTCAATACAGGTAAATTTTGACGATGAAATTTCTTTTAGTAGGGGAGAATTGTAATGGCCTCAAAATTGAGTTGGCCGTGAACAATAACTTCCGATGGTGAATAGTATTTTCAGGTTGAAAATCATACCCGGAAGAGAAAAATATTTTATATGACCATCGGAAAGTATTGGTCATGGTGAGTCCGGGGTTGAAATTTGAAGTGAAATCGAGGTCAAATGAGCCTCCAAAAGTCAAAAATATAAAAAAAACTAGTGAATCAATTTTCTTTATAAAAATGGTTGACTCAACTTTGATCGGATTTTTAAAAATAGTAAATGAACTCGAAAAATTGCCAAATTTTGCAGTTTTTAATGAAATTTCATGTAGAATATTTTGGTATAAAAATAAATTTTTTTGGTGATATCAGTAGTTATCGAATTAAATCAATTCGATTGAACCGGACCACTAATGGACACCGATTGAGCTGAAATTTCATGTACAATCTATTTTTAATGTGATAAAAATGATGGAATCAAATATAAGGTGATTTGGATTTAAAAATTGAGAGAAATTAATTAAAGCTATTTAATGGGTTATTAATGGGCTTTGGTTAATTTGGATTAAATCCACTAATGGACTCAAGTCCAAGCCCTTTAAAACCAACTATAAAAAGCTAGAAAATCTGTGGAATACCAAAATTTTTCACTACCTTCTTATCCCCCTGCTTGGCCAAGTCCTCTTTCACCATTTCTTTCTTAAATTTCTTCCATCTTAGCCTAAATTATTCACTAAACCAAGTATAATGAAATTATTTCTACCTCTCTAGTTTATTATTTAAACCTTTATCCTTTGATTTGAGGAAGGAAAGTAAGAGAAATTAAGTTAAAAAAGCTTTAGATTTCAAAGAGAGGTAAGTGAAATTCAAGGTTTTAATTTTGTTTTAAGGTACCTACAAGTATTTTTAGGTGCCTAAAGTTTAATTATGTGATCAATTTAAGCTTTTGAGATCAATAAGTATGGTATTTAATTGTTAAAGTATGTGGCCATGGTAGGTTCTCCAAGTGATGGGCAACCATCCAAAGTTAAAGGGAAGGGAAAGGAGCCTTTAGAGGCCTAAAGCTTGTGAAGAAGGTTAGTGACTAATAAATCCTATTATTTTCCTAAATTTTTAATGACTTGCCTTTATGTAACTTAGGGAAAAATTGATTAAATGGTGTTTAATTGAAATTTATGTTAGAATAATGCAATTAGACCTTAAATAAACCTAGTAGAATGTTTAAATAAATTTTTAGATAATTATGTGATGGACTTTTCATGTTGGCCGAATGTTTCCCTAAGGAGAATTAGTGCTTATTTTGTATATTTTGATGGAATTAAGCCTCAAAATGATGATAAAGATGAAATAATATGTCCATGAATTTTTGTAGAATTTATGGAAATTTAGTGAATATTTTTTAGATTAATTTTGGTTATGTAATAAAATAAAATGTTGAACTAATGTGAATTATGGCATAAGTTGATTACAAAATGGTGAATTATGTTAAAATAATTCATAGATTGTGTAAAAAGGTAAAAAAAAAATATTGACTGACAAATGAATTAAATGAAAAGAGTAATGAAAAATATGAAAAAATTGAATAATGAATTGAATTTAATGAAATTATGCCCTTAGAAATAGTCTGGCAATAAAATCTAGCTCATGATATAATTGATTGGCTATAGGGATATCTATACCGCGGTACAAGTCATGGCGACTTGCTTTGCTATGGTAGGTGGTAGGATCTCTAATATCTATAGTTTATACCTGTTCTAGTATCTGTTCTGTAGAAAATGATCCTTCGGGATCATTTCTCAGTCTATTTGTGGCCCTGTGGGGTTCACATCTCATATATCCGGTCTGAAAATTTCTGTCAAGATTGTACTAGGGGCATTATATTAAGAATGAGTTAAAAGTGTGAAAAGAAAGACAAAAATAAAATTTAATGTGAAAAAAAAACCTAATTGAAAGGAAATAAAAAGTTTATGAGCAAAACGGTAATTTTACCAAAACTGGTATTTAATGAGTAAAAATGATTAAGAAATGACTATGAAGGGTAAAATGGTAATTTAGCATCCCAACAGTGTAAAAATGAAGTTTTGTATAACACAAGAACTAAAGTGTAATTTTACATGAAAATGTTAAAGTAAGGAGTAATTGGTGATTTGTGTGTAAAGTTATGAGTTAAAAATGAAAATAAAGGAATATAATGGTAATTTTGTAAATATTGAAGGAAAAGGACAATTTTGAAAATAAATGGAATTTTATGGACTAAATTAAAAACTAATTAAAGTTTTGGTATTAATTAAAAAAAATTCAGCTTACCGTACTGTTTCGTTAGGCCCGTTTGGTATGGGTGTTACATTCATAATAGCCCATACTTGCTTTAGAGTAGGTCTACTATTCAATATTACTGTTTGAATCTCTCAGCTTTATAAATAGCAGGTTCATTCTAAAACAACATATCTCTCTATCTACTTTTTTGACATATTTTCTCTGTAAGTCATTTCTCCTCATTACTAACTTAAGTTTCTATATTCGATGAAATCGGGCTCTTTTTGCAGGATTTGTAGCCTTAGTTCGATCGGCCGCGTGTCCTCAAATGCACATCAACTCCCTATCTTTCTCTATCCGGGTCCATTCTTTCTTCTATGAAAATTTCAGATTTATTAGGTTTCAAGTAAAAAAATAGATAATTTTTTGATATTCGATTAATAATAATAATAATAATAATAATAATAATAATAATAATAATAATAATAAATCAATTGAAATTAAACCTAGGGATGAGCATCGACCGGTTAACCGGTCCATTAGCAAAAAAATTAACCAGTTCATTAATCTCGATTTTTTAAAATCACTAACCATTAACCAATCCATTGCATTTGGTTAACCAGTCCATTGATTTCGGTTTTTCAGTTTGGTTAACCAATATTTTTGGGTTAACCATTAAAATTTATAACATAAAATTATTAAAAAAAATTAGATAAAGTTTAATTCAATTTCAAATGTGTAAAGTAATTTAATAAAAAAATTACGAAACAAACATAATTTACTAGTCAAAATTCATGTTATATAGATTAATAGCTGATATTATAAAATAGATTTCATATTTGTTGAAAATTAGAATATGTTTGATTTTAAGTTAAATAAAAATTTGAATAATATTAAATGTTATAACATAAACTCTAAAATATAAGAAAATATAATTACATGCTATTAAATAAAATATGAACACCAATATATGATAAAAAAAATAATATATATAAAAGTTAATCGGATACTATACATAAATATTACTATATAACTAAAGACAATGACATAATATAAATTTAGTTTAATATAAACAATAATATATATAAAAGTTAATCGTATACTATATATAAATACTACTATATAATTAAAGAGAATGACATAATATAAATTAAGGTATAAAAATAAAAATATAATTTAAATATATTTTAAAATATTATTTTATGTAAATTTTATAGAGAAATAAAAAAAATTTGAAGATATAAAAATTAAAGATATATATATATATATATATATATATATATATATATAAACCGATTAACCATTGACTAACGGTTAACCAGTACCTAAAAATCTAAACCGTAACCATTAACAAAAAATATAAAAATTTAAAACCGTAACCGAGTCAATCGGATCGATTAACCATAAAAATCGGTTCGATTTCGGACCGATTTTACGGTTAATCATATTTTCGATTTTTTTGCTCATCCCTAATTAAACCTCATTTGCTTAGAATTGAAAACCCATAATGCCTTTTATTTAGGGCTATTTCAAGTAACAATTTCAACCCACCCCTTCGTTGAATCCCCTCTTTTTTTCCTCCTCGCTCTGGCAGATTGAAAATGCAAAAATTCATCTTCATTTTTTATATATTCTTTAGCATCCCCAAAAGCTTGCATTGGTTATTAAACCTAAAAATCATGAAAATTAACTAATATCAATAAAAAAATATTCCTAAACTCAAAATTAACCAAAACATAAAGAAAAACAACTAAAATTATACTACAAACATGCAAATAACACAATAAAAACATTTGGAAAATTAGAGTTATCATCTATTTAAGAATATCTAGAAATACATATATATGAAAAATTAATAATTTTCTTTAAAATTCAAATTGATCGAATTGAAATCCAGTGATTCAAAGGAATTCAAATTGATTTAAAAACCCAAAAATTCATGATCTAATTGATTTGAAATTCAATTGAGCCCAAAATGATTGATAGTAGACGACAGTAATTAATTAATGGGAACAATTATGGATCAGCATGAACTAGTTAATCAGTTTACAACTTATTTTTTAAATTTAATTATTAATATCGATTTTTCAAAATTAAAGTTCGAGTATTGTAACGCCTCAAAAAAGTTATGACTATATGAATAATATTTTTCGAGCTATGAATAGTACAACTGAGGTGAATAGTACCACTTTGGACCCACAAATGCTTTTTTTGGATACTAGAAAATACAATTCATGGTGAGTTTGGGATTAATTTTGTAATGCCCCTCATTATACCCTAGGAGAATTTTTTACTAATTTATAATTAGGGTCTATGTTAAATTAATTGTAAATGTATAGAGAGAGACCTAATTGAAAAGTGAAAAGGTTAGTTTTGGAGTATAATTAGAAATAAAGGAAAGTTGAGGACCAAAGAGCAAGTTTTGCATGTAAGTGACATTTGGGCCAATAGAATAAGAGGGAGAGGGAGATATTTTGAGAGGTGTGGCCAGCCAAAGCAAGTAGTCTTCTTCTTCATCTTCATCCTCTCTCAAACCCTAAAGTCTCTCTCTCAAAATCTCTTGAGTTTTTGACAAAAAAAGGAAGATTTAGTTAGCTTGATTGTAAGGTAACATTGTCTTTTCTTTTTGCTATGTATTGTTCATTGAATAAATTGATGGGTGTTCATAATAGTGTACTTATTTCTTAGAAGGAAAAGCTAGCAAAAAGAAGGAAAAGGAAGCTATCCAAGAGTGAAGGAAAGTTGGAGCTTAAAAAGGTATGGAAACTTGTATGGTTGTGTGTGTGTGTGCTTGAGCTTTTGGACATGAGAGATGTCTTTACTGCTGCTATTATATGTTGTAAGTGTTGATATTAAGCTTGAAAGTGGGTTAGAAGTGAAATAAGAAAGTTTTGTTGAAAGATACAAAATATGTTTTAAGAATCAATAGACCAGTCTGTACTCATTTATCTATATCTTGAGTTATAGTTATTCAAATGAAGAAATTCCAGTTGGTATAAAAATTAGACACAGATCTTGATTTTATTGTAAGAAATCGAGAACTGATTTTTACTGCATGACAGTAAAAAATTATGTTGAAATTTGGTTATGACTATTATGCCTTTTTTATGATCAGTTTGTAGTTTTCTTTGCATATCTTAAGATTTACAGGTCTTGTTGAGATGATATTTGGTATTTTGGAAATTGGAAACATAGGCCTACACCTTTGTAGAAGGGCATATTGGCTGAAAATGTTGTTTTATAGGTCAAAATTAGCTTACAACCTGGAACTGAAAATCTTTCGTTGGGCAGATTAGGGCATCACAGTTACTAGATTTTTGGTAGTAACCGTAAGCCACCCCAGTTTTCAGTCCAGAACCAAAATCCATCCTAGCTCACGATTACTATGAATTTTATAGTAACCGTGACCCATTTCCATAGCTTTACTTCACAGTTACTCTTCAAGGGCTAGTAATCGTGAGGTAGTTAGCCTTCAGTCCAGAACCGAAGAGCAACCTATATCACGGTTACTATAAATTGGGTAGTAACAGTGACCCCTATTGCATGCTTAGGCTCACGATTATCATGAATTTGGTAGTAACCGTGACCCTTCTTTGTATTTTGATACTTGAAATTTTATGACCCCACTTGATGCCTAAACCTAACTAAACCCTTCCTAAGTTTATAAATCATTTTAAACTGCAAGTATATAGTACTATACCTCTTTAAGCATAAGAATTGTTTAAGAATAGAAAATTAAGGTTCTATTACTTAAAGTATAATATGCATGTGTTTACTTCAAATTAATTGTAATATAATGATTATTGTTTACGCTATGAAGTTCAAACTATATTTTATTATAGTACTTTGTACTCATCCATGTTATATTGGATTATATTAATACAAATTAATGACATATGGACTATGATTTATTTTGCCTGCACATAAAAACTTGGTGATGAATAGATAGGCATGCCTATAGGGTTATAGTCGCAACTGCTATAGTCTGATCCATTTGGATCCATAGTATGTCTCTAAATGAAACCATAGTTTTGACCCGTTAGGTCCACAGATTTAATACCTTTGGGTATTTATATGTTTGATATCTTATGGTATCCACAGCACCCGTTATCCACATCCACAGGAATTTAAACAGGCAGTTTATAAAATGAATGACATGCATACATAGTTTGCAAATCTTTTATTACTATGATTAAATGATATAGTTATTTCTTCCAATAATGTACTTAGTAATATTTCTTAATGAAGTAAATACATTTTATTATGTATTATTGTTGTATGCTTGGCGATAACCACTGTGAGTGGTTATCAACATGTTATTTTTGTTCCCTACTAAACTTTACAGTTTAGCACGGGTGTTTATCTGTATAGGTTTGCAGGTTAGACCTTTTCTTCAGGGACAAAGCCAATAATCTCAGAAGCCAACATCAAATTAGGAAGAATCATTTTGATGTATGAAACTCATTTTGGTACCTTTTTGTGATGTACCTTGTATTATAGTCATGTGAATATCAAGTTTTGTAATTAATAACCCACTAGTATTTCAATGTAAAAAACTTAATTTTATATGATTTGTAATGTATATGGATATATATGTATCTATATGCATCATTAACAAGTAATTCATATGTTACGATACAGGATAATTGAATAGATTAATAGTATCCCATATATTATGGATTAATGAAATATAATTAGTGTCAGTAATCAGGATTATCTAGTATAGTCTTTACAAATTTGAGGAAAAATTAAGGTTAAATGTGGCCTAAAAAGTCAAAAATAAAAATCAATAGCGGGCTCAATGTGAATATTGCATCGGTTAACTTGAAGTTTGACTAGATATAAAAATTTATCTGGGACTCTTGAAATTTTTTCTGATCGTAGGGAACCGTTAGAAATAGTTTAATTGAATTTTTGGAATTGAAAAATTAAAATTTAATTAATAGAAAAAAGTGAATAATCAAACCGATAATGGCACCGCTGGACCAAAAAATTTATCGATTTTGACCTGAAAATGTAAATACACGTAAATGAATATTTTTCTATATTTTAACTAATTTTTATGAAAAATTACATATATAGACCTTAAGGGTCCAATTCCCACACATCGGATTAGTCTGTGTGGTTTCCACTAGTACATTAGGAGCAAAATAGTAAAATATAATGAAAATAGAGTTTGGAGAACTAAATTGTAATTGTCCATAAAAATTAGTGAATAAAAGGTAAAATTGTAATTATGTGAATAAAATGATAGAGTAGAGGCTAAATTGTAATTGTCCATAAAAATTATTGAATAAAAGGTAAATTTATAATTATGTGAATAAAATGATAGAGCAGAGGCTAAATTGTAATAAACCATCAAATTGGAGGTTAAGTCCTAAAAATGAGATAAAATAAACTTTTTAGGGGTAAAATGGTAATCTTACATGAAAAAGGTAAATTTAGGGGTTATAAGGTAATTTTTGTAAGGATGAAACCCAATAAGGGGTGAAAATATAATTATTTTGGTAAATTTGAAACCTTCAGTGGTAAAATTGTAAGTTAGTTAAATTAATAGTAATTTGGTAAACCATATGTGTAATTAAATTAAATAATAATTAAAAATAATACAAATAATGGTAATTTGACAAATAATAAGGAAATAGTGAAAAATTGGACATTAAATAAGAAGATGAGAAATTTTGTAACGCCCTTACTACATAAGGGTTCAATTTAAACCTACCATTCAATTTTGTTACAAGCCTTCAACATTTACATGCACGTATCTAACATTATTTAATACATTGTAGTTTGACTTTACTCGTTAATCGCATGATTACATTATTTACAGATTCACATGTTGTAACGCTTCGAGTTATAAGAATTCGAATAGCATGGTTGGATCAACCCGATTTCAAAAATAACCCGATAAAATAAATTGCTAAAATAATAATAATAAAAAAATTAAATTAGTTAATAATAATAATAATAATAATAATAATAATAATAATAATAATAATAATATCTAGGGAGGTCTCCCGAATTCCCTAGAGAAGACCTCATGACCACAAAAATTTAAGGAAAAAGAACAAAAGGAAAAAAAAAAAAGAAAGGAGGTAGAACATAAGAGAGGAGGAGAGAGAAAATGAGGAAGAGGAAGAGGAGCAGGGAAGGGATGGCGCCCTCACCAGTGATCCTTACATTGTTGCTGCCTCCCACCTCTGGTCACAATCATGTCGCCACTCCACTCACCGACAACGGTGTCGCATCTCTGACTTCCCCACTTTTCTCTATCATGGTTAAAGCTAGTTTCCTTCTCTCCGGCAAATTACGGCGGCCTATGGGGACAGACGTGGCACCGGTGAGACACCAAGGGTTAAGTGATCGTCCCAGCATCCTCCCTTGCTCTCCACTTGCTAGCAATGGATGGATCGGAGAAAAGAAGTTGGCGACTATTCTAATGAGATCATGGCCAAACCAAACAGCGGTTGAGCGTGTGACTACCGTCGTTGGACCCCCACCGATGCTAGCTGCGTCCAAGTGTTCTTGGGTCATACCGGCGAAGCTCCGGCAAAGCTTAGGTGAGACCGTAAAAGACCAAAATGAGGAAAAATGTAAAAATTTCACTTTAATTGGTATGTGACTACCAAACTTATCTCTATAAATTTTGCTAATTAAATTTGAGTTAATTGCTAAGAAATGGGTTTAATTTTTTTTTTAAATTGAGTGTTCTTGCTATTCTTTTAAAATAGATTGAGTTAGTTTTAGAATCTTAGTTTCCAAGGTGAATAATTGGTATTGTTTTAATTTCTCTATTTTGCTGAACTTGGGATTGAGCTACCTATTAGATGTTGCGAATTTGTGGTTATGAGGTTGTAAAGAGGCGGTTATTTCCTGTATATTGGGAAGTTTTAATACAGTGGTGACCAATATTTTTAATAAATGATAAGCTTATATGTGATTGAGGTTAGATGGAGCCTTCATTATTGGTAATGACGCTGTCGATTGGACACAATTGAATAATTTGACAAATAAGTTAATTTGTTTCATTTGTTTTTCCATGATCTGACTTTATTAAGTTTTGTTAAAATGTTAATTTGTTATTGGATTAATGAGTTGAATTATACATTTAATCAGTAATATTGTTTAATAATTAGAAAGTCAGGTATACACTACAAAAAAAGGGAGATTGCCGTCGCTATTTTAAAAACATTCGTCGCTAATTAATTTTAGCGACAAAATGACTGTTAGTCGCTATTTAGTTATCGCCGGCAAATTTAGTGACTAAAATAGAAAACAATCTCTAATTATAGCGGCGGTCCGTCGTTAAGGAAACAAAATTTGTCGCTAATTAACCCCTAAAAACAATCGTCATTATTTTAAGAAAATATTAGCGATTAAATATTTCATCGCTATTTTTAGTCGCTAAGAAATTGATTATTTTTGTGACGGATTTGGCGTTCTAATTTCGTTGCTGCTCCATCACTATTATTTTTGTTGCCATTTACTGGATTGGTTTATTTTTAGCAACTAAAATTTTCGTCGCTATGCTGTTGTTTTCTGAGAATTTTTATTTTTTAATATTTATGAATGTATTTTAATAACATGTCATTTAATGGACAAAAAAGATGTAGAGAGTATATATATGTCAATTTGTGGACAACAGTTCTCAAATAGTTTATACAATTTTTTTATTCTTTTTTAAGATGGAAAATGTACAATCATCAGAAGCCAAAATTCCTCGTTTCATATCTGATGTAGTAATGTACAACTAAAATTCTCCAACATTTCAATACAATCTTTCCTTCATTTGTTGCCTACACTTATATTCAACATCTAGGCAACAAATTAAGATATTGCCTAAAGGTCTGCCCTTGTGATCTTCAATCTCTTCACAGAACATAAGAACATCCTGCAGGCTAGAACAACACAAAACAAAAATACCCAAAAAAGAAAAGATCTTTTAGAAACCCCACATTAAAGCAAAGCATCACAAATTAGATCAAGTCCGATAAGAGAATTTAAATGGCATCTACTGAACAAACATCCAAATCAAAAATTTTATAAAATACTAGACTTTCACAATGGACATCAATGAATTAAGTTACATGAAGTATATTAATTATTAATGTCTTTGTTAAGGGTACTCAAAAGGGAATAATTAAAAAGTTATATCCCATCACAAATAATAATTCTATTCTAGATGCAATTACTGCAGAAATTCTATTCTTATACAATTCTCAAGGACCTCAAATGAGACTAAATCTAAGTCAACTAAAATCATACCAAGGAACTGGACCATTTTTGTATTATTAGCATTGCGAAAAATTCAATGAGTTTAACGTACCTTTATATGCCAGCAAATCTAGATTGAATGAACCTGTCTATGAATGAAAAGCCGGAGCTTTCAATGCCATTAGGTAAGAACCAGCTGTGGGATAACGAAACCATTCCTGCAGTAACTCATTAGTGGTTAGAATCAATATATAAGGTCCAAGGAAATGTTCAAGTTGAATTCTTTACTTCCATTTTTCCCCAGAAAAAAAAGAATATATATAAAATAGACAGAGAACAAACAAGATCTTTCTCTGTCCTCTTCTATTGAAACAATAATATAAAAGCTGGACATGAGTATAAACTGAGAAACCATTTTCTCTGTCCTCTTCACCACCCGCAGGCTCAACAAATAAACCACAAAATGGAATGGTTTTCTCTGTCCTCTTCACCACCTGCAGGCTTAACAAATAGACCACAAAATAGAATGGTTTTCTCTGTCCTCTTCACCACCTACAGGCTCAACAAATCATTTTCTCAGGACGCGCACATATTAATTAAGATCATAAATGGAGAAATGGAAATTTTATACATAAAAGTCTGAAAAAACACCACCTTAACTGTCGCAGCCTGCTCAATTATTCCAGAAGGTCACTTGCAATCCTCGAACCCTGAAGTGAATTCCTCGGTTGACTTGATATTGAGTTACGTAATGGCTCCTAGCTAGGGCGGTGCAGAACCGAACCGAAACCGAAAACCGAACCGAATTGATTTTGGTATGTTTGATTTGGTTTTTGGTTCGTTTGATTTTGAACCGAAATAAAAATTCGGTTTTATCAGTTCAATTCGGTTCTTAAAATTAAAAAATCGAATAAACCGAACCGACCAAAGTTTATATATATATATATTATAGTATTAAGATTTCAGATAATACACTTTGGATGGATGGCATGGAACACATGAAAAAACTAACAGATCTTGTGTTCAAATCCTAGTAAAGGCAAATTTGCAGTTTTTTATCTTTTTTAATTTAATTTTTGTATCATTTTTTTTAACTTTAAAAGTTTTGTTTTAATATTTTTTTAATCTACAAAAATCTAATTCACTAATTTGAGTCAAGTGAATTAGGGTTAAGAGTGATCTCTGCAGCTTGTACCAAAAAAAAAAACTGTATCACTAAAGGGTTAGACTTTATGCTCATTAACCTACTTTAGCCTAAACAATATTCAAGTTAATAGAGAAAATTAGTATTCTGATAAACACAACATATTTAAACTAAAACCGTACCAACTCGTTAATTACTTGTTATCAAAATATCGCATGTGAAATTACATATACAAGAGGTTAAACAATTAACTTAACAACTTTAAATATAAGATTCAAATTTGTTCATTTGCTTATTAGTTATTTTGGTCAATTCTAACAGTACTTTATAGTCATTTTATTTTAAATTTGAAAAATCTTGAATAATAAACATAAATTTCTTTTTTCATTTTACATGCTTTTGATTTTCGTTGAAAATAATACTCTATTAATCATCTATATTATTACTTGATACTACATGTATACTTTTCATAGCATTGCAATTAGACTAATGACGAGGTTCAAGCTTATTATGGGTTAAGCACAAAATTAGAAATACCTAAGATAATTTATAATCATGTGCGGTGAAAATTTTCTTTTTTAAGATAAGTTTATATTTTAATTAGATAAATCTGAACAATACCTTATATATAACCTGTGTGGAAAGGAAAATACATACAAAACTTAAAATCTCTTTAAGATTAAGATACATATCTGCAACGAGGTAAAAATTAAGTTAATTATTTTGAAACATTAAGAGGTATTGCTAATTGGAATCAGAATGCAATAATTAAAATTACAAAAAAAATCAAGTGATTCAAATTTTACATTGATTTAAAATTAAACTATTACTTATTAACAACTAATTTGCTGCTAACCTTCGAGCTAAACAAACAATGATATACAAAGTAATTTGAACAATCAAATTAGCATATTATTTGAATTTATGAATATTTGATTTTCAATAAAGTTGAATAATATTGAACACAAAAAAAGACTATATTTACAATAGTTATTTAAATCTTTTTATTATAATATTTCTTACGAATTAATTCTCAACTAATTAATTCTTAATAAATCCAATAAAATATTTTGATTAGTATTTATTATAGACATAATATAATAAATTTATTTATATTATTTTAATTTTAGTTATTTTAAATGAATTTATTTTGTTGAATATAAATTAATTTAATTTATAGACCCATATAGATTAAAAGCCTAATAAAAAATAAGCCTATATTGACCCAAAATCAATTGAACCGAACCGAACTGACCGAAATTATTTCGGTTCATTCGGTTCTACATAGTTCGGTTTTGGTTCGGTTCCTATATTTTTTAAAATTCGGTTTTCGGTTCAATCTGTTCTGTCCAGAACCAAACCGAACCGACCTATTGCTCACCCCTACTCCTAGCAATCCATAGATGTTAATTAATATCAGTGAAAACTACACCAAGAAACTTATGAAAAAATTAACTGTTTGCTGAAAAAAAAAAAAAAACTCCGATGAAGATAGAAACCTTGCATGTGACATGAGCTAAGCTTTCAGCCAAACTTGCAACCATTAAGTGCACTAGATAAAGAAAAAATAACATGACCAGGTACAATAGAGAACCAGGAAACCTAAGGGAATAATTTTGGACCATTAAAAAGGGACCACTTAGGTCAGTTCAGCCAGCCAACCTTTAAAATAAGTTTCTTTGTTGTCTGAGTAGCTATAGAAACACTGCGCTAAATAATGTTTAGCGCCAGACATTATTTCCTTGATAGTTCTATCCATAACAATAAGAACCACCTTGTAAAACATGATTAAGTTGAAGATCATCACATTATAGAGTGATAATCTCACTAAGAATGAAAAGGTTATTGGAAAAACAATTTCAAACCTTTGAAAATGCAAGTGCAAACCCCAAGTATTGAGCTTCGCATTGATAATATATAACATGGGTTCTAATGTTGGGTATTGCATTTGGAAGCTGATCAGACAGGCCTAATGCAGCTAGCTTTTCGTCCTCCATCAATGGTCCCCTCAATCTCTCTTTTTTTATCCTTCAGAAGAGATGTGGGAGTTATGTCCTTCATATCCAGACCCAGGTACTTGAATCGAACCTGAAATGTGAACAAACTTTTGTTTACTATTATAACACTAGAAGTTGCACTTTAAAGTGAAAAGAAATGAACTGAAGGCAGTGCTTTTTGGATTCTAAAGGAAAACTTAAAACTAAAAGTAAATAAATTATTGCTTTAAGGGTCACCTAATTATTAAAAAGATATTTTACTGTATATTATACCTGTCTAAATTAACCTAAAACACATGGAAGTCTTAAATCTTGTGCGCATCCAAACAATGTATAAAATAAGTTTAATGTCGTTTTGCTTTCCGTTATTTGGTTCATTATAATTTTATTCTTATTACATCACTAATAGTATGTGATCATTAATTTTAGTTACAGATATCCAGCATTACACATTACCACATACATAGATAATTATAAATCCTAACTTAAGAAAAATTCAAAACTTTGCAAGAATATCAGCCAAAAAATAGAAAAACAATTCAATGTTTTGTTAAAGAAGCCAAATAAAACCCAATTCAGCATCAAACAATTTGATATCATTAGCTGCCCAAAAATCTTAAATTCTAGAAAATAAAATATAGAAGTAATCATATATAAAAAGTTATGAAACTTTAGTTAGATAAGAGGATAA
The DNA here is from genome assembly GCA_037975025.1 of Excoecaria agallocha. NCBI lineage: Eukaryota > Viridiplantae > Streptophyta > Magnoliopsida > Malpighiales > Euphorbiaceae > Excoecaria > Excoecaria agallocha. The sequence continues at coordinate 24,932,880 of CM075809.1, read as the reverse complement.
TTCTTTTGTCAGCTCTTCATATCTAAAGCTATGTTCACATTCACCCTATTTTCCACTAATTAATTAATTAATGATTATCAATATTTATTTTCCTTCTGAAAACAACTAAAATTAATATAAATAAAATAAAAACATACCACAAGAACTCCATGCTGGATTAGAACATAGGTTGTTTCTGAATAAAAGCACCAGCACCACCACCATGACGATCATCTGGTATTCTTTGCATATTAAGTATATATCCATCTTGAGTTTTCACCTGTTCAAAAATATAATTAGCTAATCAGTTAACTTCTTACTAGGCTAATTATATAGAGATGGAGATAATATATGTATAAAATTACATCAATCTCCTGGCATTAATTTGTAACCATGAATGGTGACTGAAGAAGCACATATAAGTTATAACAAATCACATATTAATTCTAATGATTGTAATGATACCAAATCACATTCGTAAACTTCCTATTGAGACATTAATAATCTATAGGAACTCATGTTTGCATATGAGAAGCTTCACAAAGCAGAAATGAAATGAGAAAGCTGAACATCAAACCACATCTTCAATGCAGGAAACTGATTTGCCGAAATCTTACAGTCCCTTCTCTGAAGAATATGTTATCGATGCCTTCACTACTTGCCAAAATCTCCTTTTTTTTTTATAAGCTGCAATTTTTATTTAACAGAACAAAGTGTCTAGGAGCTGAAGCTAGCAAACCCAGCACAAGATACAAAGCCGATAATAGGAGAATTAATTATAAATGGAATGATTTAGAAATCACTAAAGATAAATTGATTGAAAAAATAAATAAAAATTATATTAAAAAAATGTCAATTTCACTAGTTTTAAAAGTAAATTATACTTGATTAAATATATATATATATATATATATTATAATAAAATTACAAGTGAAAAAAAATATAATTATCATATAATAAGATTGCAAGCGAAAAATTAAAATTAAAAAAATTATTTTAATCAATGAAAATATTAAAAAATAATTATTGAATTTTGAAATTAAATGTGAATTTTATCAAAATTGATAAAAGGACTGAATTTTCATATAATTTCATTGTAAATCAAAATTTTGATATATAATTAGTAAATATATATAAATATGTATATTTTTAATTAATATTCTAATGTTTGGTAAAATCAATAAATAATAATATAAGTATTTTTAAAATTTAATTGAAAATAGACAAAAGATAAAATATAAAATACTTTTAGTGACTATTTTGCGACGCATTTTCCGTCGCTATATTTCTGGAAATTAATTTACAAAATTTAAAATATAGAAACATATTTAGCGACGCATTTTTCGTCGCCACAAATGGCGCCTTCTTTGCCGCCAACTTTAGCGACTGTTTCAGATATTTGTCGCTAAACTAATGACCAATACATTTTCACGACTGAATTTAAAATAGTCGCTAATTAGCGACGGAAAATTTTCCGTCGCTAAATTTAATCGCTAATTCACATTTTTTTTGTAGTGATAAGGTTGACGTAGAACTATGATTTAAGGCCATTGCGAGTGTAATTATAAACTTAAATAGTAATTGAATAGTAGTAAAATATATATATATATATATATATATATATATATATATATATATATATATATATATATATATATATATATAATTTTAGACAACTAAGTTTATTTTTCTTCCCAATTTAGATGCATTATGTTAAACATAGAATTTCTCATACACTTAAAGAACTGGTCAATTAATAGTAATACGCTCTTGACAAAATAAGATACTATCTAGAATGCTAAAAATGATTTGATGAACCAAATGGGAATCTTAATCAAATTGTTGGTGTCTTATATTTCATAAAAGTAGTGATAATAAGAACGAATAAAATTCTTAATTAAGAACTTGATATACAAGAAATTTAATTAAAAGAATTACTATAGGTCCCTAAGTAAGATGGTAAATGTGATTATTAAGATATCTGAAATTAGTGAGTGATACATTAGGCCAAAGATTTAAACTCTCCTATGTCTAATCTAACTGGTTAATGATTATGATTGAATCACATGTAGACTACGAATTAGAAATTTCACGGGTATCTAATTGCTCAGTTTGATAAGTATTATGCAATATGCTATATAATAATAATAATAATAATAATAATAATAATAATAATAATAATAATAATAATAATAATAATAATAATAATAATAATAATAATAATAATAATAATAATAATAATAATAATAATAATGAGTATTACCGAGGTAGAGAATTCTAGCTCCAATTTGTTAAATAAATTAATTTATATAGGTATTTAAGATGATATATAACCATACTATACTTATATTTTATTTTATTGCCATGACACAAATAAAGCAAATTATGGGACATGGCCAAATTGCTAATGTCATACTTTATGATTATAATGACGATGAAACAATAGATGTTGAGAATAAGTAATGCCGATATACATGTCATACTATTTATTTTGTTTAGCGATGATTTTATATTTACCCTTAGTAAAACTAAATAGGAATTGGAGTAATGGGATAAGATTGGCATGCCTATTGGGAAATTAGCAGTATTGCGTCTTGATGTGTATTACCGGATTGAATGGCTCTGCGAGCTTTTTCGATGAATGTAATTAATTTGAATCGTGGGCTGAATGGCTCTGAGAGCTCAGTTCACATCTATGTGTGTGTGTGTGTATAAATGTATATTTAATAGAAAAATCATATATGTTAAATGAGAAAATTGTTGAAAAGGGGATGAATGGTTCCGAGAACTCAATCCCGTGTTTGAATTCCGTTTATCCAGCTCTTTGCAATTCCATTGGATTTTATTGGAGGCAAATATCGAAAATGAATAAGTTAGTGAAATTCTTATAAAAATACTTTAATGAATCTAGTGAATGGTTTATTTGTTCTATGGTTAGTTATGCCTTACATAATTTGGTATAATATAATACAATTAGGAATATACATACATATATACAAGTATATGTGTGTATGTAATTGTATGTGAATGGTTGGGATTTGATGTTCGTGTCCAATTAGTATTAGTTGGCGAATAACTTAAGTGAATTAAGGTGTTGATCTTGAAAATAACAATTTAGCATAACAACATTTTCATCGTAGATAAGCTAATCAATGCTAATCATTTAATCTTATGTAATTTATGAGCAATTAAGTACACTTTTAAGAAATTGTTATTCAAATTACACATGAAATTTTAATATTGATTGCTTATGTTGATACGCACTGTAAGTTAGGAATTTATGACCTTTATATATACTTTATGATTTTGCACATGTGTATTTTTAAATGTTATAAATGTATTTTTAGCTGTAGAGGTAAATTTGGTAGTCACCACTAAGCTTTTAGCTTAGTGCATGGTTTTTATTCTACGCATATGTTGAGGACCAAGAGGATTAGTCTATATGCAAAAAAAGGTCGAAATTGGCTATAACTGGCTATGTCAAGAAATTGGATCGGAGTGGCAACTAAATTTAATTGTATTATTATTGTTTATTTTGATATATACATTGTTAAAGCTTAGTTTGTAGCGATTATTGAAATTTTGTTGGTGTAAGAAAGAAATTTTGTAATTGTTATAGTTACGTGATGAAATTGTATGGATATAGTTGAGAATGGAGATTTCTGTGTAATGTTGATTTGACAGGTGGATTTTGATTTGATTGTTTATTAAGGAGAATGGAAAAACTTGTGTTGGAGTTTGATTGAAGTTGAGGAAATAATTGTATGATTTTAGATATATTTTTGGTAAATTTTTCTACAAGAGGTTGTTAATAATTAGGGAAAACTCTGTCAAATTTTTTAGAAACTAAACAATAATTATTAAAATAATAAGGATTTAGATAGTAAATTTCCTAGTTGGCCTTCTTTAAGAAATCTTAGCCTAAGTGTGGCACCCGGTATCCAGGTCTTTTAATTGATCAGGTATAGGGTGTTACACATGTATCACTCTCATCTGTACTTGTCTTTATGTATCAAAATTATTATTTTGTTAAACATTACAAGTTGTATACTATTATTATTACAATTATAATGTTCGTTACAAATATACATATTTACATTTCATTAAAACTAAATAAGTATCATGTGAGACACTTTAGTCCTAGTCTTTGTGTTGAAATTCACCCGTAAACTTGTCCCTGAGCAGTCCTAACAAAGCACCTACAAGAATAAACACTCGTGTTAAGCTACAAAACTTAGTGGCGAAAGAGTATATTAAAAGCAACTACTTCCAATAATTAATATTAAACAAAACATGCGAATAAGATAAGCATGTAGAAGAAAGAATTCTTTCAATATATGTCATTTCTACCAAAGGTTAATAAAAATAAGTCCTTCAATTGAACATTAAAGTCGTGTTTTCAACATTAAAAACTCATACATATATATAAATACGTGTAAACATATATAGATGTTCATTTCACTTTCACATTGTCGATATGATATGTCATGTAACTTTTCCCTTTCGATTCACAGTCATTATAGATGTCTGCTTAAGTTATACGGCCATGGATAATGAGTATTGTGGATACCCAAAAGTATCAATCATATAGGATACCCAAAGGTATCAAAACTGTAGGATCCAAACGGGGTCTAGACTATAGGTCCCTATTCGAGGACTAATTTTAGGACCTAAACGAGATTAAGACTATAGCAGCTATAATTACTTTTATAGGCATGTCTATTTATCCACATCAAAATATTATAAGCAAGCATTATTTCCTTTTTCATGTCATTTCATTTTTTAGATTTACATAATATCGAACAGTAAACATATACGTACATAGTACCAATAAATCCAGTTACACTATCAAATAATCGACCGTATATCACTTCCCTTCACTGTTACTTTATCCATGGAACTCATGCATTACAATACACGTATTAGTAAACAAGTGTGAATATACATACATATTTATTTTCAATGAGGAACATACATGTATCCTTGCACACTTACACTAACATATTCTTCAATGCATTCTTGAAGCTAAATATAAAACTATACATACATAATTTTAATATTCATAATAAAACACATACCTTTTATCACACATATATACATATAACAATAGGATTTATTCCCTTATTAGGAGCTTTAAAAATATTCCTATACTAGCAACTACACTTCTTCGTGTAATTCTCCAATTACAACTTATAACTTAGCCATAACTTCTCATGTATAATCATGTATACTTATGCACATCAAAATTCTTATTCATATCCTTTAATGATTAACTATAAGTATTAATGATATTGAGATTAGTTACATAAATTACATCATATGCTAATAATTTTTTATGATTAAGCTCAAATGGTGTTCATATCTCATGTTGCCATTAGGCATTTCATGTACATAATATCATGCTATGTCCTTAGACATATGTTCTTAATGTTTTAAAAGTGTTTGGAAAAGTACAAAAACAGTTCGGTAACGTTTCAAGGTCTAAAAGTCAAGTATAATTAATCTGAAAAAGAAAAGGGTCATGGTTGAGATAAAATGGTTCTAGCTGTGAAAATTGCTTCTGGTTCGATCTAGGATGCTTCGTCGCGGCTGAGACAAAATTTTCTAAGCCAAGACGATGCAATCTACCTAGAATCTAGCAGGCAAACTCCTAAGTTCAACTTAAACACCAATTTTGACCTAGTAAACTTGATTTTCTAGAAAAACTTTTTGCTAGACATTTGTTCCAATATGTCTTTAGTTTATATAAAATCAAGAATCATACAATTTTTACTAATACACAAAGAAATATACATAAAACATACATATTGCTCCCATTGATAGGGCAGTAGCCATCACTGCAATTCAAACTAAATTTCGAGAATTCTAGAGGCAAAATCAAGCTTCGACTTCTTCATAAGAATTTTAGATCTATGTGTCTAGTTTACTATCCCATTAGAATCTCTCTAATTAGAGATCTATAACTTTAGTTATGCCCTAAACAAGTTTGATGCGTCCAATGGATCCTTTGACGGCTTTTCAACTCTAACCTTCTTTTCTCTACAATTCAACTCATATACATGGTTGAACCTCTTTAACATACTTCCACATCAATTACTAAGTTAACACAACATTTCATTCAATTTATACACTACAAGCACACACATAACAAGATTAAGCTTTTCCATAGCTCTTTGTGTGCAAAAATCCTCTTCACTCCTAGGCAATCTCCTTCATCCTCTCTTCTTGCTTAATTCTTCTTCTATGATCATAGTTTCACTTGTTAATCTCTATTTTGTCTCACTTAAACCAATTTCACAAAAATTAGAAACAAAGAAGAGGAGAGAAGAAATAATAGTAAAAGCTCACCCTTGAGTTGTTCTAGTTTCAAGTTACCTCTATAAAAATATTTTGAGTTACAAACAAGAGAGAGGGAGCTGTAAATGGAATGGAATGGCAATAAAACCAAATGAAAAAAAATACCGTGAATGGATTTTTCCTATAGTTAGCTGCCTCTTCCTCTCTAAATATTCACTTTCTACTTTATTCTAGAAAGATAGGTGACACTTTCTTATGTGGCCACAAGAGGAAGTTCCTCATTACTCCTTCAACAATTTTATTTTCTTGTTCTTATTTTACACTTATCAATTAATTCAATTTAGTCCCCACATTAAACTTCTTAATTATACAAATACATGTTAAATTATCAAATTACCAAATTGGCCTGTCTTTCCTCACAATACCCTTTATGTCCTTTTTCTTGTTTCTTTATTGCTCCAAATGTGCCATCAACATGCATTTCATTTTAGGGTACATGTCGAGCCCTTACAAATTTAGGAATAATTATTTATCATTTAAACAAAAATTAATTACTGAATATGACATGCATGGGTGAGTGCATATAAAATATTTTAGTTTGGTATCCAACACTAGGCAAATTTTGCTTAGTACGTAATTATTTGCTATGTGTAGGGTACAAGTATTAAAGGAGGCAATACAGGAGACAAATGTTTAGAAGAATTAGTTTTGGTGTCATATATATGTATAGCTTATGTAATAAAGATGGAAGTACTGGTATTATTTTCTTTTGGATATGTATAAATTCACCGTGTAAAAAAAGCTGGTATGTTATTAAGAGATTGTGCATGTATACAAGTTATGATAAACTCTTGTATATTGTGATATCATATGATATTGTGTTAGGTTGCTATGTTGAAAATTGAATGGTTTGTGATGAATTGGAGATTGCAATGGTTGATTTTATTATTTGGGAGTGTTAATTTGAAAATTTGCAAAATGATAAGTTAAGTTTGTAGTCGTGATGCTGGCAAAATTTTTATCAATGAAATAGTAAATCTTTACCAAATAAATAGTATTTTTTGTAAAAAAAGAGTAAAAATTAACATGTATAAATGAAATAAATGTTGCAGGAATGAATATTATGAAAAGAGAGTAAATTTAATAGCCAAATTCATGGGATAAATTAAAAGATCGTATAATTAATACCATCGACACATATCACATACCAGTGCTTGTCCTAAAATTCGAATACAGGGTGTTCAAGTATAGTACATTAATAATTGGTTAACCGTTAAATACAATCGGTTAATTATATTGAAAAGTTAAATGTATGTGGTCACCCCATAAATCATTAAAAAAAACTTGCATCCATATAATTAAAATATAAATTATAAATGTTTTAAACATGAAAAATACAAGTCACTAAAATTTGATGTCAATATAATAAAAAATTACATGAACGCTTTGTAAGACAATAAAAAATAATAATTTAACACTAATTTATCATTTATCAATATTGATTTTTTTTAGAGAAAAATGAATGACCTTTATTAAGAGAAAGATAAAAGACAAGGGAAATAACATCTCAGAACCTAATAGAATTGTACATCAAAAAAGCTATAATTAACTTATGAGTCTCATAATTATTAGTTATACTAATCCAAAAAAACTTAATATCTGGCCTACTAGTAAAAATAGTTTTACAATAAAAAATAACTGAACCAAATTTAGAAAAAATGATCTAAACAATTGGAAACTGCATAGTGAGTTCCTAGACATCAGTAAAAATATTGCCATTAGTTGGGAGATGACCTTCAATCCACTTTACGAAGGGCTAGAGCTTTTGCAACCCGTGAAGAAATAAGTAACTGATTTTCAGTGATTAAAATATAAAAAATACTCATATTTATATAAAGTAAAATGATAATAATTAATATGTAAAAGTTATCTATATATATATATATATAAAGAAAATAAAATTACCCATAAAAATCAGTTAATCAAACATTAAATCTCAAATCCAAATTCATTAACAATAACTTTTTAAAAGTAAAATCTGTGTCTGTATTTAATTGAATTGTTTAACTACATAGGTCGGTTTGGACTCAATTTGGAACTATCGGTTTAATGTTTTTTTATTTTTTTCCAGGTACTATAGGAATAACCATATATTTTCTCAATATCTTCAGAGCTGAATTCTCCATGGAAGTGCAGTGCATCGACAAAGCTTACGGAAATAGGCTTCTGCAAAGAAAGAAAAATCTGCATTCCAACGTTATGAACAGATCAATGTTAAAATAGTATTGAAGAATATGAAAATCGTATCTCTAAATCGCAAAATCCTAAGGACCAAACATAGTACCCTTTAATAATTGGTCGGAGAAGCAAGTGAGGGAATGGTTGGGACAGATTTTTGTGAAGGATGTCTAATCAAAGGAGGTGACCCACCTACTAATCTGGTTTTCCTCTTAGTTTTTTTTTTTTTTTTCAGTCATTATGGTTGTTGTTGTGTGTGTGTGTGTATATATATATATATACACGCACACTTATATATTTTTTTCCTTTTAATTTTAAGTGTAGGATCAGAATTTCACTTTTCAATCTGCAGTTAGGAATTTCACGTTTTTGGATAGTGATTGAACTTGTGCATGCATACACCAGATATGCAATGACAGAATCGTTTTATGGATTGATGTTTTATTTTTTTCAGCTTTAATTTTCTTGCTGTATAGCTATTAAAATCTATACTTGAATATCTCTCTTAGATTTACCGTGACTACTCTTAACTTCTTTAATTTTCTACCAATAAAATTTACAACTATATATGGGCTGTGACACGTAATAATTTTGCTATCATTTATTAATTCCGAATAGGGAGTGAATATTATCAAGTTAATTTTGAAACTGGTGGGTATAAGCATATATATGCATTTGGCCACACGTAATGATTGTTGTCACACTCAAGATTTGACGATTTCTGTCCCACGGTCGAATGCAAAGAAATATAAATGTGCATGATATTGATATATGTACATAAAAAGATATATTATATATCTAAAGAATAGTAATAACTTTTTTATGTACAATTTACCCAACGTCTCTATCAATCCATCTTTAAATAACAAAAGTGGGGAGAGAGAGAAAGAGCATCACCCCTTCAGTTCTACAGTTAACATTGCTTCATCTCTTATTTATTTAAATTCTACACTCAATATTATTACTTTTCATATAGAAATATATAAATATATAGAGAGAGAGTGTGTGTGTCTGTTTGAGCAGAAGTGGGACTTACAAGGCAGAGATTTGGGAGTGGAGCGTTAAAAGAAGATTAGAGAAGGGATTGTTAGACTGTTAGTGCTGTTGTTGGTACGCTATTCAATGCATCTTTCTGTACATTTCTTCTTCTTTTCTTTGTCTTCTTCTTTCCTAAACAAACCCTATTTCCAAACACTTCCCAACAATTCTTCCACCCAAAACCCTAACAATCCTTTCTTTTTATTTGAAGAAATTTATAACTACATGCCTGCTGGAATTTGAATTTGGATATCTCATAATCTTTAGTATTATTAAGTTAAAAAGTTTATTAATTTTTGTTTACAGATTTTTCTTTTACATTACAAATATACAAAACGCACAAAGTTTATAATTATTAAGATGATGATGTCGATAACAATTATTATTGTTTATTTTTTTAATTAAAGTGTTCGAAATTATTCATAAAGAATTATTTTAAATATAATTTCAAAAATATCAAATTAAACTGGTTAAGTAGAAGGTAAATACTTGTTTTTCACTACGAAGCAACACTACTTCTCTTAATCCCCTTAGAGACATATCGGCTGCTAAATCTGGTCCATGGTAAAATTGTTTATAAATTAAGCCAATAGCATATTGCTACCATGAAAAGAAATTATACAAATAATTATTGTGCAAATCATTTCTTTTTTCTTTTTTTTTTTTTGAACTTGACTTATACATGAAATGAATAAATAATTTGATGGATCATATTTAGATAAGAAATTTGTAATAGTAAAACTGAATTTAATGTACTAAAATATCTCGAATTTAAACTAATCATAATTTCCTCTTAAAAAAAAAACTCCTCTTACAAATATATCTCCCGCATGAAAGGAAAATTCGGATTTCACTATTTATCAGCCTTTTTCATCTTCACTCTTCTTATCAAACAAAACCCCAAAAACCTTTCTTCTCTCTCTCTCTCTCTCTCTCATATAACCACAACAAGCAAGCATGCAAACCCCATCCATGACCAACATATCATCCAGTGATCAAAGTGTTTGTATAGAAGGTGATGAGCAAGAAGACCAAGATTCTCTCTTTCTTTCTCTCAGACCTCCTGGCCAACACATCTCTAAGCAACCTAACTCTAATCGTCACTTCTCTTCCATTAACACCCCTCAAAATTGTACTGAAACTGGTGTAACCATTGCTCTCCATTTAGGTCCTCCCACTTCAACTCTAGCTACTCCCACTAACCCTAATGACCAAATTGGATCTCTTGTTGAAGGCCAGTACTGGATTCCCTCTCCCGCTCAAATCTTAGTCGGTCCGACACAGTTCTCTTGCTCTGTCTGCAACAAAACATTCAATAGATACAACAATATGCAGGTTAATTTCATTACTAATCCTCATTCTTTTTTTTCTTTTGCACTAAGACTCGACCAGTATCACTAAGCTAAAGCTTATTGGTGTAGTATTCTTTAATTTTACATTAATTACATGAATAGTTTTGTGGTTAAATTGATGATGTTTAGATGCATATGTGGGGGCATGGATCACAATATAGAAAAGGAGCAGAGTCATTAAGAGGAACAAAGGCAACATCTTCAATGTTAAGAATGCCATGTTATTGCTGTGCAGAAGGGTGCAAGAACAACATAGAGCATCCGAGATCAAAGCCACTGAAGGACTTCAGGACCTTACAGACGCATTACAAGAGAAAGCATGGGGCTAAGCCTTTTGGGTGCAGAAAATGCGGGAAGCCTTTCGCTGTTAGAGGAGATTGGCGAACCCACGAAAAGAATTGCGGTAAGCTTTGGTTTTGTATTTGTGGGTCTGATTTTAAGCACAAGAGATCCCTTAAAGACCATGTGCGTGCTTTCGGCGATGGCCATGCTCCACATACTGTGCAGACATGTGAATTTGACGAGGAAGAAGAAGATGATGATTGTGATGATCATAATGATGATGATCATCGAAATGTAAATCAAGGTCCAGCTTTCTTTAAACCAAAACATGCTTATTTTTAGGAGTTTAAGTGATAGTGATTAGGAATTTTCAGTGAGCACTTTTGTGTTCTTAGTGTGTAAGAGAAGATGAGGACAAACAGTATAGAGAAAGCCAAGGTTCTATGAGTGCAATTAATGTTGGAACTGCTAGTTCGATTTTTTAATTAATGAACCCTATTTCTTTGGTTCTTTTTTACCTTTTTTTTTTTGTTGTTGTTAACAATGCAATAAATATAAGAAAAAAAAATTATACTTCAAGAACTTGAAAATAGTAAAATAAAAATAATACCTCGAGTTTACTCAAAATTGGTAAAATTAGACTCAATATATACATGCTATAACATGATGAAAAGTTTAGGGATTTGGAAGTGCATGTTGGCTAATAAAAAAATGATGAAGAAGGGTGCGTGGTCAAGTAAGCAAGTTCAGCAAAGACTGAAGATAAGGGAAGAAATGAAGACATGAACAGTGTGAGTCACAGATTGTACTGTTCACAGCTCTGCAATTGCCACATATTTCTCACTGAGAGATAGAGAAATAATAAGCTTGTGTGAGCTTCGACTAGCACTACTAACACTTTGATCCAGGCACTTGTCAGAGACAGAGAGAGAGATTAATGAAGGACCACAGAGTAATAAGAAATTTTTACTGTTTTTAGGGTTTCACCCAAAGACCTCTCTTTTCCCCTTTTCAGAACTACTACAAACAGATACTACTATACAATTTTCGGACACTCTGTTACTGCCAGTTTTGTTTTAAACCCTAAATTAAAATTGGGACAAATGCATGCCCTACGCCCATATACTGTTTACTATCATCATCTTCATCATCAGACCTTTCTTTCTTTGGATTTTTGTTCTTCTCTTTCTTCTTCTTTTCTTTAAAATATGTGCTGCTGCCATGCATGCATTCTGATACTACACATTCTTTATACATATAAACTAAAGCATTAATTAATTACACCCTTAATTTATTTTAAAAAAAAAGAAAAAGAAAAAGTTGCCTGTTAATTAATTAATGTTATGGTGATTAGGGAGTTCCATTAAAATCTTGGACATGCTTTTATTATGATGATAAATTAATATAAAATAAATTATTCGTATCCGAATTTTAGGATTAACATATACTCTCTCCGTTTTTTTTTATCTGTCACTTTTGAGTTAAATTCATATTTTATTTATCTGTCACTTTTAAATTTTTAATGCAATTTAATTTGTTTCTTCAATTGATTTTTCTTTTCCAATAAAGTTAGAATCAATCAGATTTGATAATTTAATATTGATTACGTAATTTAATACTAAATTTAAGCTTATTTATTATTTTTTTAATCTTAATAAAAATAATAAAAGTGACTAATAAAAAAAACGGATTGAGTAATATATATGTATCATTCCTTAGAAATGGTGGAAATTCTTAAAAAGGCATTATATGCAAAGTAATAAAAAGCACTGAAAGAGATATATGAAAGGCTAGTAATGATATATATGTGTGTCTTTACCAAGTATGCCCTAAGACAGCCTTGCTGGTTCATAAACTGCAGGAAGTTCATGTCTCCTATTCAAGGATTCAAAACCTGTGACCCTCTGGCCCAGTTTATTTTGTTGCTATCTGTTCATCTTCTAGCCACAAACCAAGCCCTAATCATTCCAGAGTTCAAATTTATCTCCAGGGGCGGACTCAGTATTGAACATTAAGATATCTTAAATGTGGGGGAGGGCAAAATTCAAATTTGTATCGGATGAAAATATGAACTATTCCCAGCCAAAAAAAATTAAGAAAATTTACTGTGTTGATTTTGTTCTTGATGGAATTAATAAGTCTGACCCTCTTGCATCATGGATGAATAGTACGAGAAAACCATTCTTGATAAAAGAAATGGAAGGTTTGAAGGAGCATGTGTTCTAACAAATTTATTGTTTGGCGAAATGAATAATATACGTATATATGTATGTGAAGCTATAAAAGAGGTCTTGGATGCAAGTACATAAAATACAATGTGATACTGCCATAAAAGAGCTGCCCAGACTCAGAAAGTTCCAGCTAAGACCTGCCATAGTTTTTGGTCCATTGCTTTTGGAGTTCATTTGCAAATTGTGCTTCCTACTCTTCACAAATTTCCTTTTCTTTCGTTAACTATATTCTTAAGTTTATCAAAGTGATGCTTGGAAAATTTTTATTTAAACCCGATCTATAAATCTTTCATGAACCAATCTAATATTATATATATAAGTAGGGTTAGCAACCATCTACCTATTAGTTTTTAAATTTTTTTCAATTTTACACGTTAATCTCATATTGGTTTAATTTATAAATTTGTTCATAAATTCAATTTAAAAAGACGCAAATTTTTTGCGATGGCATTATAAAAAATTGCTTTATTTGGAAAGTTAAAAGATAAAATTGCTCAATTTCACAAAGCATTGGATAAAACAATCAGGACATGCCATTCATTAATTGTTTGTATAGTTATTTCCCTTTGCCATGCAAATAAACCTTCTCTAAAAAAGACATTTTCGCTCCATTGTCTGAATTTAAAGGCAATTTTAAAAAGATTTTCAGAGAGATAAAATTATATTTATTTCATAAAATTTGAAAACAAAAATCAACATTAACCCTCCGTATAACTGATATCAAAGAAAAAAAAAATTAGATGACTTGCGATATTATAATTTGGCATTAAAAAAAATTATAATGCATTTTTTTCCAGTATATAAAAGAAACTTAAAGTGGTCCTTTAGAGTATGCTACTTAATTATCATGTCAGCTGAGGGATCTAGCTTGAGTGCCTCGGCTTACCTTGTCACTGGAATTAATTTTCTTTTTTTCTTTTTGGGAATAGTCATTGAAAATATTATTCTATCCGAAAAGGAAAAAAGAATTGCAGCTAAACAACCTTGATTGATGAGTATATTTAGCAAGATTTGAAAATGTTAATGATACATTGACTGGAAAAATTATAGAGACTACATTCGCATGTCTGAATTTTGCCTTATTTAAGAAAACTACAAACAGACTTTAAGAAAATTATTATTCCACTACTTTGAAGAAAATTACAAACTTTTTTCTATTATAAGTAATAAAATACAAAATTTTATCGTAGAAAAAGAGATCGCCGGCAAAAAAAAAGAGGCTTTAATGACCTATAAAAAAAAGAAAACTAGCCCGGTCCTGTCAGGCTTTTGTGTTCCAATGCCTAAGTTAGCTATTGAAATGTAGAGAGAAAGTTCAATAGAGAGAGAAAGAGTATAAAGAGTTAGAGAAAGAGAGCTCTCATTGTTATGTATGTACCTGTCATATTTATAGCTTTGAGTGTTGGGCTTTTTGGGCCTATGATCTTAGACCTCTTCGTGGACCTTTAATGAGCCGCTCCTATAATAAATTTTATTTTGGATATTATCATTAGTCCCTCTCCACGAAATTCGATCTTTGAGATCGAATGCTAGATACATTGATCGGGATGTAACATCGATCAGAATTAAATAGAGTCATCCGTCTTTGGATGACTGGGATAGATGCATCAATCGGGATGTGATGTCGATTGAAAATTTTGCAATTTAATCCTGCAAATACAAAATTATAAATATTTACTAACCCGCTTTGTTGTTGCTTATGTTATCTGCGAGATTTTTCAAAACCGTTGGCGATGGATGAGAATTTCTCAAGGTATTTTCACGCCTTTTTCGATCCGATCTGCTCTTGGCGGTTGGTGTTCATCCGATCCGCTCTTGGCGATTGGTTTTCATTCGATCCGCTCTTGGCGGTGGTAAACATCCCATCCGATCGGAATAGAATACATCGGTTGAAATTTTTCATCGACCGGAATAAAAAATAATCATTCGAAATTTTCATCGATCGGAATAAATAAAAGATCATCGGTCGGGATTTTCCATTGACCAAAATAAAGATCATCGGTTGGGATTTTCCATCGACCGAAATAAAGATCATCGATCGGAATTTTTCGTCAACCGAAATAAAAATTATCGGTCGAAATTTTCCATCAATCGGAATAAGATCATCGGTCGGGATTTTCCATCAATCGAAATAAAGATCATCAGTCGGGATTTTTCATCGACCGAAATAAAAAATTATTGGTCGGGATTTTTATCGACCGGAATAAAATACATCGATCGGAATTTTTCATCGATCGAAATTAATAATTTTATCAGTAGGCTAAATTTTTAAGTTGCCACATCCATATAAATGAAAAGATATTGGCCAAATGCATAGTCATCAACGTGGGGTAATTTGCATTTTATGTTGGCCAAATGCCTTACATTAGATACAATTACAATGGAGAACAAATAACTTTAAAAAGTTTGATGAGAAGAAATAAAGGTTTGGAATGCGTACCTTATATTAGGATAAAAACTCTCAAAGCTTGGTGTCATTCAAGAGTTAAAGGTTTGGTGGGCAAACCTCCACCTATCATTTCTTCAAGATGAGGTGGGGATAAGATTGGCTTCTTTTACCCAAATTTGCTCTTGAGTTTTAGTTTTATTAGGTTGGTCAATAAAGATCCAACTTTATTCTTCTAGTCCCCTCAAATCCTCGATCCTCCATGTAGTTTCACCGTCCCCGATCCTCCATGACTTTTGAGCGGTCACCATGATCAAGTCCGCTCTCATTTTTTACAGAGGAGGCGACAACAACACCATATATATATATATATATATCCCGATCCATCAATTGGACATGTGCTTGTTGATCGGTTTGGATACGTTTATTGATCAGTCTAGGTGTGCATGTCGATCGGTTGTAGTAAATTTACAATCGGGATATTTATGAGGCTGCAAACTTTCGGTCGGCTGCTGCAATTTTGGTGGCTGCAATAATTTCGTATAAAAAATTGCTGGCAGCGAAATGAAGCTTTATGCTTTTATCTCTCTTTTTTTTTGTGGGTGGATTGGCAGTGCATCTTCAGTTTAGGAAAGCATCCCATAAAGCAGCTTTTCTCGGTGCTGCCATCATCAGTTTCTCCACTTTGTAGACATTTTTATGGGCTGATTTATCATTAATTGATATCGACAAATTCCCATCTTGTATGAGCTTTGAAAGAACCAATCCATCCTAGTTTATCTTTTGCGAATGAGAGAATTGATGAACTAGTTGAATTTGCAAATAAAGCTTCAAAAATCTCCAAGTGGCCGTGGTTTTGGAGTCCTATCTTGGTGGCATCTCACCCATTTTACGAGAGTGAATGATAGCAAAAAGAGAGCAAGATCTCAATAAGTTGTGAATTTCCTGCGTCTAAACTTTAAATAAAAAGGTTATGTACAGAGTACAAAGGCACGGATGCTTCCAACCATTATTTGCAGGATATGAAGGCAAGAGAATTTCCTGCATTTCTCAACATACAGATGCATTTTAATGCATTTTCCCTTATATTTGAAAACAATAATGACAACTTCCCACAACCAAAACTTGCATTGCTTAAAACATATCAGTTTAATTGAAAATAACGTCACTTTTCAAACATCAAAAAGTGTGAAACAATGATTTGGTTCACGCGTGAATGCAATTTCTCAAGATTGACGGTTTGTCAGTTAGCATAGGATATTAAATAAGCCAACAAACCACTCTTACATATTGCAAAACTTACGGTGGTTGGAGAGAACTTATAATGGTTGGAGAAAAGGTAACACTGTTCTCTGAGTTGCTATTTAATAACAGCATCACCGTTCTCTGGGTTGCCATCTCAAATAGGGAGATCGTTGGTAATAAAATGCGGGGAGGAAGCAAAGCCGATTGGAAGCAAGGCTGTAGATTTCGATCGGTGAAACAGCTCCCGATCGGTGAGGCAAGCTTCTGATCTATGAGGCAAAACTCTGATCGGTGAGGCAAGCTTTTGATCTATGAGGCAAAACTCCGATTGGTGATCTGGATGTGCATACAGGGAGGAAGCAAGGCCAAGGCTACAAATTTCAATCGGTGAAATAGATGCCTACATGTGCATGCTGATCTATCTTTGGCCTGCTTTCTCATACTTTGCCTGAAGAAAGCTATTTTTTATTTTCTTCTTTTGGTGGTCGCTGCGAAATCTGTGTTTTTTTTGTCGTACTCTGGGAAGCCCACTGCCTCATCGGTTATTGGTCTCCTTGGAGCCTGACTGGAGTTGTTTGAAATTTTTCTTAGCTTGATCATATCATCCAACGAAAGTTCTCGCAATTTTTGGTTCTCAGATCTCTGTTGTTTGTCCCTCCCTCCTTTTTTTTTTAGATCTGAGCCTTCTTCGCGAAACCTATTGCTCAAAACTTTTAGATCTAAACTTTCTCATGGAATCAAGCTGAAGATCTTTAGATTTAGGCTTTTTCTGTGGAATCAAGCTCAAGATCTTTCAGATCTAGGCTTTGGTAAGATAATTTCTTCACTCCATTTTCAAGCCTCGGGTTTTGACTGTTGCTGGATCTTAGCGATGGACTGAATCGGAGAGTGATTTTCACCATTAACTTATAAAAAAGAACAGTAGATCTGGAGCTTGAAATCAAAATTTTCGGGCTGAATAGCTCAGTTTCGGTGTCATCTTTCAACGAAAGTATCAAATAATAAAACACAAAATTTTACCGTAGAAATAGAGATCATCGGCCATAGAAAAAAAGGCTTTAATGACCTGCAAAAAAGAAAGACTAGTCCGATCCTGCCGAACTTTTGTGTTTCGATGCCTAAGTTAACTATCGAAGTATGGAGAGAAAATTTAATAGAGAGAGAGTATGAAGAGTTAGAGAGAGAGAGCTCTCATTATTATGTGTGTACATGTCATATTTATACCTTTGAGTGTTAGACTTTTTGGACCTCTGATCTTAAACTTTTTCGTGGGCCTTTAATGAGCCGGTCCTATAGTAAATTTTATTTTGAATATTATCAATAAGAATTGACTCCAAATAGAAATTGATGTTAAATTGTACGCAATTTGATTATAGTCTAATGGAAAGTTCCGAATAGAAAATTACTTTAATATTAGTATGTATTGTTTCCAATTCACAGAGTTGGAATAGCTTTTGAAACGATTTAAAATTACGACGGAATTGGATATGCTGATTTTCTATGCTCATCCAAAATCAAGAATTTTCCATTCTTGATTATACTCCAGGAAGTAACAAACGCAGTATTTTGATACACAAAAGCTACATCGATAGCTATTCAGAGAGGATTGCCAACTAGAGAAGCTTGCTACAAGAAAAATGACTTGCTTAAAAATAAGCCAAAAAGAAGCATTTATTACTTATTGGCCTTTTCGAGTCACACGTTGAATTTTTATTTTTTTACTTATTTACGTGAAGTTCAATAATAAATTTTATTTTACGCGCCTTTATTATATGCATTTCAACTTTAATTTAATATATTATTGTTGATATTCTCATCATTTTGAGATTGAAATACTAATTGACAATGTGATTAACTTAAAATTGATAAATATATATATATATATATATATATATATATATATATATATATATATATATATATATATATATATATATATATATATATATATATATATATATATATAAGCACGCCAAATTGAATTGCAAATACAAATAATAAACACATGCCAAAGAAAACATATAATTTAATTTTACGTTTTTCGTCCATTAAGAGCTTAATACGCCAAAAAAAAAAATGCAAAGACTCAATATTGCAAAATAAATATTTAAGAGGCTAATAAAAAAAAAAGGTTCAAGAATTAGAGGTGACAAATGTACAAGTTGAACGAATTTGGATTGAATTATAAATAGATGGATCATAAATGGATAAAAAAATATAGATCAATATCTAAATAGATTGAACGAATTTAGACCGACTCATGGGTTTAATGCATGTTGATTCATTTTTCATTTGATCATCCATCTTTATTTTATTTTTTTACCAAAATTATTTCAAAAATTTCAAAATATTATAATTAAAATGTTTTAAAATTTTGAATCAATCGGAATTCGTTTCGATAGGTTTCAGGACACCGAAATATTTTCGGCTAGTTCAAAAATCCTAAAATTTTAAAAGTGTCCAAAATTTTATTTTTCACTTCTGAAAAATAATCTTCATTATTCTAAGAGTTTTCATCCAATCAGAATAATTTTCGAAAGTCCATAAAATACTTTCAAGCCGGTCAAAATCAGTTTGATCCATTTTCGGTCCCTTAACTTATTTTTGTTTTTGACTTTTAAAAAACTATTTGACCTCAATTTCAGTTCAAATTATACCACCGAATTCATCATGAATTGTACTTTCTAATGGCGACATAAAATTTTTTGGATCTCGGTGGATCCAAAATGGTATTATTCACCGTCAACATTACTATTTACCATCGAAAAATACTATTTATATCGATAGTGGTTTCATGGCATTACAGGCAACAAGGATGAAAGAGACGGACAATTTTAAGAGAAATAAGAAAAACTAGACTGAATAAAAAAAGAAGAGACCTATTGAGCGCCTTGTATCAAATCCAATGGTTAGGGAATTAAATGGATCATTTTTATTTTTGACTTTTAGAAAACTATTTGACCTCAATTTCAATTTAAATTATACCACCAAATTCATCATGAATTCCATATACTTTGACGAAATAAAATTTTTTGAATCTCAATGAATCCGAATTGGTATTATTCACCCTTGACGTCACTATTTACCATCAGAAAATACTATTCATGTCAGTAATAATTCCAAAACATTATAGGCAACGAGGGTAAAAAAAACAAACGATTTTGAAAAAGAGAGAAGGAGAAAAACTAAACTGAATGAAAAAAAGAAAGATCCATTCATCTTGTATTAGATCCAATAGGTTAGAAAATTAGATGGATCATTTCTAAATTGGCTTAATAGATATTTTTGTAAGTTGAATTAAATTTGAATCACTTTTTTTTGGATAAATTTGTACATAATTTTAAATTTAGACCAATTTTGATAGGCTTATTAGGGATCTATAGATGCATTTTGCCTTTAAAATGATAATAATAATAATAATAATAATAATAATAATAATAATAATAATAATAGTAATAATAATTTATTTCGTACACTACGCATTAAGACACTCTTGAAATCAAGATTGTGCCCTTGCCAACCTCGACTAAATTTAAACATTACCGGAAGCCACTTATATGGGAAAAAAATATGACAATTAACATTATTTCAGCATTTTGTCAAAATTTCTGCACCAGTTCTCGTAATTAAAATGGTATGTTCAAATTGTGCAGCAGGGCCGCCATCAGCTGTCAAAGTTGTCCAGTTGTCTGGCCATGTTACACTCTCGATACTTCCCATCGTAAGAATTGGTTCTGCAATCAACACGTTAAAATAAATTGCGGTAATCCATTCTAAAAATTAATTCGACTACAGCCTATTTAATTTTTTTTTTTTTTTTAAAGGGAGCTTGTACAAAAAGGTATTAGCATTTTGTTGCCAACAAAAGTAAAAGATTCAAAAATGCTACATTTACAGCTGACAAAATGAATAGAAATGCTTCAAAACAGAGAGAAATGAGCTTACCAATGGTAAATGTTTGACCTTCAACCATTGTTCCAGGCATCTCATTCCCTGGCAGATAATTGGCGATCACATATCGAGGTATTTTAGAATGACAATTTACATGCAATAGTAGCATATCAAAACAACTATGAGCAAGTAGCAGAAAGAAGCTCTGCATACACATTAAAAAAACAATAATAAAAAAATAAAGCTAAAAAAAGAAAATAACCACCATGTTTATTGACAATTCACTATTTTGAATTTTGGAGGCCGCTATTGGATTTATTATAGTTTTAATCTTTTATTAACTTAAAAAGCAAACGGCAAATTATCAGAACATTCGAGAGAGAGAGAGAGAGAGAGAAGAACATATTGGAGGTTTCAAATGGCTCAAAAACTAAAAAATGAGGACTAAAGCATGATTTAATTAACTTCTGACTATATAATCGAGATTACATAACGCACTGACGGAAATGACGGAAACTGTTTCCATCGTACACGCTGAATCATCATAACTTAAGCTCCACTGTCAAATATATATAAAAAAAATTAAGAAATGACAAATATTAGAATCAGGAGATACTTACGGTGATGCAATATTATTGGTTCAGAGTGAAATACAGTCCCAACACCATGCCCAACAAAACGCTCTACCACACCATAGCCATATTTTTCAGCATGTTCACTGAGAAAAACCAATTATAATATTCAAAGACATTGAAATTGCAGAATTACAAAGAAATAAAATCAAACAAAGTACAGCACTCAGCTATTAACTCCTGAAGCAGAAGCATAACATGCAACATTGATTTGGCCATTAAGAAAGAAATAGTTGTGCTACAGACCCCAAAAGGAGATTCTTTCTCATCAGGAATGAATTGTTGGAATATTATTTCTTCTGATTTCACTAGATATACTAAAAGGAAAAAATTTTAGGGCTCTTCAAAAAATTAAATATCCTTAAGGTTCCACGTAAAGCATGCAGGGATGATAAAGAAACAGATAGCTTACTTTATATATGTTATCTACCTATGGAAAAAGGATCTGCCCCTCTTCAATAGCTTAAGAATTATGTATATCGATAAAACTCCTAACCCTCAAAGGAAACTTCACATAAGTGGAGCTGCCAGCTAATCATCATCTTATTCACCACTAAAGATTCCAAAGATGAGATGTCAAGATTATGATATACTTCCTCGGTCAAAGTAAAATTGCTTCTTCCCAACCCAAAAGGGCAAGATATCATAAGGGAAAGAGAGGCAATACCTAATTCTTTTTCCTATTTTCTTGAAACTAGCACCATCCTTGCAAACAGCTATCCCTTTTTCCATGCACTCTTCCGTCACCTGTCACAAAAGGTAATCATGAAGCTAGAAATTTATAATAAAATTATAGTCCAGGATAAGCAACATTTAAAATTTATCATATTATCTCCAAGGAGTGAAAAATGGAAGTAAAAACACCAAAAGAAACCATTAACTTGTACTAGCATAATATTTTACCTTAACAAGACGCTTGAGCGAATCACTAACATTCCCACATAGAAATGTCTTTGATGTGTCACCATGATATCCCTGAGAGCAAAAGGAAGCATATGATCATAGAGAAAATCATCTACACATTCTTCCTATGTCATTGTGTTTTTATGATACAACCATGTTTAGAGGATACTGACATTCAATTCAGCTCAATTAATAAAACATCCCAAACAAATTTACACTAGTTACATGAATGATTTTCTTCCACTATGCCTGGTCGACATTAACACCAAGGAACTTGTACATTCAGAGAAGAATTCAAAAGCAAATGTTTACAGGATAAAGCTAAAATGATTGAACATAATCATATTCCTACATTTTGGATAGTAGAGAATTTGCTGAATAATGTTTAAATAATATTTCCTTCAAATATTTGTTAATTCTTGAATCACTCCGCTAGAATTGTCAAATGATGTGCCTTGAATCTTTTACTCTAGCTTTTTTTCCTTTGTAACAAAAAGCTATTGCACCATTTATTAAGAGCAGCAAATGTTGAATTGAATAAGTGAGTAGCAAATATTGAATTGAATTTTTTGGACTATTAGCAATTGTTGAAACCTCTCTTCATCACATTTCAAAGCCACCAAATTTTACATTGAATTTGGTGGCACAAGTTGCAGAATTTGTGCCTATAAAAGGACAAGCTCTCTTGGAATTTTGAAGATCAAAAAATTGAGAGAGCATTGTGAAGAGAGTGTAGTGAGTGGTATAGTTAATTATTCTAGTAAATATAGAGGTAAAATCAAACCTCTTTTAAGAGAGTATTTGTGAGAGCGGGTGTAATTGGATTTGAGTGTTACTTCACTTGTATTTTTGTTTATCTCATATAGTAAATTTATTGTTCCTCTTCTCTCGTTGATGTAGGCATATTGCTGAACCATGAAAATTTTGTGTGTATTTTTCTTTAGTCCCTATGCATTGGCTATTTCTTCATTTTCTGTCGCCATTAAAATTAATGTAAAAAATAGCCCTTCGATCCTAACAAATTGGTATCAGAGCGAAGTTTCACTCAAGAGTTGGTGAATAGTGTCATTGCATTAAGGTTGCATGGTGCGGTTGCTTTAATTTGAAAAACTTCAATTCAGTCCTCTTACTTTTTTCAAATTTATAGTTTGGTCCGCGTGTAACATTATAGCAGCGTCAACATTGCAGCTGTGACAGTACCAACATTACTATGGCAATTACAAGATTTGATATTGAAAAATTTGATCATAACACAATTTTCTCTTTGTGAAAGATTAAGATGTGTGCCATCTTAATTCATAATAGGCTTGAGAAAGCTTTATTGGGTAAGAATAACATGCCAGAGCCAATGTCTAAAGAGAAGAAGGAGATCATTAACAGGGCAATTTCTACAATTCAGCTTTATTTGTCTAATGAAGTTCTTCAGGAGGTCGTCAATGAAGATACAGCAGCTGGCTTGTGACAGAAGTTGGAGTCCTTGTATATATCCAAAACCCTGACCGACGAGCTATACCACATGACACGGTTCTACACATTTCAGATGTAGGAAAATACTCATATTAAAACCTATCTTGAAGAATACACATCAATTTTAGTAAGTTTAGAAAATGTTATTGCTAAAGTTGATGAAAATGTTGTTCTAATATTGTTGTGCTCACTACCACAATCACATAAAAGTTTTAGAGACAATGATTTATGGAAAGGATAGTGTGTCTTTGACAGAGGTTAAGATAGCTTTACTCTCTAAAATTATAATTGATAAAGGAACTGTCGGTACTAAGGATGATAATCTAACAGAGGACCTTATTACCGATTCTCTACATATGAATCTGTTGCATGTGGAGTTATTTTGATGGGCAACGATGCACTTGCAATGTTATTAGCAAGGGTATAATCCAAATCAAGATGCATGATGGCATGGTACGAATATTGACAGACGTTCGTCATATTCCTGATTTGAAGAAGAATCTCGTCTATTTGGACACCCTTGATGCTGCTGGGTGCAAATATAGCTAAAGGTGGAATCATGAAAATTAGCAAAGGTGCTCTAGTGTTGATGAAGGCTCAATAGGTTGGAAGTCTTTATGTCTTGCAAGGAGCCACAGTTACAGGAGCTACTGCTGCAATTTCTACTCCATTGTCTAAAACCAACACCACTAAACTATGGCATATGAGGCTAGGCCATGAGTGAGAAAGGCTTGACCCTGTTAAGTAAATAAGAGTCTTTTATGTGGACAAAATACTGACAATCTTGATTTTTGCGAGCACTGTATTTTCGAAGAGCAAAAATGGGTCAGTTTCAACAATGGTACCCACACAACCAAAGGTACTTTGGATTACATCCATTCTGATCTTTGGGGACCATCACAAGTTCCATCTAAAGGTAGTGCTAGATACATGTTTATGTTCATCAAAGACTTCTCGAGGAAGGTTTGGGTTTACTTTCTTAAAAACAAGGATCAAGTGTTTTTCACATTCAAGCAGTGAAAAACCATGATAGAAAAGCAGACAGGAAGGCAAATAAAAAGGCTGAGAACAGATAATGACTTGGAGTTTTGTGCTAATAAGTTCAATGACTTCTGCAAAAATGAAAGCATTGTAAGGCAGTACACAGTTCGAATAACACCCCAACACAATGGAGTTGTTGAACGCATGAATCGAACCCTTATTGAGAGAGCACGATATATGCTTTCAAATGTTGGATCACCAAAGAGTTTCTAGACAGAAGCTGTTTCTATAGCTTGCTATTTAGTGAATCCTTCTCCGTCAGCTCCAATTGGCTTCAAGACTCCAGAGGAAGTTTGGTCTAACAAATCTGCAAATTATTCAAATTTGAAAATCTTTGGTTGCCCAGCATACATGCACGTCAATGATGGCAAGTTAGCACTAAGAGCCAAAAAGTGTATTTTTTAGGATATCCATCAGGGATAAAATGATATAAATTTTGGTATCCCAAATCATCCAAAGTTACAATCAGCAGAGATATTACATTTGATGAAGGTTCCATGCTTCAATCAAAAAATAAAGTCATGGTACCTTGCAGCTCTGACAAGCATGAGGAGGCAAATCAGAGATAGAAGATGGATGTTGAAGACTATCCTGCTCAGCAAGACTTTACCTCACAATCAAATTCACTACCATCCAGCTCTCAGCAAAGTGATTCAGAGCCTAACTCAATTAAACAAGAGTAATCATACTCTATTGCCAAAGGTAGAGAAAGGAGAGAGATAAGAAAGCCAATAAGATATAACAACTATGCAAACTTGGTGGCTTATGCTTTGTCAACAGCTGAGGATATCAACAATGTTGGAGAGCCTTCCACATATTCAGAAGTCATTTCAGGAGCCAGCTCAAATAAATGGTTGGCAACTATACAGGAAGAAATGGAATCCTTGCATAAGAATGGCACTTGGAAGTTCGTTAGACCACCAAAGGGAAAGAAGATTATCAACTACAAATGGGTCTCTAAGAAAAAGGAAGGCACCCTGGGCGTTGAAGAAGCAAGATACAAAGCTCGCTTAATTGCGAAAGGGTACAATCAAGTACGAGATGTGGATTTCAATGATATCTTCTCACAAGTTGTGAAACACCGTTCCATTCACATGCTGCTTGCTTTTGTGGCTAAATATGACTTAGAATTGGAACAGTTAGATATCAAAACTGTTTTTCTACATGGTGACCTTGAAAAGCAAATCTAAATGCAACAACCTGAAAACTTCAAGGTTGAAGGCAAGGAGGACCCATGTTTGCTAAAAAAATCTCTGTACGGCCTTTAACAGTCACCCAGGCAATGATATAAGAGATTTAACTCCTTCATGACCTGTAATGATTTTTTAAGAAGTAACTATAACAATTGTGTTTACTTCAGAAGGTTAATTGATGGATCATTCATAGATTTATTGTTATATGTTGATTGCCGCAAAGAATACTTCTAAGTTAAGAACATCAGATGTGGACTCATTTTCAACAACACTAGCTTCGGCAGATTGGTCCCTTCTTTCTCCATTTGATTGCTTATTTTTCAATTTCTAACAATCAGCTTTAATCTACCCCTTTTTTACAACAATAGTTACATATCAAGTTTTTATTTCTAAATTTTAACCTAGACCTGCTACTACCTAAACTCTTATTTTTAGGCCTTCCTCTAGCAATAAGGCCTTGTGCTAGATTATCATCCTTACTACCGATGATTCCTTTATCAATTATAATTTTAGAGAGTAAAGCTGTGTTAACCTCTACCAAAGACAATATCTTTTCCATAAAGTATTGTGTGTCTAAGATTTTTATGTGATTGTGGTAGTGAACACAATAATTTCATAGCAGTATTTTCATCATCGACTTTAACACCAACATTTTCTAAACTTACTAAAATTGGTGTATATTCTTTAAAATAGCTTTTAATAGGAGTACCTTCTTACATTTAAAATGTGTAGAACCGTGTCATGTGGTATAGCTTGTCAGTCAGGGTTTTAGACCTGTATAAGGACTCCAACTTCTGCCATAAGCCAACTGCTGTATCTTCATTGATGATCTCCTGAAAAATTTCATTAGACAAACAGAGCTGAATTGTAGAAACTGCCCAGTTAATGATCTCCTCCTCCTCTTCAAGCATTGACTCTGGCATGTTATTATTTTCCAATAAAGCTTTCTCAAGCCTATTCTGAATTAAGATGTCACGAATCTTAATCTTTCACAAAGAGAAATTTGTGTTACGATTAAATTTCTCAATATCAAATCTTATAGTTGCCATTGTAACGTTGGTACTATCACAACTACAATATTAACGTTGCTACGGTGTTACATGTGGACCAAACTATAAATTTGAAAAAAGTAAAGAGGACTAAATTGAACTTTTTTAAATTATAGCAGTCGCACCATGCAACCTTAATGCAATGACATTATTCACCAACATTGGAAGATGAGAATCTGGCTTTGATGTTGTTGGGATCCCTTCCTAAAGAGTCTGAGTTTTTTGAAACGACTCTACATCATGAAAAGGCTGTTGTGTCTCTCAGTGAAATTTGTGTTACCTTGTACAGTTATAAACTGAGAAAGAAGGACAAGAACGAAAGCACAAGTGGAGCTACAGAAGCTCTAGTAGTGAGAGGTCATTCACAGAGCCAGATTGAAGGAAAGAAAGGGAGATCGAAGTCGAAGCCCAAATTGGGCAAAGATGAATGTGCCTTTTGTCCGCAAAAAGGGCATTGGAAGAAGGATTGTCCTAAACTAAAGAATAAAGGCAAACCTGATAAGGGAAAGGCTATTGTAGATTCAAATGTAGCTAAGTGTAACGATGAAGACTCAAATTTCTCACTTGTTGTTATGCCGTCAACTAGTTATTCTAGTGTATGGCTGCTTGATTCAGGCTGTAATCATCATTTGTATCCCAATCAGTATTAGTTTTATGAATTTAGAGAACTAGAAGATGGAGTTGTTTATACAGCAAATGATTTCCCTTTCACCACACATGGGAGTGGTTCTATTCGTTTGAAAAACCATGATAGATCAATCAAAATCTTAACAGATGTTCATTATATGCTCAGTTTGTCAAAGAATCTCATTTTTGTGGGGGATCGAGAAGAAAGGGTCTCAAAGTGGAAGCAGAATATGGAGTGATAAAGATAATTTCTGATGCACTTGTGGTGTTAAAGGGAGTTCGGTAGTGGTGATAGTAGTTTAGCTGGCTATGTCGACTTAGACTATGCAAGAGATCTCACAAAAGGAGATCTTTGACAGGCCACGTGTTTACTTTTGAAAACAGCGTTGTCAGTTAAAAATCTACATTACAATCTACAGTTGCATTGTCTACAACAGAAGCTAAGTACATGGCAATAACTAAGGCTGTCAAAGAGGCTATTTGGTTAAGGGGTTTATACAATGAGCCCAATTCAGATCATCAAATAACAGTTGTCTTCTGTGATAGTCAACGTGCAATACATCTAACCAAAGACCAAATGTTTCATGAAAAAACAAAGCATATTGATATTAGGTACCATTTTATTCGTAATATTATCACACAAGGAAATGTTATAGTTAAAAAGATTGGTACTACAGACAACCCAACTGATATGTTAATAAAGTCTCTTTCCACTACCAAGTTCAAGCATTGCTTGGACTTGATTTGCATATATAGCACTTAAACTACTTATTTAGAGAAGATGGAGTTAAATTTACTATTGATAAAATTCAAGTTAAGGTGGAGATTTGTCAAATGACGTGCCTTGAATTTTTGACTTTAGCTTTTTCCTTTGTCAAAGAAAGCTGTTGAACCATTTATTAGTAGCAGCAAATGTTGAATTGAATTTTTTGAACTAGTAGCATTTGTTTAAATATCTCTTCATCACATTTCAAAGCAACCGAATTTTGCATTGAATTTGGTGGCTAGCGATGATCGCGGGGCAGGGCAGGGGCGGAGAGTGCCTCCCCACCTACTACCCCGCGCAATAGCGGGGCGGGGACTGATAGTATTTCGGGAAAAAAATTCCCCCCGTCCCCTCATAAAAAATATTTTTATTTTTTAAAAAAAATTAATTATAACTAAAAATATAATATTTAATAATTAATTATAATTGAAATATAATATTTAATAATTAAAAATATAAATTCAATTACAAATCAAACTAATATAAATTTTAACAATTGATAAAATTAAAATTAAATATAATTTAAAATTAAAATATATAAATATAATTAAATTTCAGGGGCGAAAAAATTTCAGGACGAAAACCACAATTCCCGTTCCCTCTTCGAATTCTAAGTTGGGGAATACTTTTTCCTCATCTCCGTCCCCACGGGGGAATTTTTCGGAAATTTTTCAGCCCATTCGGGGTGGTTCCCCACCGGGAACAGGAATTCCCCACCCCGTGATCATCCCTATTGGTGGCACAAGTTGTAGAATTGTGCCCATAAAAGAAGAAACTCTCTTGGTATTTTGAAGACTAGAAAATAGAGAGTGTTGTGTACAGTGATATAGTTAATTGCCCTATTCAATATAGAAGTAAAATCTAACATCTTTTAAGAGAGTATTTGTGAGAGTGGGTGTAATTGGATTTTAGGTTTGAGTGTTACTGCACTTTTAATTTATTTATCTCATATAGTGAATTTATTGCTTCTCTTCTCCCATAAATATAGACATATTGCTGAATCACGTAAATTTCATGTGTATTTTTCTTTAATTCCTATATTTTGACTATTTCTTAGTTTTGTGTCGCAATTAAAATTACTGTCAAAATAGCCCCTTGATCCTAACAAATTGATTCAATGCAAGGGGTCCAATGTTCAATGCACTTGCATAGACCTTTTTGGTACTGGAATAGCCTCAAACAAAGATCTATATAACAAAATAACGATGCTCCGACCAATGATACTGTGCTATGCATTGCATAACGATGCTGAGTTTGATGATTTTCTTCCTCATCTGATATGGCAACATAAATCAAACACAATTCTGAAAGCAAAATGTAAAACAAATCCTGTATCAAAATGCATGCAACAATTTTTGTCCTGCAGATTCCTATTAGCACCGTGTTTCCCTTTTCAGCAGCTGTAGTCTAACATGAATTGCAGTCTTGCAGTTTCCATATGGCTTCAAGTGCAGTTCAAAACAAGAAAAAGAGGGTTTTTTTTTTTTGTTAAAAAAAATCAGTCACTTTGGCAAGCCACAAGATGCAAACTAGAGCAATACCAGCATTACCCTCTCACTCTATCTAAAACAATAAAATTTAGATACCAGAGGTGCATTCCAAATGAATGCATGGATGACACATAATGATTTGTCTTCCAAGAAACTAAATAATTCTCTATCTCTTTATTCCCTCTTCGCATTTCATTTTCTAGAAATACGATGATTAAAAATAAGGCTAGCATGTGTCTAAAAACATCTCATTTTAAAAGCATGGTTGCATCTATTACTTTTTGCATCCCAAAATACTCTAAAGCCATGCAGCAAGTTACCTTATTTTAGGCATGCAATAACGTAATCAGATGCAGCAAGACTCTAAAGGATCCCATTTGCAATTAAGATGCAGCATCTGGGGTCAAAAATCGCACATAGATTAATGGAAACGGATGAATTTATGACGTATGACTGTTTACAATAGATTCATCTAAATCAAATAATAATAATAATAATAATAATAATAATAATAATAATAACAACTCTTCTGATGCATAAGGCAACCACCGAGCCAAATATATGAATGAGCCAAATTAAAGACAACTGATAGATCAGGAACGTACATTGAAGTAAACTGTCACGTCGATATTGATTATGTCACCATCCTGCACAGAAGTCGATCATTAGTGATTGAGAACATGCATGACATAAAAGAAATGATGGCTAGACCTGTAGCTGACGAGAATCAGGTATGCCATGACACATGCACTCATTCACTGAGGTGCAGACACTCTTGGGAAATCCTCCATATCCAAGAGGTGAAGGATAAGCTCCTGCCTCAATGATAGTCTCATGAACTGCTTTGTCAATCTCATTTGTTGTCACTGATGGCTGGCAAAACATAGAAAAAAAGTAAGAATCTGAAACTACAATATTGCCAAGATTTTGCTATCTAATGACAGTGAGAATAAATAGACTTGCAAGAAGAAGAATATAGAGTGAAGGAGAAAAACAGCCAATAAGCTGAGGTATTACCTCCAAATGGTTTAATAAAAGATACATTTAAAGAAAATACTCTGGGGAGAGATGAAAATATGTCTTATGTTGACAATGTGAAGAGAATTATCATTTTCAATGCAAAATGGTTTTTGGAAATATGCAAAATAAGGAAAGGGCATAGCATAAAATAAGAAGAATAGCAAGCCTTGAATAATTTCCAAAACCAAGTGAAGTTATCAAAGATTAATATTTCTAAGCCCACTAGACTAAAATTTCAAAAGCTATGTGAGCCAATCTCTGCCACTATGCAAGAACAAAATCTGGAAGTACAGATCAATGTCAAAACTTTTTTCTGAAGCAAAAAGCATGGAAGCTATTTGCATCAAAATTTTGTAAAACCATGCTCACACACTATCAATATTTTAAAACAATGAACTGCTGGTTGGTAGTCAAGGAACGCAAAGACTTTGTTGGACGCTAATTTACTTATTCCACCATGACTTTTTTTGATAAATTGAAAAGTCTACCAATTTTCAATTTGAATTTTCCAAAAATAATTGAAGCAATTTACAAGCATATTCAACACACATCACCGAGCACCAAAAAGAGCTTCAGTGGTCCTAGCCATCCAACATGAATTGCAACGTAGGGTCTGAAAAGATAAACAAACTATCACAGGATATCGTAATTCAAAGGCCGCACCTTTCTGCCATTCAGAGTTATCAAACCCGAAAACTCAATTGTAAAGATTAGTTATGCAATTCATTATATTCATGCAGTGAACAACCAACAAAAGTAACAGAGTCCCCATTCCTAACTAATACGCAGTTCCGCCATTGCACAGCAGGCCTCAAAATACAAATTCAAACCAGTACACAAAAACCAGCAAACAGTCGAAAAGTCATTAAATTTGAAGAACAGCGGCCAGAAAATACAAGCACCTACCTTAACCAATTTCCCAGCAGACTCCAAAACACGAGCTGCAAGCTCACAAGCAGCCCTCATTTTCTCAATGCCTTGTGAATCATGAATTTGATGCTCACTAGAGAGCTCCGGCAACACATCTGAACCTACGTAAGGCGGTTTATGTATATGATCAGGAACTGGAAGAGTAGGCGATACTCTTCCTCGCCTCAATGGCGGTCTTTTCCGAAACTTCACCTTACTTTGAAGCTCACGTTGTCTATAAATTATCAAAAAGATAAAAAATTAATTAATTAATTAATTAATTAATTAAAAGAAAACACGAAACCGGCATTTTGAACTTCCAATAAAGTACCTTCTGATTCTCATAGCCTCCTCAAGACCTGATATCCTCTTCGAGATGACAACGAGTGTCCTCGGAGAATTTGGTTTTTTATCTGAATTGAGCATATAAACTAATGAGTGCAAATTGTAAGTAGAACCATAAATTAGCAGTAAAACATTACCGGTTCGAATAGGAGAAAAGGGAAGTGGAGTTCCCATGAAAAGAGTGGAGTTGGAGCATGATGAAGATGAGGAATCTCTGTGTGGATAAAGAGAAGGTGAGTAACGGAGACTGAGTGAAGCAGTGAAAACCATTTCTCTCTTTGTATGTGCGCCCAAAAAGAGCTGGAGAAATGGAGATTGAAGATAAACAGAGCTCCCGATTTTTGTTTGAATCGCGAAAATGAAATAAAACTGGATATCAAGGGTTATATGGGCTTTGAGTTGGGCCTGCTACGGTCCATCTACTGGTTTTCAGTTTTATGGCTATAAAAGCCCAAATGCAAACGGCAATTAGCAAAACTTAAATTTAATGAAATTCATTGGGAATTTCAAATTAAAAAAAAAAATACTCACCATCAGCATTTTTTGAATCAAACTACCGGTAGAATGACATGTATACAAATTTTATTAAAAAAGAAGTGAGATGATGATTAATATGCACATATATTAATACACCATTTATCTGATTCATACAATTTACGTAAACCAAGTCTAGATAAAAAAAATTTTTATTATAAATTTAGCATAAAAGCTATATTAATGCAATAACAATTATGGTTGATCTCTTGCTATTTTGATGTGATGGTTAATCCACTCTAATATTGAAGCCAATAGGTGAAGTGGAGCATAATAATGCCCAATAAGTTCATTTAAATTAGTAAAATAAATTCTTGGTGTCCTCCGAAGTGAGGACATCCATATTATTAAGATCCACAAAATATTCAAGAATTTTTTTTTTTCCATCACTCACCTATAAATATCTTTATAAATAATATATATTTTGAAACTGACTTCAGCGTCGAAATATTAGTATAGAAAATCCTTTACTGCGACCATCTTTACCATGGACTAGCACATTTGATTTTATGGTATTCTTGCAAGTTCATTTATTATTCCTACAACTTCAAATAGTCTACAAAGATAAATGTAACTTTTCTACGAATTGACCAAGTTTTTCGATATGATAAATATTTTTTTGTTGGTTACATTAATTTTCCAAATAACATTCTTTCCAATTTCATTTCATGAAGAAAACAAAATTATAGCACATCTGTTTGAAAAATTAGGCTCAATTAAATTGAAGTTTGAAAAGAAAATATTTCAAAGGAAAAAAAAAAAGTCAAATATAGCATAATCAAAGCTTGTCGTGTTGAGAGACAATATTCCAAGGCGCATGTGTAGCCAATCCAAATGAGTTGAAAATTATCAATAAAATTAATAAACTTTGAACAGGGAAAAGTAAGAGAAGAAAATGGACCCGTAAGGTACGTCAGGGCGATGGTTAATTAAGCAATTAATTGGTTCTATTAAGTTATATATAAATGCAATTGGCTCCTCCATAAGTCAATTTATGACGAATAAACAGAAATGTTGGTTGCAATTTTCTCTCTGAATTCTTAATTGCCCACAATCTTCAAATAATTGATTAATACAGTTGAGGAAATTGACCAGAAAATGCATGGAGAAAGAATAATTAAATAATTCATGATAGGAAAAACTGTGAAAAGATTAGGATCCATTTAAATAACAGTATAAGACTTGGAATAAAATCTATAAAATCCTTGAAGTCGCATGGAAAATGTCAATGATCTTCTATGTGATTTGGAAGGTAAATAAAACTTGGGATGATGGTAGAGCCTAATAATTAATTTTATTTCCAGTTTGACTAGGTAGCTAATAAATAAATATTGTTTGACAAAGATTAGCTCATAGTGTTTTACATTAATTATTTCAAAAGATTCGCAATGTTATTATAAAACATCAAACATCTACTTGCATGTTTTTATTAATTGTACGCGTACTGTATTTGATTGTGATTTTGCGTGGAAATTAATGAAAATAGCGAGGAAAGTCATAAGATCGATTCCGGTGAGAAACAACCATGAAACTTCTCATTATTTTTATTTTTTTTTTTTTAGGGAAATAGCAATTATGGGATTGAAAGTGGAGATAGCGAAGATGATTAATTGGATAAAGTCCATTATAATAGATTGTGAAGAAATGGTGATTGAGAAAACATAGATAGTGAGGTGAAACATGATTGGTTAGATGAAAAGATTAGGGATAGCAATCCGAATGATGTTTTTCGTTTAAAATGTGATCATCACATGTTTATTTTAGAAGTGGGATGTCACATGATTTAAGGTTAGGCCAAAAGAGAGTGCGTGAAGGAAGGATAATGGTATTCTAGATTTAGATAATTGACAACAGATCATATCTACTCTCTCTCTCTCTAAGTTGGCAACAAATTAAAGAGATATTTGTGGAAAGCAACGCCACCAGAAAAAGGCATAACAAACTGCATATGCTATAACAACAACATTAAAAATATGAACTATTCCTTGATTTTTCCTTTGGACGCTTTAACATTTGTTGCATCTAATTTAATTTCAGCTTTCTACACTCTTTAGTCATATAATTTACAATTTCTTCTTTTTGCAACTTGCATCTAACAGTAACACCACCTGCTTGCCTCTCTGTCTCCCAACCCAACCCCTTTCTTAGCCTTCACAAAATTCCAAAAAAAAAATATTAAAAAAAAAATTACAGGATGTTACAAAGCCCCAATTACCCTTTGTTTCTTCATACATTCTATGGAAAACATTTCCATTTCCCTCGTTCTTTTTCCATTTCCATTTGTTGGTATTTCGAAAATATTCACCCCGAATAACCTCACCATATTCACGGGTTGGACCAAACATACAACCGGGTTTTTCGTTCCTGTTCTGACTTTCCAGTCGATGTACAGCTGCTTATCCGCCCCCGTTGATCTTTGAAAACTAACGATATCACCGGCTTTCAAGTTCTTCTCCTTCACGAACCGGCTCCATCCTTTGGTCAACACGTAGCTCTGGCTACTGTTCCAGTAAGAATAACGAAATCTCCATACTTTTCCCGTAACATCTTCGAAATTAAGCAAAACTCCCTTGGTGCTATTGGTTCCGCTCGGTAACGGAAAGTGTTTCTCCGCGTGCTGTTTGGGGATAACCAGTCGGTTTAATTTCCCGACGTCGCTCGGCGTCACCGCTTTCTCGAAAAGCTGCTCACGAGCTTTCATGACTCGATCGGATTCGCAGAGGCCAACATTATTAGCACCTGGATTTCGATTTTGCTTTCCTTGTCCGTTCATTCTGAAATTTCTCTTGCTCTGCTCCAGCTCATCGCTGTAAGTATGTTTCCGAAGCATATCCACAATTTCAGCTTTGGAATGAGAGTTCAGAAAAGCAGTTTCAATCTCGTCCTCTTCGTCTTCAGCTTGTGGTTTGAAATTAGTTATGGCGTCACGGCCACGGAATCTCTGTGCAGCGATATCATAAGCTTTGGCTGCTTCGTCCTCTTCATTGAAAGTTCCAAGCCAAACACGCTGGTGCTTCTCGTAAATCTGAGCTCCCCAGCGGCCATTAGGTTGGGGAACAACTCCTTTGTATTTAGAGGAAGGGAGTTTCCGTGACTCGGCTTCAACTCCGGATTCGGAATCGAGAATCACGCTGGTGCCGCTTCCGACACGGCAGAAAGGAGACTCCGGCGATTTAGATGGCGGTGGGAAGGCGGAGATGGATGTGGGAGTAACAGAGTCAGTAGTTGTACTCTCATCTATACAGCTTCCGTCCATTGTTAAAGTGGTTTTTGATTTGTTGACTAATGGGATGTGCTACACAAGGAAAGAAGAAAAGAAGGGGTGTGAATTGGAGCTGTAAGGAACAAATGAAGCTTTATATATAGGCCAAGTCCATTATAGATAAATTAAAATTAAAATAAAAAATAAATGGTAAAAAACAATTTAAAAAAAAGGATAGTAATAAGAAGATTCAAGGAAAAGAACGTATGCGTGAGTTGTGGGCTGTGTATGTGAAGTGGGACCCAATAGGAAGAAACAAGTTGATGGGGTTCACATGACTGGGGACCGTGTTTTAGTTAAGTAAGTTCATCCCCCCTGAGCTTTGCTGCTGCTTACCACCAGCATGGCCTCTATAAATCTCCCCTTTGTCACAATTTCTATTATTATTAACATTATTAATTCCCTTAAGTTCGATTCAATGCTACAATATTCGTACCCAGACATGGGAACGTACTTTCATGATTCATTTATATTTATTATTTTTATAAATATTCTCTTCACTTTTTTTTTAACTTTTATTTTTATTATAATTAAATTATTAAATATAATTAATTTTAATTTTATTAAAAAAATAAATTATATTATATTAAAAATTTTAAAATAACAGATAAATATAATTTAAATTTTACTGAAAAGTAACATGCAGAAAGAAAATGAAGGGAGCAAGAATTATAAATTTACAATACCTTTGAAAAATTAAAACGTATGATAACAAATGCACTGATTTATGGTTGAATTTGGAGCACAATTTCTATTATTATGAACATTAATAGTTGCCAACGTGGAATTGAATAGTTTTAACATCTTATCTCATTCTGCCATGCCATGTATAGCATCAAAATCTGCTCTATTATGTGGTGTTGCTTTTATTAGTCCAATTAGAATCCAGATAAACATTGAAAATGGGCAAGGGGGTGTCCAGTTTTCCACTAGGATGGGTGGTGGGGCTTTCGGATACTTAATGAGGCAGGGCAAGGGTAGAGGATGGATAGACATGAAGGGCACCGTAACAGAAGCCTCGCCCAACTAGGAAAATGAAAATTCCCATCTTGCCTGCCTTTTTTTCATTGGTCCTCTTACTATTATTGTTTGTCTTATTGGCTAGGTTCACCTTAATTATCTCGTTCCTGTTTTTCTTGCTTCTAATAGTATATTTTTCTGTTTATCACTCTATTACTTGTTCAAACCAGCATTTGACATCTTGCGTACCCCAATCAAGTGGGTGCCCTTTTGTTTGTTTTTTTGTTCAACCTTACCTTCTTTGCATTGTTCATGCATTTGTATTTATACCCATGCTTTATACAAACACTTGCCCATGCTTTCATCTACACCATTGGATCAAAATCTTAATGTGTTGGGATTGCTTTATCATCATATCCCTTGTGAGTCCCAGATTTTTTCTTTTTTCCTTTGTGGGCAGTCGAATCCAGTTCCTTTTTTTTTTTACTTTTTATTTTTTATTTAATTTTTCTTTTTTTTGGATTGAATATTAATTCGATGTATATACACGCATTTGTTAGATCAAATTTTTATATTTTTCATCCATGAATCCATGGGAGATTTGCACCTGGTTGGCAATCAGCGAATCATAGCCTGATTGGGGAAGAAGAAATGAGATTATATTAGTTGGTGAAATTGTACGGATGAGTCCTCGGTCTTTGAAGGCCCCACGTTCCAAGTTGATCAAATCAAACCAAAACAAAAGTAAAAAACCAGGCGCTGCTAAAACCGTGGTTCCGTTCAGTGTTGCATTTTCTCTTGGCATTTCGGATCTGTGGTTAGTTTGGTTTCTTGGTTGTTATGTGGGTCCCCCATTTACAGATACCACCTAATTTTAGTTCTTTCTCTAATTAAATGCCAAAGAACAATTTTTCGTAAGACACTAAATTAAAATTCCTTAATATTAATTCGTTATTAAAAAAATAGAAAGAAAACCACAACGGTAGATGTACGGTATCGGCACATGGATACGGAAAAGTTGTGTTTCTGTATGTTATACCCTCCGCTCCTCACCAGTGGGAACATGTGAGAAACAATTTAGTATTATTGTAACATGATATACATTTGAATTTGAGGATCCTAATATAATTTGGTAAGTTTTTAATCGTTAAATTCAGTGACTACGATTTATGCTGTCTGAATAGCAAACAGGTATCTTTTATGTTGATATTAACTTTAAGTGAAATCCGAAGTATTTTGCTAATATCATTTTCATATTTTTTCTTTCGAAATGAAGAATATTAAATATTAACATTAATGCGGATCAATGTGAATAAATTAATTATTATTATTATTATTATTAATCTAAATTACTCATATTTATCGATGCAGCCTTATCGTGTTGCTACTGTTAATTTGTTAGGTCACTATCCAATGCATTGAACCTGACCCAACACTGAAATGATTACTTGAACTATTCAAAGTCTCGAGGATAAATTAATTCATTATTAACAAAGAGGCAGATTATTTTTTTATTTTTTTCTGAAAACAAATAATAATAATAATAATAATAATAATAATAATAATAATAATAATAATAATAATAATAATAATAAGGAGGAGGAGGGTATTAATTTGCATATGCGGCTCAGAAATAATATTCCTTTCCAGTGGCATCTTCACATGCCTTGATGATGCAATTTTATTTTCCATTTTTCGTATTTTCAGTAAATTGCCGCCATTATTAACTAGTTGTCGTCTACCCCTCAAAACCAACTTGTTATTATTTAAATAGATATTATTTAGCAATTTGGTTGAGATTTTATTGCTTTTTGAATTTTCTTGTATGTTGGGTTTATAAAAATATTTTTTAGCTTTTATTCAGATTTAATCATGTGGCAAGTTCGTTAAAGTTAACCTATACCTTTCTTTTTTTTTTTTTTATGGTAGCAATGTAAAGCCGGTCCTGAAATTCTCACCTAAGCCACAACCACTGAAAGGTTCTCGTTCGCAGTCGAAAACTTTGAATGCCATGGTTGTACTGTTGGGTAATGACCTAAAATTATCCAAGGTTCACCTAGTAGAACCTTAAGATAATCTTCTTTATCTTCAAATTGCACCAAGAAAAAATTATTTTATAGATCAACCACCTTGTACTCCCCCATGATATCCCATAGCTTATCAATCCGCGAACAGAGAAAGTTGTAGCTTATGTTTTTTTCTAAAATCTTGACTACTACAGACTGTCTGTCGCCAGGGTTTGGCCAATTTGGCTTCCAATCGTTTAGATATGATGATGGAGGGGATTCCCTCTTCCCACTCGATGGAGATCTTATTTTTCTACGTCGGGTTTTCTGTTGTGTCCAACGCTTCACCATCAATATCCATGCCAGTTGTTTCGTCATTCTCGTTGTCCTCATTGTCTAAGTCCCATAGCTCATACAGGGCATTCCCTAGTTGTTGAGACTTGCATAGCAACACATCCTTGAATGAATGATTGTCAGAAATTGTAACACCCATATCACTCCTAATACTGTTTCCGTACGTCATAGGTTGAATTTTTTTTTGTTCTCAAATGCAAAATGCAAGCTTATAATCATGCTCTACACCTAAAAATCTATGAAAAAACACTAAACAACAAATTTAAATCAATAAATTTCTTAAACTCAATTTTACCCATTTTTCTTTCTTAACTTGATTTCTCCACTTTACTTGCTCAAATCAATCAATAGAAGCTACTTTGCTGATCTAAAGAGATGGTAGTCAGAGATGGAACTACAACTCTTATGTTGAAATTTATGAAAGATTTTGAGTGATTATGAAACAAATTAGAGAGAGGTATGAAGGTTGGTTCGGCCAAGAAAAGGAGAGGAGAGAGCTGGTGATTTCTGAAAATTTTCTTCAAATTTTTAACTCTTTAAATACCTCTCATTGGGCCCAAAATTGAGCTTGATCCATGGGCTTAGCCCAATTAATTTCTAAGGCCCAATTTAGGCCTTTTAAGGTCCAAAGAAATTTTTCTCTCTTCTAGCCTTCAAATTATTCCAAAATTAATTTCATCACTCTCATCACATCAAAAATAGCTAATACACAAATTTTCAGTTCAATCGGAGTCCGTTATCGATCCGATTCAAACTTATCGATCCAATTCGACAACTGCCAGTATGACCGAAAAATTTAATTCTCATTACTAAAATATTCTAAATAAAATTTCATGTAAACATGCAAAATTTGATAATTTTCAATGTTCATTTACTATTTTTAATAATTTATTCAAAATCAAGTCACATTTTCTACCAGGAAAATTGACTCGCTAACTTTTTCGTATTTTTGACTTTTTGAGGCTCATTTGACCTCAATTTCACTTCAAATTTCAACCTCAGACTCACCACGACCAATATTTTCTGATTGTTTAATAAAATATTTTTTACTTCCAGATATCATTTGGGTTCGAAAAATACTATTCACTATTGGGAAGTACTGGTCACGGCTAACCCGATGTTGAGGCCATTATATTTCTCCACTATTAAAAGAAATTTCGTCCTCGAAATTTACCTGAATTGAAAAGTAGAGGATAATACTGTCTCATCTTTGCTTCAGGTTCCCCTATCATTTCCTCGATATTATGGTGATGCCACAAAACTTTCACTAATGAAATTTGCTTGTTTCGAAGCTGTCAGACTTCTCTAGCTAAAATCTTTACTGGTCTTTTCTCATAGCTCATGTCAGTTTGAACCTGTATCTCTTCTGGTGCTATCACATGACTCAAATCAGACCTATATCTGCGGAGCATAGACACATGGAAGACATCATATTTCTTCTCCAAGGTAGATGGCAGTTTCAATCTGTAGGCCACGGGACCCACTCGCTAAAGTAATTCATACGGACCAATAAACCTAGGGCTTAACTTGCCCTTCTTGTCAAATCTCAGAACTTTCTTTCATGGAGATACTTTCAGAAAAAACCTTGTCTCCAACCTGAAACTCAATATCTCTCCTCTTCAGATCTGCATATAACTTCTGACGATCCATAGCTTCTTTCAATCTGCTTTTAATAATCTGGACCTTTTCTTCAGAGTCACTCTTATCACATCAAAAATAGCTAGTAAATAAATTTTCGGTTCAATCGAAGTCCGTTATCGATCCGATTCAA
Organism: Excoecaria agallocha; assembly: GCA_037975025.1. Lineage (NCBI taxonomy): Eukaryota > Viridiplantae > Streptophyta > Magnoliopsida > Malpighiales > Euphorbiaceae > Excoecaria > Excoecaria agallocha. The sequence continues at coordinate 24,891,612 of CM075809.1, read as the reverse complement.
ACTTATCAGTCCGATTCGACAACTGCCGGTATCACCGAAAAATTTAATTCTCATTACTAAAATATTTGACATAAAAATTCATGTAAACATGTAAAATTTGGTAATTTTCAGAATTCATTTACTTTTTTAATAATTTATGTAAAATCAAGTCGACTTTTCTATTAGGGAAATTGACTCAAAATCTTTTTTGTATTTTTGATCTTTTGAGGTCCATTTGACCTCAATTTTACTTCAAATTTCAACTTCGGACTCACCATGACCAATACTTTTCGATGGTCCAATAAAATATTTTTGACTTTCGGGTGTCCTTTTGAATCTAGAAAATACTATTCACCATCGAAAATTACTGTTCACGGTTAATCCGGTATTAAGGTCATTACAGAAATAGTTTTCTTCTCTGGTGAACCAGTCGCACCCACCTCAACTTGTTTCACCTTCTTCGGCGAACGACCATCCGGTGGGGAAGGCGATGATGCCTTTTCCAGTGTCCAGATGGAATCCGACTCTGTCAAGAATCTGACGTTCATTACGTTTCTTTTTTTTAAGTTAACCGATACTTTAATTACTATATTCTCATTAACAATTTGAAACAAAAATATCTAAACCCATCAAATTACACGTTAAATTAACTCATAATTTTTTATATAAAATAATTTTACTTTATCGAATACTTAATATTGAAAAATTTTAATTTCAATGTTTATTAAAAACAAAAATTGGCTATGTAATAATTTCTAAATCAATAAATTTAAATTAAAATTTCATACATAACTAAAATCAATATCATGCGAGATTCTTATACCAATAATATTCAATAATTGCACAACTCTAAGTTCCAAAACCAATAAAGTCCATTGGTCAATTTAGGAATAGTTTAAAATTCCAAATTTAAAGATCTATTGGTTTACTGAAACGAGAAATACCATCCAGATCTATGTATGGAACATGACAATGAACATACATCATATGCATGTATATCAAGAATCTGGACCACTCATTTTCTATAACTCAATCCAGCAGATTAACATTAACCTATTGACATTAATCTATATTATCCTTTTTAGGCATATATATTGTTCCACTAAACAATTGGTGAATTAAGCAACCAATTAGTGCTTTAAACACTCTTCACAATGTAATATGGCCTAAAGCAAAGCCAAGTTAGCTAATTACAACATGTCAACAACTCACCATGCACTTTATTTTTATTGGATAAAGCTAATTTGATGTTTAAGTATTGCACCTGTTTGTGAACATTTTCAAAGAATAATTAATCTAGTAATACATATAATTAATGTAGATCGGTGTAGCATACTACTCTGTGATTGGTTGGTCCAATTTTTTCTTGTTTTATCTCTTAGGTTCTCTAGCCGTCACGCATGTCCTTTTCACTTGGATAAGCTTGCATTTTATTTCTTTCTCCTACTTTAAAACATAAAAAAAACTATTAATTAACCATCCTTTTTAACTGACTCAAGCCTACATTTTTCACTTTTCCCCTAAAGAAACTTTAATTAATCACCCTCAACATACGCTAATTACTATAAACGTCACGTCCTTATCTTGAACCAGCCATACAAAATTTGATGCGAATTTATTTAATATAATATAATTAAGGAAAAAAGAAAGATAGGGGTTTATGACGAATTTGATCAATTAAACAATTAATCACATGTCAGCAAACCCAATTTGATGAGTTAGTGTGCTTAGTGCCATTCAAAAGGAAAAGCATGTGTTTATCTGTTTTTATTTCTGGTATTTTTTATTTTTTTGCACTAAAATATAATGTTTGTGTTTATCTATAAAAATTCAATATAATATAGTACGCATCTGTATACACACAAATATGGTGATGTGTATAACGTTCCCACTCTCTAGGGTTTTTTTCAGTTGGAGATGACTTAAGATTGGCAAAGCCACGTCACACCCACCGACGCTCTGCCACGTGAATCATATAAAATACTTTACTTTACAAACAATATAATAATTATTTCTGCACATACATGTATATTCTGGAATCTTTGATTTGGATGCTTTTGGTTATGGAAATTTATATATTACCTATAATTAATAAACTCCTGTAAAATAGAAATCTATTTGAGACATCTTATAAGAAGAGGTACTAAAATTATATAAAATCCTCCGTGAAGATATTTTTTAGGATAAATAAATCTATTCGAGAAAAGTGGCTTAATTGTATTTAGTTTATTTCTAATTTTATTATTACTCATTATTTTTATGTCGATATTCTGGGTTTCCAGGCTGGAATTATGTCATCCACTTTTTAGGTACATATTAGAATAATACCTACAGCTAAATTTACGTATAGAATATGCTTTTTAATACTTTTTAGACAAAATCTTTGACTTAATTATAAACGGTTTAGGGCTGAGAAGATATTTGATAGGAAGAGAGAGTGATTGTTTTTTTTTTCTTTTGTAATTAATTATGGAATATATATATATATATATATATATATATATATATATATATATATATATATATATATATATATATATCCTCTAACCATAGTATTTTAGAAACAGTGATTTGTTTCTAGATTAGCTATTACTGGAAAATAACAGGTGGGTCAACGATGAGTGAAGTTACAATTACCTTGTTAATATAATATTAAAGGAGAAGTTATCTTATGTTGCAAATTATTTAGATAATGTTGGTTGGGATAAGATGACTCTCCGATGGAGGTGAAACAATATGACTTGAAGTATACGTGTTCAACACATATTTCTAATAATGTTGTGGTGGGTCCACTTCTCATTCGAAAGTAATTTTAATGCTAATCACACGTATTTTTATTTTTTAAAAATTAAAATTAATTGATAGGCTAAACAAAATTTCTTCAAGATTTGCTCCTTAATTTCTGTAATACAAAATTGACGTTAGAATTTATCTGTAATTAAAAATAAAAATTAAATATCATTTTCATGGACCTTAAATAGTGGGTGTATGGAAGTTTATGCTACGTCAACAATATGCATAATAATTCTTTAATTGCTTTGCTTTGCTTTGTTTGTTTCTTACCATCCAACTTGTCTTGTTTTTTCTAATCCTTCCAACGCAATCGCATCACTAGCTTACAAAAGTTTTAAATTTATATTAATATGTTAGGATCGAGGGGCAATTTTGCCATTCCACTACCTCATACATATTATTATATTTTTAGATTTTTTTATTTATTTTCCAAATATACTTTCCATTTTATTTTTAGTTAAATTTACCTTTCGATTACTTAAAACGGGACCTTTATTTTGTATGTTATCAAATATGGTAGATAGATGTAAATAACAAAATAAATTTCACTCATTCAATGTCTTAGTTTCTATTTGAAAAGCAAAAAAACAAAAAAAAAAGGCCAATAATTGTAATAATAACAACAAAAGTTAATTAGAGAAAAATAAAATATTACATATCCAATAAATCGAGTGATACAGTGAAATCATTGACTGTTGCTCTAATCTATCTTCTACCGACGTCGATAACGACCCTTTCCCTCCGGGTCAAACCACGTGACCGAATCAACTCCACCGATTGTTATAAAACCACAACATTTTTTTGTTAACCGAAGGATTAAGATTTTTCTCATCAATTACTCCATTCATTTTTTTATGTGTAATTTTTAAACAAAATTTAAAATTTATTTATTTATTATTTTTAAATTTTTAATATATTTAATTTAATTTTTTATATATTTTTCTTTTTAAATAAAATTAAAACCAATTAAATTTGATAATTTAATTTTAATTATATAATTTAATATTAAATTTAATTTTATTTATTATTTTTTAATATAAATAAAAATAATAAAAGTCACATATAAAAAAATGAAGGGAGTATTTTTTTTCTCTTGCAATGTTTTCATCCCGTTTGTATCCGGTTAGATCATTGGATTGTATACGTCAATTTAATTCAACGGTTCAGATTTATATATAATAGATACGCGTGCAAACTATATATCATTTAAAATAAATATATAAAAAATATTTTCATCAACATTTGGCATAAACTTCCTCTTCCATGCTAAAAGGAAATTATATGCCAATTAAGTATTTTCTAATTAATCTCAATAGTTAATTATTCCTTTAACAATTGAAAATCAATTAATTAAAATTCTAACCAGGAAATCAATAAATTAATAGTAAAATTTTGAATTATTTTCATAATATTCGGCAAATGATAATTTATGCAAGTAATTATTATTCGATTGTGAGAGTTGAATTAAACAACCAAAGTGATATTTTCTAATAAGACAAATTAATAATAACGAAAGGGATAATTGGGTTTGTGTATAGTGATAATAAAAACAAAAGAGCCTAACATGTTCAATATTTCAAAAAATGGTTTATTCTTGTTTGGTTGAATATGCCGAATCATTTTATAAAAATAATTATATATATTAAGATTGTAAGTGTACTAATTAAGTAAAACCAAGCGACAACTAGCCCAATTGGCCACCACACAGAGAATTTGATTTATTTGTTTTTTATTTTTTCAAAGTAAACCCCTATATTTATATATGTGTACATCATTATGCTAGGCTGGAAAGTAGGGAGTCCACGCCCTTGCATAGAACTAGAAGAGTAGAAGTTGCATTTGTTGACTGTGAAAAAGCCATACATTACCGCTCTTCCAACTGGTCCTTGATTGTGGGGCCCATCTCCTCTGCTTGCCACATTGCTGTCCGTATTGGTTGACATGTAGCCATGTGTCAGAAAAATTTCCAATTGGATATTAAAAAAATATTTAATACATTAAATGCACATAACTTTTAAATTAAAACAATAATATATTTATATTTCTTATCCAACCGATTATATTTATGACAAAATCATATTTTTATGATAGTTTTTTTAAAGTTCCAGGAAAAAAACGAATGCTTGTTAGATAATAAAATAAAAAATTAATTAAGAATCAAGCATTTATTAATAAAAAAGTTGAGTGTTTGTTTAATTAAAAAAAATATTTATAGTAAAATGCATAAATATATATATAGTTTCTTCGAGACAAAGAAAATTCAAAATTTGTGTAGCTTTGTTTCTATGGTTTCTTTCTAATTTAGAATATAGACAATGTCAGCTGCTGCCCGTTTTAGTGGACTACAATTTTAAGAAAATCGTGGACTTTTGAGAATATAGAATTGACATTGTGGCTCTGTTGCTCTTTCGAATTTTCACATGCTATTTCATCAAAATAATTATGGAATACATATTCTTCTACTTGTTACTCATATATTTAATTTATGCCACGTATATAATAATAAATTACAAATAAGATTATGATATTATAAAGATTAATCAAATTTAATTGTTTATGAGGAAATTGAAAACGAAAAAAACAAATTAATGACGAATCTTATTTGCCCTATGATATATTGGGACCCACTATTTCATGATTGGCAGCTATGGGGCAATAATCCTACTATTCCTAACCCAAAAAAAAATGTTACTTAAGCACTAATTAATCACATGCATGAAATCAATTTGTGCATCCTAAACTAAGATTAAGCAATCGCCAACTCAGATATGGACCCCACCTTATATATTTTGTTTTTATTTTATCAGTGGAGACATTCAAATCGAACACTATGTGATATTATGTTGCCGACATCTGATGTCACCATATAATTAAAATATAAAACAGTTAAAATATGAAAAGTCAGAAATATAATTATTTATATTAAAAATTAACTAATTAGCCAACTTTAAGAGTAGTGTTGGAGTTGGCTTTGTTTTTTTTTTTTCTTTCTTAGTCAATCATCATCTCCTACGTTACTAATATCAGCCACTACTATTTTCCATTTTTTTCATAATTATGTAAAATTACATATTACTCATTTCCATAAGAAATCTTAAGACAATTGATTTTTTTTCCTCCGATTCATATAAACATATATTCCTATGGATAATGGAACGAAATTATTGCATTTTATTACATAATTTGACTATATATATAGGTGAAAAACCAACCAAATCAGATGAATTTGAAATTAAATTATGAATGAGCCAATATTTTACGAATTATAATAGATCTAGTGATGTATTAAATTTAATAAATCATAAAATAATTTTATATATAACATATCGAATTGCGTTGATGAGATGGTGGGATAGAAAATGAATCATTTGATAAATGGGATCGAATGAGTTGGATTGGGTAAAAATTTCCATCAACCTGTTGTCGAATAATTATGGTAAGAATTATTTGACAAAGAAAGGCGAGCTGAGTCAATGGATATTAGTGAAGAAAATTAGGGAATCACATGGGACAGATTTCATGCATAAATATCGAGGTCAACCAAGTCAATGGTGTTAAAAAAAACATTATTTTTATCAAAAAAATATAGGTATAGGCGAGATGAGTGGACCTTCTAGACCAGGCGTTCACATTGCAAAAACTGGTGATTTTTGTACTCTGTTATGCAATCCAATACCGTAGTTTTTGACTGACTAAAGAAATCGTTAAGTAATATAAATTTAATCAATATTTATTAAAAATTTATTTTATTAATTTTTCAAATACAAATTAAATCTTCATTAATAATATAAAAATATATCTTAAAAATAAAAATAAATTTAAAAATATATAAAATGTATAAAATTAATAAAATTGCTAAACTATATATCTGAACCTTTTTAACGAAAATAATGGATAATAATAATATACCTTGGGCTATCTAACTTCCAATAAAAAACTTAGTTCATCTATTCTACACGAAAAAATTAATTTTAGAACGACGAAAATTTCAATAAAAAAAAGACAACAACCTCCAAATGTAAAAAATAAAATTGTATGATAAAAAATTTAAATTGCATTTAATATTAGTTAAACGAATCATATTTATAAAAATACAAATAAAATCTGGACAAAAATAAAAATCAAATATAAAATAAAAAATTTCAAATATAAGTTTATTAAGACTAAAATATAAAAAAATCAAATACAAATAAAAAATAACGAATAAAATTAAAATTTCAGATCTATATCAATACGAAAAGTTTGAAAAAAAAATGAAAAAGATACACAAAAAATTGAAAAATAAAAATAAAAATTTAATAAAAGAACGACATGAAAGAGTAGAGGAGCCGCTGCATGTAAATGAACTGACAGCAGCTCCAAAATTAAATAAAAAAAATAAAAACTTTTAAATTTACTGAGAAAAGAAAGTTAGAATTTTTTTATGGAGGCTATTATTTTATTAATTTTTATAGTTATATGATTTCATTTTATTAATTATTATTTTTGTTTGTATGAGAGTAAAATAAAAATGCATTTGACATTGGAGTATAAAGTAATTTCTGTGATGTAATTAACATGGAATGTTAGAGAGAAGTCAACAAATCAAACGGGTCATTCTGTTAATTCTACAATAATTATTTAGGCTCATCAAGTGGGTGTGAGGATTGCATTTATTGGTAACAAGTGGGGCGGTGATTATTTGTTTAGGATTTTGTAATATATATGTTTCTATGAAAAGTTATATATATATATATATAAAGCCAACTTTTTTTTTATTATTATTAAACTATTTAACTAGATTTTCTCATAATAAAATGTCTTTCAATTATTCTGAAAAAAAAAATAAAGTTCTTTCAATTAAATATGAACTGTCAACAACGTAATCGTGGAAAACAATATAGTAATTGATACGGATACTTATTGTACTCATCTTCAATTGCAAAATGAGAGAATTATTAATTACAAAATAAAAAAACGACAAGTGGACAGGTCCAAGCTTAGTGGGACATAATCAAATAATTCATTCATAATAATTAAAAAAAAAAACAGGGTGATGTTTGTGAAGAAACCCGTGGCAGTATTGTATCATATATATGAACTTAATTTTTTATTTTTGTGGCATCAAAACAAAATTAAAAAGATTGGTTCATGTGAGGATAAGGATGCATCTCTAAAAACATGTTTTGTAATATGGTGTGACGTTTATTTATTTGTTAGAGTATCAAATGCTAAAAAATTAAATTAAAAGAGACATAAAATTATCTCAATTAGCACTGATTGAAATATAAGAGATAAAATTGCACTGTTTATAAAGGTAAGAGCAAATTTGCACATTTAGTTTTATCAGATAAATTAACAATCTAATGTTACCTTCAAATTTTAAATGTAGATAAGTGCTATTTTGAAAAAGAAAAATTAAAGTTAAATTCAAAATTTTAAATGTCCACGCGTTATATGCATCTGATTTTTATGTGTTATTCATGAAATGCTATATATCCTTATGAGAGATAATTTGATATTTTAAATAAATTTGAAAGATAATTTAATATCAAATTAGTTCAGTAACTTAATATGGTAAATAATAATTGATAAATTATAAATTTTCATAAAAAAAGGAAGAGGTTTCTGTATAGAAAAGAGTGAGAGGTTCGACAGTTAGGAGAGCAGATTTTGATCAAACTGAAGAAGATAAGCCCTACCAAAGGTGTCTGTCCAGTTATTCCGGACATTAACACTCTGATACTTAAGTTAGCAATAAAAAAAAAAACTCTCAGAGAGAGTATATATTAAACTTAGAGAGAGGGTGTGTGTGTGTTTATAAAATAAACTTGCTATTTATAGAGTTCGAGGAAGCCTGAATACTATTCTTGAATAGTTGGCCTACTCTAAAACAAGTATGACTTACTGTATAGTTAATGATAATTTGACGCAAGCGTGTGTCAGACAACCTTGTTAAGGTAGAAAAAGGTCATGTCCAATCGGACGGCCTTATTTTTCATGTTTTAGCCAACTGGCTGGGAGAGGTATCCATCAGGCCTTCTAGTGATGGGCTTGTAGTTTTAATTTTTTATAGTATTATCATTTATTTCCCTTCGAGTAGTTCGATCATTTCTCAAGAGCGATGGAAGGTTTGGGGTTTTGATGTTTCTATGATGACCATTTAACCATCGGTGATGGAGTCGCTTAGTTTTTGAGACTGAGATTGGGTTACATTGATCGTCGGTCAAAAAAGTGAGTCATCAGTCGAAGGATTGAGATTGAGTATCAACAAAGAGAATGAATCATCAATCTGGAGATTGAAATTTGGATTATTTTGATCGGGATATACATCGATCGAGAAAATGGGCCGTTAGTCGAAAAACTAAAATTTTTATTACTTCAATCAGGATGTGCGTCGATCGAAAAAATTTGAACATCATTCCGACAAACACTTTTTATAAACATGAATTATTTTTTAAAATTTGCATTCCTAACCTGTTTACTTTATGCTTTTATAGTTCGAGGTCGTGTAGCCTTTTTCTAGCTTAGGCTTTTGGTATTTTGACCATTTTGCTTTTCTCATTACACTTTTTGATTTCTACAAGTTAATTGTATTCATTACGACATGAAAAAATTACTTGAGGGCATTGTTGATTGTTGTTGACCTTACTTATTGGATATTCAGATCGACGCTTCTTTTCCTGTATCGCTTTGAAAATTGTGCATCTTTAAATTTTGTTGTTTCGTCTTTCATGCTTTTATTATTGCGTCTTTATTCTTGCATTAAATAGCAGAGCCACATGGCTTCCCATGACTAGTTTTCTGGAGATGGAAAACACTATAAATTGGTGTCCCTTTTCTCTCATTTTCTTTGGAGTCTTCTCCTTGAGGTTCTCTTCTTCCCCTTAAAGCTTTTTTTTTCCTCGAAGTTTTTCCCTATGAAGCCATCTAATTGTTCTTTAATTTTTTTTTGTGGCTTACCATTTTAGGAAGACGAATAAAAAGCTAGGCTTTTTCCTAGCAACATTTGACTTGCAGTGGCAGGTCATGTGACTTCCTATTTTTTCTGCTTCCTTCTCTCAGCCCTAAACTTTTTTTTTTTATCATGGTAGAGGATATGTGTCTGTATTTTTCTCTCTATTTTTCTGATGCTGCCCTGATGGAAAGGAGTCTATTCTAATAAGAGGTGGTCTTGTTGTAGTGAGGCTATGAATCAATCGTTGTTTATTTTTTGTTGTCTTTTTTTTCAAGCGAAAAAGCTCTCTATTCATGTAGTTTGTATTCTGCAAAACTTTAATTGAATCTTCATCTTTCGTGCAATTTTTGTGTCGTACAATTTTCTTGCCTTATTCTTCCTTTTGCCTCATGATATACTGCTAAAAACTATAAGTGAGGAAATATTGCTAAAAACTATAAGTAAAGAAAGAAATGTTATAATTTGAGTTTCATTTTAACTTATCTTAAATTGGTTCCAATCGGTTTAAATTTGCTAAAGGCTATGCATTTCATTCTCTGTTGTTAGTGGATTCAGAGGATTTATTTTGATCGGTCGGTCAAAGTCTGGTATCTTTGCTGATGAATTTCTGTGTCTGCTTAGATGTTCGATTGTTGCTTTTCAAACTGTTGCCTTTTTTATTGCGTCTCTTGGAAAATGCTATTTATGGCTTCGATTTTTTAGCTTTAATTAAGGCTACTTATTTTCTTTGACTCCGCTTTTATTGGAATTGCCACGTGTGCTTCTAAACTTTTATAAATAGAGTCGGTCCTCTTTATTCTTCGTTGCATTCTTTTCTATCCGCTTTCTTCTTTGTTGTTTGCTTTTACTTCTGTCATGGAACCCTCTGATTACTTTTCTAGGAGAGAAATGCCATTAGGGCCTTCTTCACCTTTTAATTTTTTCTGAAGATGGTTGATCATACTTTAGTTGTCTTTATTCATAGGATGGCTTCTTCTGAGATTCATCAATCATTTTGATTGGGATTGAATCTTTTAATTAGAAACACATCGGGTCTTGGTTCATTATCCTCTTCACGATGGAGGCCTTTATATCTTTTTCTCCTTTCCTATTTGATGCTTTCTCCCCCTCTTGATAGGAAAAAGTGTTGTCTTTCAGTATTTCTCCACCCTCATCATGGCAGCACCCATGTAATTGTTGGATTTCGAAACATTAAAATTTAAAATTTGTAGCAAAAAAAGAAACCCACCATGGATCCAAGCGATCCAATTGATTCAAAAGAAAGAGAAGTGTAATGATTACCAACCTCTCGAAGCGCAGATAAATCAACTTGTAGGTGCAACCTCACGCGAAATGATACCCTCTACTAGTATCCACACGCGAATGCAATGAAGAGAATCGTCTGAGGTGCTAGGTCCCTTCCTTGGCGGCTAAGGTTTGTTTTCTCTCTTTTGAGATTACAAAAGAAAAACGATTTTCTTTTATTTTTTCTTAAGTGGCGGCTACAACTCTCTCTTTTGCTTAATTAGGGTTTTATATATACATCACTATATATATATATATATATATATATATATATATATAGTTGACCTAACCCCAATTAAGAGAGAGAAAATTTTGGAACCATTTTTTTATTAAAATAAGAATAATAATAATATTAATATTAATCTTAAATATTATTATTATTATTATTATTATTATTATTGTTTATTCCGAATTTTAATTTATCACAAAATAAAATTCGAAATGTCCGAATTAACACTTAGTCTATTCATCATATTCTATGTGTGCGATCCAATAGGTTCATATTATATTGGCAGTGGGCTCCAATCCTATCACGGGCCCACAAGTCATAAGCGGCTTTTAGCAAGACATTATAACTATCCAAATAATATGAATATCGATAATTCGATTTTAACCTAATAAAACATGTTATAATCCGTTTGTCATACGATATCTTGTTTGACCATAAGTCATGGTCCATGTCAAACTTATATAGTTCAAACATATAATTTCTTGATCACTAAGTAAACTGATAATATCAAATGATATTGATCGCTCCATCAATTCATTTGAGCACGACCATGCATTTTTCAGTCCTACTTATCGATGGGTCCAATAGATATCTCTCTCATAAGAGAGGGATAAATTTCTTCTTGATTATTTACTATCCTCTACATGATTCTCATTATGTCCAGTCATAACCTTTATAATTATCCGATTAAAAATAATTTTTGATTATGTTAAAACATAATGTTTATTATGTAAGATACTGTGATAATCTCAGGTCAAATGATTAATAACATAATTATTATGAGATCACTAATGACATTAACCCATGTAGTATCTCATAGCGGATCTATCCAATACTCTATTCTCTAATAAGTACTTACAAGTTTAATTCATATCATTATATATAATCATCCCATGATTATCAATCAAACTTATACTAGTCTTTATTTATCATTATTCATATGACTAGGGATAGTCAAAATAACATTAGATTGTTATTTACAAACATTATTATAACGTAACATGCCAACAATATAATAACATGAAGAAAATCCAACCTTTTAAAATGAAATGTGACATTACATAAAGGGCATAATATTTGATCTAGGGCATAACCATTAACAGTAATGTATCAAAGGAAATACATTTTATTTTTCTTTGGACTTGGATCATATTATTTTGTTTTTTTTTTCAGACTTGGCATTTTCTTTTTCAATTCGATTTCCTCTTTTTAAGCCTCTGTTTTGATCAATCGTGCAAGGGAGTGCATATTCGCATGAGTTTCTCCCTTTCTTTAAGTCCAATCGGATTAGGTCTTCTGGCTTTCTTTCCCTACTCCCTTTTTATTAGAAGGTGAGAGATGGCATGGGAATTATAGCTAGCAACTTGTTAATGATTTTTTTCTCTATGCGATGCTTCCCTGAAACAGATGGGAGAGTGTGTTGCTTTGCTTTTTTCTTTTCGATATAGCAAGATACCGACTCTTGATCTGGCTTTTCTGTGTTTCTTGTTCTTCGCTTTGGATTATTTGGAGACAAGAGAAGGGACTATTGTTTCATCCCTCCTAGTATTTTTTTCCAGTAGGCTACTTTTAGAAGTCTCCTATATCTATTGTGCAGTGTCTTGAAAGGAAGATGTTTTGCTTCCTTTCAGACCTGACACACAGTTTTTTGCTTTTTTTCAGTCCGAAATTTCGATTTTACCATACGTTGTCTTCCCATATAGTATTGAAAACTTTCATGGTGTCTTTATTTGTCGGCGTTCTCTCCGTTGTTGTGAATTCGTACTCCTCCTAGAGGTGTGGGAGTTGGATGCTTTTCCTTAGCCACCAACTCTCAACGAAAGTATCAAATGATAAATCATAAATTTTCATAAAGAAGAGAGAGGTTTCTGTATAGGAAAGAGTTAGAGGTTCGACGATTAGGAGAGTGAATTCCGATCGGACTGAAGAAAATAAGCCTTGCAAAATGTGTCTGTCCGATTGTTCCGGGCGTTAGCACTCCGATACTTAAGTTTGCAATAGGAAGAAAAACTCTTAGAGAGAGAGTATATATTAAGCTTAGAGAGAGAGGGTGTGTGTGTTTATAAAATGAACCTACTATTTATAGAGCTCGAGGAAGCTTGAATGGTGTTCTTGAATAGTTGGCCTATTCTGAAGCAGCTATGGTCTATTGTATAGATAATGGTAATTTGACGAAAGCGTATGTCGGACAGCCTTGTCAAGGTAGGGAAAGGTCCCATTCGATCGGACGACTTTGTTTCCCATCTTTTAACCAACTGGCTGGGAGAGGCATCGGTTGGAACTTCTAGTGACAGGCTTTTAGTTTTTTATTTTTTTAGAGTATTATCAAGGAACAAATTTATATATTATCTCATAATATTATTTTCTTAACTAATCAATGAGATAAATAGTCTCAAAACCAACTATATTTAATGTCTATTTTTGTCCAAAAAAAGTTTATCCCACATCCATGATTAGATTTAGTGGTACTTGATAGCTTACGTGGCCTTACTTAGCCTCACATATTAGCATTAAACAAATAGATTAGGGTTTTGATAATCTTATTATAACTTCCAAAGTCGCCAAGGTTTATTATTTCTTATTAATCAAACTTGAGGTTTAGTTTATTTGTTTCAGCTCTCATAGTCAAAAAGAAAATTCAAAATCACAGTTGGAAATAAATTAGAAAGTTTAATTTGTATTAAATAAATACACGTGGTTTCAACTTATATATGCCTATTTTGTGTCAAATTAATATCATCGATTAGTATAATTCATTTATTTCTAAGCAGCGTTAACTTTATTATAAGGTGACGCGCATTTTTTTATTGTCATTTTTTTATGAATAAAAATTTTAGTACACAAAAAAAAAAAAAGAATTTCAAAAAATAAATATTAACATAAAACTTTGATAGTGTCAATTTAACAAAGGGGTGATTATGTGCTTCGATGCGCAATGCGCACGAGTGCATACTGTTAGATCAGACAAGATAAAAAATGCTTGCCTTATCGGATGTTGGTCGTGCCGTGGCCGCCCACCGACGTGTTCAAATAATTCTTCAATTTAGCCATATTTAAAGGAGAAAATACTTTGCCATAAAAAAAAAACAAAATTGAGTGGAGGCTGGTCCTGCGGGATCCCATATTGGATGATGTAATAAAGTGTGTGTGTTTAAAGACGTGAATAGAGATCGTTGCAATCAACAATTGTTTGTGACGTGTCTCTGCTACAATAAATCTTTTGTTATAAAAAAAAAAAGAGAAAATAAATAAATAAATAAATTTCTCTCAAATTGCCATTGATTTTCGGATATAAAAATAAACTATCATAATTTATTTTTTAAATAACATGGCTTTGCTTAGGCCTTATACATTAACCTAATATTAATCATCTTAAAATCTTACTTAACATTGGATCATAACTTTAACAATTTAGTTAGGTATTAATTAAGCATGAATCATATAATGCAAAATGCCTAATTTCCTCAAGTTGTAGTCAAAGGCTATATTCAATAATCAGAGTTGGAAATGGAAATAAAAACATCCGAATCAACTTCTGTGATGGAAACAAACAACATAGAATCTTTCATACTCAAATTGATTCAAATATTCTTTTCTTTTTTTTTTTTTTGATAATAACTATCATCAACTATCTAATTTTCACTAACTTCATTAATTCAAATCTACATTGGATTAATAAAAAAATAAAATATTTATTTTCAAATATTTAAAGTTGCTCTATATTCAAAATTTGAACATAAAATCTTTTATTAACCCATTTAAAAAGAAAAATCTCTCTGTATATATACACAGAAAAAGAAATTCAGGGTAAAATGTTACCTTAAGGAACAGTCAACTTAAATGAGCTTGATTGGTCCTAGTTGATTTCAGAAGTTTGAAGTCTTCTTAGTAAATCAATTAGCGGAAAAGCTCCAAAAGAATTAATTTGTCTGATGAACAATTATAATTTAATCAGGGTTTAATTGTTTAATCTGACATTAATTTCAATTATTAAGCAATTAAAATCCCATAGACTTTTAAGTGGGATTTCGGACATAAATAGAACACGAACTGTTCAAATAGCGGCTGCTAACATTATAACTGAAAACATTATTAAAATACTTTTATAAGAAAATTTTATTGAAAATGTCAAAAAACATCAGTAAGGCAACAAAAATTTTTTGGTTTTAACCCTTTACCTTATACATGAATTAAAAAAATTACTTCTAATTATAAATTCAACGGTATCTATTCTAAATTAACCGATTTCGTAAATTTTAAAAAAATGGACCAAATACCAAAAGTTGATAGAGATAGTGATTATATGGATTCTATTTCTTTCTGGGAGTGCAAAGTAATTTGAACGAGTTATATAAATTCAGAAACTTTTCAACAGTTAATTCTCCTAAAATTAATGGTTAATGCATAATTTTTTCCTAAATTATAATTTTTTAATATATTATCTTTTGAAGTCAAATGTTAGATTTTTTTTAATTTATTTAAAATGTATGTAGCATGTTTATATTATTAAAAATATTAAATTATTCATTTGTTACTTTTTATGCATTTTTTTTGCAAAGTGTTATGTATTTTTTTATGCATTTTTTTTGCAAA
This sequence comes from Excoecaria agallocha, assembly GCA_037975025.1. Classification (NCBI taxonomy): domain Eukaryota; kingdom Viridiplantae; phylum Streptophyta; class Magnoliopsida; order Malpighiales; family Euphorbiaceae; genus Excoecaria; species Excoecaria agallocha. The sequence goes on along the minus strand of CM075809.1, from coordinate 24,875,797 downwards.
GTGTTATGTATTTTTATACCGACTAATTTTTGATATTTTTTAAAAATTTATTAATATATTGAAAAAATTTATGTGTTAGTTTTAAATTAATTCACCAGTTTAAAGAATCCATGGTGGAGGGATTGGAGATTGATTAGGTATTATTTTTTTCGTTTTTTAATTAATAATTTTTATTATTTTTATTAAAATTAAAAATTAATAAATAAATTTAAATTTAATATTAAATTACGTTATTAAAATTAAATTATTATATCTAATTAGTTTTGATTTTATTGAAAAAAATAAATTAAAAAAATAAATTATATTATATTAAAAATTTAAAAATAATAAATAAATAAAATTTAAATTTTATTTAAAAATAATATATAAAAAAAGGAAATGAAGTAATTAATTGCACTTTGTAACGTTGAAAGTCAGAGTTAGGGTTTCTGACATTTTCTGGCACATAAGTGTGAAACCATCGCTGATTCCTTGAATTTTTTCCAATTTATGGCAACTCTTCTGCCACCAAACATTTTTATTTCCTCAAAGCTAAGAAAATCAAGTTAAGTTCCAAAATATGTAGGGTCTGCTCATTATAATTCAACCACCAATCAAACTGTACCCACTGGACACAAATTATTATTTTTATTATGTCTTTTCTGGTCAAAATACTTTCATTATCCACACAAATGCACAAATTCCGAGGGTAGGGGGAGGAAAATTATTCAAATACTTTTATTTGGGTTAAAATTAATCGATATATGAAAAAAAAAAGATTTAAAATTCAATTATATTTTAAATTTAGTTTGAAAATTTGGATTAAACTTATGTTTTTTTTTTTGTTTTAAAGATATAGTTTAAATCTTTAATTTTAGATCTAAATTCTCAATTAGTATTCTATGTAAAAGGTGTGATTCAATTTAAATAAATGTTTTATTAAAAAAATATGTTTTTCTTGTGAAATTGGAATATTTTAAAAGGTTGGTAAGTAGTTATTAATTAAATTGATGTAAAACATCGATTTTCATGTGTTTAGAAACTTGGTTATATTTAGTTTTGATGATAATAAGAAAATTTTATTAACTTTTTTTTATTGAAGAAATAAATTATTTTAAAATGCTGAATTGCATCGTATTGTTTAGAACAAAAAAAAAAAAAAAGAATACTGAATTGTTCCTAATTTTACAGATAATATGTACAGGAGACTTTTTTCAATACAATTACAAGACTTTCCGGCACTTTAATCATAGTTCATTTACATGTGGAAGGTATTCATAAGTTTTTGTGCTCATTTCTGGGAAAAAAATCCATCCTTCTTTGTAGTGCTTCTTGAATGCTTTTGAAAAGTTAAGCCACTTGCTTCCGACATTAAGTAGTCTTATTAATTGTGATATTTTCTAATTCAAATTAGAGCATAAATCACAAATTATAAAGAAAAAAAATAAAGGCAGAAGATTAACTGTTCATTCAGCAGGCTATCCTCTTATATGCTTTGCTAATATTATGGATTAATGCCAATAATAGTTTTTCAAGGGGAAGCAGTTTTGTTAAACACAATTGAATCAAATAAATTGTAAAGCAAGAGAATAATCAAAATCCCATCAAAGAAAGAAAGGAGAAAGAACAAATTAAGTGAAAAAAAAAATTGCAGCAGATACTGCATTAAAACATTCAGATAAGAACAGAAAATCCTAAAGTTAAATTAAATCATTGCAAGTGGTCAAAAACAATCAACCAAAAGTTTTATCATACATGTATGATAAGCTAGGGACTGCATTGTGTAAATGTGCAATCCATTTTTCCATAAATTGAATGCTAAAATTCACAGAATATATTCATAAAAAGTGCCTCAAAGTGGGTATGATACATGAGAATAGTTTATCTTGTTTCTTTGTCAGTGAGAATAAAAAATGAGATGCATTGCATTTTATAGACAGTTGCAACTTCTGCAGACCCCATCATGTTTTTGTTGTGAGAAGATTCCAAGGCCATTAAATCATCTTTGCGAAGCCGATGCAGCTCAAGTTCTATCTGTGCAATTTTTGTATCAGTCACATTAATTGTATCATCTCTATGCCCTCTTGGTCCAGTCATCACTACCAAGATCGTTAATTTAGTACTATACTTATCGCCAAGGCTGCTAATGGGGACCGTAAGGTGATGGCAATCCTTTTGCATGTTGGCTTTCCATTTCGAGAAGCATCAAGGACTTCTGCCTCTGGTATCTGTTTCGCTTTGCTGCCATTGCTGTTTAAAATTTTATCACAAGAGATTAGGTTGCAATGTGATAAACTGATAATATGACTTATCCAACATTGTTCTGTATTGAAAGAACATCCAAACAAGTCCAATGAAGACTGAGACAGAAAAGAATATGAAATACAGTTGCAGAAGAATGCAGAAAATAATAGTCAACAGGTTGATTCTTGAGGCTGTCAACTGGTTTTTTAGGCTCTTCTTTGTTTCACGTAAACTTTTATCGTGAAGTATATCTTTTTTATAGAACTACATTGTTCTTTTGTTTGTTTGGCTGTTCAAAGGAAATTAACTTGAAATTATCATAAGATGATAAGTCCTTCAGTAGAATTGGTTAGACCTATAAATATTTTACAAAAATAGAGGAGAAAATCACATAGAAAGTGATCAGAAATTACTGCAAATTTTGGAATATACTGTAAAAAGTAAACTTATTCTCTGCGAAACTGGTAGACTTCTAAAATTGTTTTAAGCATTAAGGAGAAAGTTACACATGAAACAGCTAATTATCATGGTCAGAAGTGGCCGATGATGACTGACAGTGACCACAATGGCTGGTAGTGGTTGCCAAACTAGTGGGTAAGGTCTTGAATGATACTTTAGTAGATCTGATCCCTCCATAAGTTTCTAGAAGCCTGAAAACCAAATTCCTATTTGAAAATAAGATGCTATTTCCCCTAAAATGGGTACTTTTTTATTTGGAAAGCATTTCCTACTAACCTATTTTGCTTCGCACTCCAAACACCACATGTGAGAATGTTTTCTATCTAGCTAATAGAACAAGTTCCATCTCAAATGCCAAAATGACTTGCAAAACAGTAGGTGAATGTGTATCTTCTTTTAGAAGAATCAGTTACAATTGAAAGGGGCTTCAATTACATCTTTTACAGCAAACCAGAAAATACTGGTAGCACTACTGTGACTAAAAGCAACAGATATTGGTATCCTACTAGATTTCAATAGGAGCAACATGGATGCAATAGCAAGTCTTGGAAAGAGGTGATGAAACTAAAGTTGAATTTCCTTGCTTAACAAGAATGAAAGATGCCCAACAAATGAATGAGTGTGCACGTGTGTTTATAAATACAGAAGTATCCTCCACATGAATTCTAATGCTAAGAGATAGCTTGTCTGGAAGGCATAATATTAATGTGGTTAGAGCTTCTAACGAAAGTCAACTAAATTCTAGGCATAAGCATAAGCAAGGAAAATGATTACTATCTCCACAATCTCCACTTGAGAAATTAGCTCATCCCGAATACAAAACTGTTGCATCAATCTCAAACTTGAGCCACTACATTATACTTTTCGAGTGATATTGAGTAAGCTGACAAATGCTGCATTCAACAATATGGAGGCTTGAAAGATATAACTGTACCGCTCTACTACCTATTACTCTAATTAGTAATTACCATCCATTTGCACATGTCATAGCCAGCTTACAGCATCGTTCTACTTTCCAGTCCAAATCTTAAAGTACTCTAGATTCAAGATTTTCTGCTGTTTACAACATAGCAATTTTATCAATGAGCAATATGAAGAGCAGTAAAGCACTAAGAGTTAAGGTGAGGTCTATTTTCACATGTATTTTTGAATTTAAATCGATAATTGCCAATGTCCAAATTGCAATGAACCTATTGAACCAAAAATGGAATTTAACTAAACTACCATATGATAGAACACACCAGATAGCATGATATGCATAATGGCACAAACATAAAACCACAAGGCAATAGACAACCTTGAGCTGCTTTTGAAAATATACTTACACATTAGATCATGTGGGGGGGCAAAGTCATAATCATTTCTGCTCCTCCTAATGTATACGTACACCACCAAAAGAATCAGTGATACAATTATGATACATGATGTGGCTATTCCAACTTTACCACCAGTTGACAAATGCCCATTTTCCCAAAAAATTGAGCATTGCGGCAATGAGGGGACACCACACAAGCCTTTGTTACCTGACAGACTGAAAAAAGAAAATAGAAAAGATCATATGGTAAGGAATAAAAAATGAATAGATATTGACCATTTCAAAAACACACTTATATATGGGAAAGTGTCTTGATAATAAGTTGAGTGGAATTTCTCATATCTCGGACTAAAGGTTTACTTTTAGAAATCACTCAATGGGCTTACTTAATAAAGTCCACCAGTAGAAAATAGAGTTAATTGCACACAAAAGCTAAAAGTCAGGAAGTTATTAATTGAAGGATTTATGGTTCAAAAATGGAAATAATGGTGTACACAAATAAAATAAGGGCTAGAATATAGGACATACTCAATAGTTCCACCATGCAAACCAATGGAATAGAGCTCCTCTTGAACTCGCCCTTCCAATAAGTTATTATTCAACAACCTGAAAAAGGAAAGGATGTTTCAGTAAAAAGCAATCACATTACTTATAAAGAAATTACATATGACAAGCTAAAAAAGAACGGCTCAGAAAACAATTAGACAATATTCATCTGATGTACTTGGTACATCTTGTTCAAAATTTTGACTTGTGAAATAAAAGAGGATAATCAGTGATCGATATAGTAAGCAATAATGAAAAAGTTACTTTTCAATTTTCTATATAAAAATCATAAGTTTAAGTGAGGATAAAAGCATCCAGTGAGATTCGTTGAACAGTTTTACAGTTCACACTCCTTCCTTGGAGAAGGATGATAATCATTACATGGTGGGATCCAAACTGTAGTATTTCTCAATCTTCTTCCCCACCAAGGGCCATAAATTGCTTCAAATTCCTGCATTTATAATTGTTATTTATATCTTTTTGGCAACCCTCATCCATTGTTCACCTGCTAAAGCAGTCTGTGTAGTACCATAAGGCAAAGACTATTTCAGCATGCTAAAGAAAAGACATTTTTTCCACTGCAAGTCAGCATAACCTGACCAAGTTGATGGTATCACTAAAATTCTGAAACTTATCATCCTCATGGTATCACAGGCATTAGAAGGCAATATTATTAAAACCGGACCAGATAAAAAACTGAAGAACTAACGAATTCTTGGTTCGACTAGTTCGTTGGGGTTCGACCAGATTTTTTCTTTTTTAAAAATAATATTATTTTTTAAGTTCTATATAAATATTATGAAAATATTACTATATAAAAATATTATAAATAATTTAAAAAAAATACATTTATCATCAAACATTAATAATAAAATGATATTTTCAACTAATTCAACATTTGTAACAAAAAATTTAAGACAAATACAGTAAAAAATTGCAAATGTTGAAGGAAACTCATCAAATATAAATTATAATTTTTATTTTGTTCATAAAAAATTCATCAAAATTGCTTAAATTTTAATTATTTTGCATTTATACTTATATTTTATTTTTTTTCCAGCAAAAAATAATATTGTACGTATATTTTGGACAAAAAATGATTTTTCTAGTTTCAAACTGGTTTATTCTAATTTTACCCTTTTTTTTGTTTAACCGGTTTTCAACTGATTTAAAATGGTTCATTTCGGTTTTTAGTCAGTCCGGTTTTTATGTATTAAACCAACTGGATCAGCTGACGGTTCACGTGATTGCTTAATCAGCATTCCATTTATTCTAGGTAACTGAACACACTAAGGCATACAAAAGAAGGTTTGACTACGTTCTCAGTCTTATTCTTTATCAACAGGCAAAGTGAACAATACAGAAGTGGGATGCCAATTTAAATACCCAACTGATTTGTCCACTTGCAGCCTGCCCACTGTTAAGTAGGCAATCAGTCCTAGATTAAAATATGTGATGCATTTGACCAAATTTTTGCCTTGAAGAACCACGAATGATGCAGTGCACAGAACATTAATTTGCACATAAATATGAAGAATAAATTCATTTTGCATAATGAATCCTGAAACAAAATGCAATGTTTTGCTTATTAGATTCAAACAGTTCGCTACTTTAATATGACGCATGTATTTGGTGAACCTTCATATTTTTACGCGGTGATTATTATAGAGGATCAATGAAAAATCAGTTTTTGCATAAATCTTCAAAGTTGCATTAACACTTTATATTGTATAAAATTCCTACAACTAACATAAATTAGGCTTCACCAAAATCTGATTAACCTGCAATATATCTAGGCAAAACATATAACCGATCTTAGCCCACAGATGCTCTACTTTAAAGTTGCAGTGGAAATCAAATCTTTTCATATAAAAAAAAATATAATAATAATAATAATTTGAAGTTGATCCTGATGACAATTAAAAACATGGGTATCATAAGCCTAAATTAGAGATTGGATCATGGAAAAACCTATATAGAGGATAGTAGGATGAACTACTTTCAATCCCTGATGTAATAAATCATCATAAGAATAAAAAATCTTTTCTCTAATAAAAACTTTGAATCCACTTAGCACAACCAGATGCACAAATCAAAGGTTGATGCAGGTGGAAGTGAAAATAAAAAGTTGGAAGGGGCTAATGGTAAATTATTGTAACCAAAATATGAGACGAAAAAGACAACACATTAGAGATCCACACTCATCTAGCAGTTGAATTCATAACAAAATATATATGCTTACACAAGCTGCAGACTTGAAGATGCCAAACTTTCTGGTATAGGACCTGAGAACTGATTGTTCGATAAATCCCTACAAATCACAAATAAAAAGGTGGTAAGTGCCATCATTCTTGCATGAAAACATTAGTTTTAAATAACACAATCGAAAGCACACAAGACATTATATGTATGCTTGAAATGAAGGCAACCTATTTGCAGGTGAAAGTGAGACAATTATGTAACATATTCATGAAAAAAAAAAAAACTTGAAGAAGAAATATTCGATAGCAAAGTATAAATATCTTATGAATGTAATTTGTGCCAAGTGCCCATGTGAATTTTTAAGCAAGAGAATACAAGAATTAGAAATGACATTCCCCAGCCCTTCCCTTTCTTTCACATGCACACGAGCATATGCTATCGAGACATCTTCCAGTAATTTATCCTCTTTTTTTTTCCGTAGTTATTTGATAAGGTCCTATTTGCATCTTTATCTACATAATTAAGTAAATAAATTACTCAATAAAGCAACATTCTGTTCACAACTCTTACTAGCATATTATGAGATGGATTGTCTAATACATATTAAAAATAGAAGCAACAGCAACCAACATTGTACCCCAATTCTTTAGTACTTACAGCCGAACAAGTGATTTATGACCTAGTGCTGGTGGAAGAGGTCCTTCCAAAGAATTAGAACTCAAATTCCTGCAAGTTTAAATGAAAATAATATTGTAAACTTTTAGAAAAGTAGCTAAAGGAAGAAAAAAAAAAACCACATTTCTAGGTATAGTCTGCAGGTGTGAAGCCGCATGCATATCTTAGGATGCATGTTCTTTGTTCAATGCACAACAGAGACCATAAGAAGAAATTACAATGTTAAATAAATGGTAGAAGACCTGAGCACCCACACAAGCCCAACCAGAGTTTTTAGTGTAAATGCTTGCAATAGGGGTATAGCTAGCATGAGAACAAATGGGAGAGGGTGAATACATTCGCAATTTGATTAATAAACCAAAAGCCTTTTTCACTGAAAGAGAAATATCAACTGCTCCAAGAAATAGTCCTATAACTGTTCTTGGGTTTTGGTTGGAATCCATCATTACATAATTAAAATTTATCTGTGCCGGCGGATAATAATTTGCTTTTTGCTGAAGGCCTGTCCATGATAAGTGGCACAGAGTTGTTGGTAGCCGATGAGATTGAAAAGACATGGTTCAGCAACTCAGGTATCATATTCGTCTTCAGAAAAAATTCGAATAGAATGAAATGACCAACACTCGTAGCATGCAATCAACTCAACACCCACGTCATCTATGCCCCAAAACATGAAATCTTTGAATCCATGAAAAAAATTGAAGATGATACTTACAGGCTTACCAAGTTTGACAAAAGACTAATCTGGTCGCTTATGTAGCCCTTCAAGCCTTGACTTCCAAGATCTCTAGAAACATGAGTAGGTAATTAAGTGGTTTTACAAATTTATTCTCAGAAAAAAAAAGGAAATTCACCTTCTACCAAAAGAGAAAACGCCTACAGAAAGAAATTTCTAAACAAGAAATTAGACAAATATAAACTTTTGATGAACCATGGCATAACACAATTTTTCTAGAGTTGGACACCGTTACAATGCGACAGAAACAGCATGTTAAGAGAATAGGCAATGCTTACATTTGAGAAATAACAAGAGCAGTTCCGGCTTTGTTGGAATGACAGGTAACTCCTTCCCAAGCATCCCAGTTAGTTGGAGCACAAGGATCTCCATTCCAACCCATTCTATCAGGAACGCGAAGCGACTCTTTCAATGCTCTCATAGCAACAACTACCGGAAGTAAACTTAATTAGCACACACCTCAATGCGGAAAACAAGCAAATCAGAAAAAGCCACTTTATCCTACCTACCAATCAATCACTACAAGTTTCAAAATTTGGCATGCATTTCCAACAAAATTGAAATTATTCCAAATTGACATAAAAAGTAGGCATACATAATTAGTACCTTCACCAGGAGATGTGGAGATATCGTTTCGAACCAGAGCATAATTCTCAATTCCACTAATCAATGGCGCCCCAACCACTGGCACAAGCTTCACAATCAATTCAGTACTGCTCAGATTATGCACTGTGTAGGAGAAACTATAGGCAACAAAGCTCCCAACTTTGGAATGAATGTCCACTCTGCTCACGTTTTTATCATTTACAATCACATCAAACACTCTCTGCCCATTCTTAGTCACGCTCGAGTCAAACTCAGCAAAGTGAAACCACAACAAGTAATCCAGTTTCGCATCCACCGTTAATTCATACTCCAAAACTCCGTTTCCCGTAACCGCCCATTGGTAAAGCCTCATAGGGAAGTAATTCGGGAGCTGATCGGCACCGGAGATTTTCTCTGGAGTGGATAAAGAACGGAATGTTTTAGCGGTGGTTTCCGATCGGAATTGGGAATCGGACTGCCATGACCGGCCGAAATAATCCGTATCGTTGCTGAAGCCCGGGCCCCACTGTACGGAGCCGCAAGATAGGCGACCATAGTTGACTAGAATAAAGTTATCGCCGATTGCGGCGGAATTGTAAGAAAGCGGATCGATTTGACGGATTTCGAGAGAGCCGATGACCGGAGGATCAGTGGCAATACTGTAAAAACAGATATCAGCCTCGCCGTCTTTAACAAAAGCGAAGAGATCGGAATAAGCGCCGTCGCGAGCGAGATTCTCGGGCCACGGGGAGCGCCAGGAGAAGACAAGCGTCCCTTCAACAGAGGCATCGAAACTGGGAGAGTGAGACTTGCCATCATAGTTATCGTAAACGGTGAAAGTACGGATATAGTAACGGCCACTGGGTAGAGGGAGAATGTAGCAATTCTTCTTGCCGGAGGAGAGAGGGAAGTAGCGAAGATTTTTCTCTGGAGGGAAGCGGAAGTGGAGAGGCTCGGAGACGACGGAGGTGGAGCCGCCGGTGAAGAAGCGGTCGGAAATCCAGTTGGTGTTGAAAGGATCGGTGATGTTGGCGGAACCCCCACAGTCAATGTAGTAAGAAATATCTGCAAAGTGAACATGCAGTTAGTGAAATCAGTAAAAACGGAACACAGCGAAAGAGAGAAGAAGAGTACAAACCGTAGGGGAAAGAAAGAGCAGAAGAGAAGAAGAAGAAGAAGAGGAAGAAGGGAAGAGACATAGTGTTAGAATGTTACTGATGTTCGGACATGGAAGAAGAAGAAGAAGAAGATCGAAAGCTAAGGTTGTTTTGAGTTTAATTTGAGAGAGATGGAAAGTTTAGTAGTCGAAGATTGAAGCCGAGATTTACGGGCAAAGTTGTAGGATTCAATAGAGCGAGTGAAAGTTGAAAAAAGACAAGAGAAAGAACTGGATTTTGTCTCTATACTTGTAAAGTCGCTATTTTTTTTTTTAAATCTTTTTTTCCATATTAATATGGCTATAATTAAGAAATAATAAAATTAAAAATATAGTCGAGGATTTTGAATATTGGATAATTTCTTTTTTTTTTTAATTTGTTTCTTCAATGAATTTTTTTTTTTTGAATAAAATTTCTTCAATGAATTGGAATTAATGAAAAGAAGGATATTGTAACTGTCCCCCGTGATAGAGGAGGGAGAGGTGAATGAAAAGGATGTGAAATTGGAGAGTAGGGACAGTTCTAAATCTAAAATGGTTAACAGCTGAGCCTTGCGTAACAACAACAACAATAATATCAACAACCACAATAGTAAAATTAATAATAATAACAATAATAATAATAATAAATTAATAATAATAACATAAACGACAGCAGCAGCAATAATAATAATAATAATAATAATAATAATAATAATAATAATAATAATAATAATAATAATAATATCGGCAATCATAACAGTAAAGTTAATAATAATAACATAAATAGCAGCAATAATAATAATAAAAACGATGACGACAACAACAACATTAATAATAATTAATAACACCCTTTTTACCTTCTGATTTCAAAGCCCAAAGATCCTAATTTCCAAAGATATCTGGCACATGATTAATAACATTAAAAAGCTAGCTAATTCAAACCGATTGAATTGATAGAACCGATTATCTTGTTAATTCACTGTTGTACATCAAAGTCCACATCTCTAACTTACTCACTGTTACGTTATCATTCCCCTACTTTGACATCTCTGTAGTCCTGCTTAGGCATTCAAGTACACTCCCACCTCCTCTATAAATGGCTCAATAAACAGTGGATCTAGGTACGTGAATCGTAAGACCAATTTTCTCTTTAAGATTCTCATATCTACAAGTCACTGACTTAAGCTTCGGAGTGCTTTCGCCCCGACCAACCGGACAAGGCTTTTTGCAGGTCCCTAAGTGATGATCGAATATTTTTTTCTTCAACTCGCTGAGAAGTTTCATAAATCAAACGTTATCAATTGGTGCTTTCATTGAGAGTCATGATGAGATCAAGATCGTCTGGGCATAGAACGCCAGCAATAAGTGATGGAATTAGAGATGGTCATGAGGATTCCAGACCTGCAGGAAGGCAAAGCGAAAACCACAGGTCCCCCAGGCAGGCTGATCTCTTGCCTGAATTTAATGACGCAATGTTATGACAAGTCGAAAATACTCCTATCATCGTAAGGGATATAAGGGTGCTTTTCGATGATTTCACAAGAAGCATTATCCAGACTATCTGCAAAAGCAAGATACCACAGGTCCCTCAGGCAGGCTGATCTCTTGCCTGAATTTAATGACGCAATGTTACGATGCGTGAATGAGGAGCTAAGAAGGTGAAAGAACATAGGTCCCTTCATTAGTGAACTGCGAGCGCAATATAGTAACAAAATAAGTGCACATTCAAAAACACTAGCCACTGGAAAGAGTGATAAAATTGATGGGACCATTTTTTCAAGCAGGGATCCCATATGCTAGCCAAGTCGCTCATCCACTGCGTCTATAGGAGATGACTTGTCATACATTTGCTCTTTCGCCAAGCGCCACTCAAAAAAAGTCAAAGACGAAGGTGGTAGTGGTTTGCATGCAGAAAGCAAAGAAGACAAATGATTCAAATGAAAACTCAAACAATTTGGCCTGGAAAGCCTGGGAAGAGGCACATTCAAACGTAATACCTGCAAAAATACAACCTCCCCCTTCTATCGGGAAATAACAGATTTTAAATTACCCTCCAAGTTGAGGGATGTGGTCATGAACAGATACATGGGTAAGACTAACCCGACCACCCATATGGCGGAGTATCTTACAAAGGTACAAGTGTATACTTATGATGAAAGAATCACCTGCAAGATATTCCCCACTATATTAGGGGGAGATGCGCCGAATTAATTCCACGAGCTGCCTCGAGAGTCAATCACCTCCTTTAGGTAGTTAAAGGATCTATTTACAACGAGGTTTATTGTACAGAAACGAGTACCAAAATCAATCAGCAACCTGTGTAACCTCTATGAGGGGTCTCATGAAAGTCTTAGAGATTACATTGATAGGTTTCAGGCCGTAATGTCTTAAGTCAGGAACATAAGTATCCAGACAACGACCAATGCCCTAGTTGAAGGAGTTCATGATCGGCCCTATTCGAGTCACTCACTGCAAAATCACCCACGGACTTCTCCGACCTGATGGAAAGAGCTAGGTAGCACATCCAATTGGATGACGCCTTGCAATCCAACAGGGGATGAAGACCAAGCATAATGGACAGACTACAATACCCAGATGGACGATTAGTCCAAGGGACTTAAACGCTCGAAAGAACAAAAAAAAGCCCAGACAGATCGTCTACATCCAGAAATCTAGGCAAGCATAAAGAGATCGAGCGAACTAGACTCGAACGGCCTGCTATCCACCTTCTACGAACTTTTACCTTGCTCAACTCTAACCCTACACAAGTCCTTATCTGGATCAAAGAAAAACATAAGAAGGTGAATTGGCCCAAGAGACTTTTTTGAACGATTGCGAAACAGAAGAGATCTTAGCAAATATTATGAATTTCATTAAGACATTGGTCACACAACTGATGAATGTCATTCGCTAAAAGAGAAAATAGAACGGCTAATACAAAAGGAGTCATTGAAGAAATTTGTAGGCCTCATGAAAGAGAGCAGTCCTTATAGACCGCCCCTGAAAAAGGGAGACAATTCGGGCTCTAATGATGATGATGAGCGTAGAATACCTGGTAACGTGGGTCAACGCAGGTCGTACACTGGGGTGATCAACAGGATCGCTGAAGGATCATTGTATGCAGAAAATATCTCTCGAAAGAAAAGGGGGAAGGGTGTTAACCTGTCACACCTATTAGAAACACTTTGCTCGATATCTATTTCTTATGAAGATGCAGGGGACTTGAAATTCCCCTACGAAGATGCCCTAGTCGTCAATGTCAAGGTCAATAACTTCCTTATAAAGAGGATTTTCGTAGACAACGGGAGCATCGTAAATGTCCTGACACTCGAAGCTTACCAAGCAATGGGACTGTTGATAAGAGAGTTGTAATTGAATGCTATCCCGCTGATAGGATTAGGCAACATCATTGTCCCCGTCGTAGGGTTTACATAAATGTTTGTCGAACTGGGCCAAGAGGCAATCACCCACGTATGCAAGGTGACATTCATGATAATTGATATGAATTTTGCCTACAATGTGATATTTGGCAGGCCCTTGCTTTTCCAAACTGGAGCCGTAACTAGCATACGGTACACGGTCACGAAGATACCCACCGAGCAGGGCATTGCCATCTTGAAAAGGGATCAAAAGGCATCTCGAGAGGCATATGTCTCTATGGTTTGGCTGAATAAAGAAACCTACGCGGTGGAGCTGGAGTCTGAAAGAAGTAGAAAAGACGAACGTTTGAGAATAAACCTTGCTGGAGAGGTGAAAACAAGAGAACTCTCAAGAAATAAAAGCATTCAGATGGGAGTGAGCATAGATACAGAGGTCAAAAAATTGGTGATGCAAGTACTGATGATAAACTAGGCCTCTTTTGCTTGGAAACCGAAGGACATTGTCACATCCTTCACAGAATAGTCCTTTCTGAAGCGAAACTTAGCCGAAAAAGGTAATTTTTTTTTTGCCGATCAGTTTGATAATCTTGTAAACAATTAAAACATATACAAAATAACTTCATGTCAAAAACTTACACCAAACACTCATCCAACAATAATCATAAATACAATCAAAATACAGTTCAATCTTTTAACTTAATGGTCTAAGTATATACATGCCAAATTACAACTTGGTCTAGTACTAATTTTTCTCTTTCGATCTGGCTCCATCGTGTACTATGCTCCCGAAACACTTCATAACCTGCACGCAGTAAACACTACGTGCTGAGCACTAGATATGCTCAATGGTGACTACTAATCCAAGAATTTCTCAAAGTAAAACATAATTACATAAATTATGCTACTCTTATACTTATTTCATTAAACATTTTCTTTTACTTCGGTTAACATTAGTTTTATTATTAATTTATATTTTGGTAATCATTGTTCTTTGGTTTTCAATCTCTTAACTTTACTTTACACTATCCTCTTAGGCGAATCGATATCATATTTACTTTTACCCTTACGTTATTCTTTACAATCACTTTTATTTTGACCTTTATGTTCGTCTTATCTTTTTAGCCACAACGATATAATTATTATTTCATTTAGCAATGTATATTGGTACTCATGTTTTTAATGGTATCAATCTAAACTATTTTATTTCTCAATGTATTGTTAAATTATCCAATATGTATTCTAATTACACTTCTTGATATATATTCTTTTATTTTTCTTTAACTTTTAACTAATAAATACATTACTATTAAAAGGCTTTTAAGCTTTAATTGCAAAGTGATACCGCTATTTTTGGATACTTTACAGTCAAATCTCTATTTCCTTCTTTATACGTTTACCTATATTCAAATATTTGTTTAGAACTTATATCTTTTACTTTTTCCTCATTAAACCATTATATACCTTTTATCACTTTACTTTTCATTTGACATTTCTCTCAAAAATACATTATTTAAGCATCAAAATTTACTAAATGTCCTTGCCATCACTTTTTTTTTTACTTAAAATAGGAAATTGATATTATTATCTAACTTGTCACTTTTCACAATAATAATTGGTACATGAAATACCAACTAATTTAATTTATCTTTTTCATGTAAAATAAAATATATTTTAAATCATTTTTCATTATAAAAGCTTGACTTAATCTTCATTTATTATTTTATTCTTATAAAACCTTTCTTTTTCTTATTAATCACACTTTTCGGAAAACTTTACAGATTTATTTCAACTTTACATTTTCTTCCCAATGAAATATTTTTTGTTCATAACTTTTTATATTCAAATCATTTAAACAATACCGATTTATTCATTACAATGCACCTCTAGTGCAATGTAACAGGATTCTCAAAAAGGATACTCGAGACTGGACCCAAAGGTCCCACAGAGAGATAAGTGATCTCCAATGAGCCATTTCTCGAAAAAATTTCACTTTCACTGAAAACACTGAAGCCATGGAGATCAATGATCTTACCCATAGCAAAGCAACTCACCATGACTTGCACCGCGACACAGAGGTATCCCTATGACTAGCCAATTATATCCTAAACAAGAATATCATTACCTGCTTATCAAAAAGAAAAAAATAATCAATTATATTTGTAATAATTTTTAACATTTAAAAATCTTTCATTTCTTTCTTGATACACTATATTTCTAATAAAACACACTCTTTTAGTACTTTTGACTATTCAATAACTTTTTGTCCTTTCTTTCACTTTATCTTTTCAAGTCACTTTTGTAAATTATTCTTTGATAATTCACTCAGACACTTGCGGCTTTTCAGTCTTTTATACAAATTATAAATTATGGCATTATAATTCACAATTCTCTTTTATTCTTTTGTATAATTTTTTGTGAATTATTTTATAATAATTCAATGATCGACTTTTTACGATTTTTTCATTTTTTTCTGTCCAAACTTTTCAATCGTTTACTATGCCAACTTTATTTCATCGGCGAATTATTTTACAATAATTCACTCTTTTAATACTTTTTATTAACTAATTTATTTTGATAAATTATTCACGCATTTATTTTATAACTTTTTACGCAATTATGGATTTTATTGGTATAATTCATTATTTTATGCCTCGAAAATACATAATTTGACTTTTTCATTTTTTTTTATACTGAAATAATTTACTTCGCATTCGTTATAATTACATACTTATTTATTGAATTATTTCTTAATAATTCAATATTTTAGTTAAACATAATCAATAATTTATTTCAAAAATATTATAATAAAGCATACAAATTCCATAAAAATTTGCGTACACATTATTTTACAATTTTCATCATTTTCACTCATTTTATAAATTATTTACCAATAATTCATTATTCTTATTATTTTCATGACTCAATAATTATTTCAAAAAAATTCATCGGTTGGCTTTTTATTTTATTTTCATTGACTATAATTTAATTTCATATAAATTTACTTTTTTCAACATTTTTGCATAATTATTCACTAATAATTCAATTAATTTCAATACACATATTAACATTAGAATTTCAATAAAATTCCAATAATTTCAATAAATCCCAATAAAATTTATTTATGCATTATATATTATTTAGAATCATTTTTCACTAAAATAATCAATTATTTCCCATTATTTCACAATTTTCACTATAAACATAATCAATACATAGGCTTTAAAATTTTAAAATAAATTTCAATAATTCAATAAAATTTTATGGGCACCATTTATCATATCTACACTTAATTTAGGCTAACATATATTATTTTCATGCAAAAATTCCATTACTTTCTTTTACTATACAATTCGGTCACCATTAATTTCACCTAAAAAAATTGTTCTTTCTTCCATTTTAGCTTTCCATTCATCTTTTCTAATGTCCAATCTTATTTATCCTAAACCAATTTCATCAATTAACAACTTTATCCATTTTTAACCTAATTATATATATGAAATTAATTCAAAATAAAAGGAAAATCAAAGAATTTTGTAGTCACTTACAATTTTTTCATGCTTATGAGTGCCCAAGCTTCATTTTCTTTGCTTTTAGCCATGACAACTCTTTCCTCTTCACTTTTCACCCTTAATTTTCCTTGCTTTCTTTGCTTCAATCAAAGATAAAAGGCCATATATTTGAACTATAGAGATGGAATTTCACTTCTCATGTTAGGATTACATGAGAATTTGAAGTAGAAAATTGAAAGAACAAGAAGAGAAGAAAATGGAGATGAGTCATCCATAAGGGAGGAAGGAGAAGGGCTGGGAAAAATCTAGATTTTTCTCAGATTTTTCAGCTTAAATAGGTCTCTCTTTGGGCCAAAAATTGGACATAATAAGTGGGCTTAACCTAACTTAATTAAATGGCTCATTTTATGCCATTTAAGTTCCAATCCAATTTCTCTCTCTTCCTCACTTCAAATCACTTCAAAAATAATTTTATAATTTTTATCGCATCAAAAATAGGTAGTACGTAAATTTTCGACTCAATTGGAGTTCGTTATTGGTCCAATTCAAACTTATCGATCCAATTCGACAACTGCCGGTATCACCGAAAAATTAAATTCTCCTTACCAAAATATTCTGCATAAAAATTCATGTAAGCATGTAAAATCTGGCAAAATTCGGAGTTCATTTACTATTTTGAATTATTTACACAAAATCAAGTCTCTTTCCCTACCAGAAAAATTGACTCGATACATTTTTCGTATTTTTGACTTTTGGAGGTCTATTTGACCTCAATTTCACTTTAAATTTCAATTCCGGGCTCACAATGACCATTAATTTCCAACAATCCAATAAAATATTTTTGACTTTCGGATGTCCTTTCGGGCCCAAAAATACTATTTACTGTCGGAAAGTACTATTTACAGCTGATCCGATGTTGATGCCATTACAGGCATACCTGGAATAGACCCAAAAGTCATCACAACCGACTAAATATCGACTTGAGCTACCGATTGATAAAGTAAAAGCTTCATAAACACACCCTCGATGGAAGAAAAATCATTTTAGAAGACGTCAATCAACTCTTAAAAACGAGAACAATTCAGAAGGCAGCCCATCCAAAATGGCTGGCAAACGTGGTTGTAAGGCCCCAACATGTACCCTAGAATAATGTATACATGTTTAACTGATATTATAACCAATATAGAAAGGTTAGGTAACGCTTTATAAGTGGGACCCAAAGAAAATTATCTTGATAGAGTAGGGGCCATATGAATTTCTTTTAAAATGAATTGCATATATGCTTAATTAGAGAGAAATGGTTAGTGAGGAATTTAATTGCAAAGTAAAAGGATAAGTTTAGGGGAGTAAATAATAAATAGATAAGAAGAAATGAGCTAAGTGTAATTGTTGTTGGCCAAACAAGTGGACCAATGAAATAATAACATTTAGCATTCTAAATAACTCTTGAAGGATGAAGAGAATTTGAGGGATTTTAAAGGGAATGGCCGGCCACTTAAAGGGTTTGGGCAGCCATTCCTTTCCCTCATTGTTCCCTTAAAGAAAACTCAAATAACCCCTAAGTTGGGCTCAAGCAATTGGAAGAAATGGGAATTAGTTCTTAGGCCAAGTTTGAGGTAAAGCAAGTAAGGGCAAAGAGAAAGGAGAAGGGAAAACTTGAAAAAGAAGTGTTGCTCTCATAAAGAGGTTTGAGAGTTTTCTTTTAATATTATGTGTTTAATTGATTCAAGTTAGTTTTATAAACTATGGTGGTTTGTATTGATGATGTAGAGACTTGATGATGTTGTTGCTTGAAAATGATTAATTGTGTCCTAGAAAGTGAGTTTGTGAAATTCTGTTTGAGTTTCATTTGAACCAGTCTTAGTAAAAATGGCATAACTTCTTCTGTATATGTTGGATTGAGGTGATTCTAGTTGTAAAATAAAGATAAGACATAGATATAAAACTTTGTAAAAGAAACCAAGACCTTAATCTGCCTATAAGGTATTCGACATTTAGCTTGAATTTGACAGACCTCTGTTGTCCGTCACCTATGCACGGTTGGTAATGTTTTAGTGATATCTTGAGATTTAGAGGTCATAATTGAGTGATTTTTGATGTTTTAGAAACTAGGGACATAGGACTATAACGTTGTAGGAGGAAACTTTTGCTAAAAATTACGTTTTCTGGGATAACAATGACATATAATTTGAGACTGAAAATCTGTCTTTGGGCAGTTTGGGTCTCACGGGTACTAGATTTTTGATAGTAACTGTGAAGTACCCCAGTTTTTAGTCCAGACCCTAAAGAAGACCTATCTCACGGTTACTAAGCTTTTCATAGTAACCGTGACCCCTTTAAAAAGTATAAATCACGATTATTACTCATTCGGTAATGACCGTGAGGTAGTATGATGCAGTCCAGGGCCAGAAGGGCAACCTAGGTCACGGTTACCATGATTTTGGTAGTAATCGTGACCCTTCTTTGCCTTTTCTAAACTTGAAATTAAGGTTCCAAATTAATACCAAAGCACATCTAGATCCTTCAAATCATATTTAGAGTGTTTTAAATGTGAAAATAAGAGTAATATGTAATATAAAATGAGTAAAAAGTATAATTAATTTAATGAAATAAAGTTAAATACTAAGCTTTATGTATAAGAATATGAATGGCATGATATAGTGATGTAATTGTATGTTTTGTTAAGTGCATTAATGTTAGTACATTAAATATATGATGCATATTACTTCTAAGTGTTTAACAATTTAGTAAAAGCCTGGATCATACATAGAAGTGGATAGGTAGGCATGTCTATGAGGGATAGTGAATGTAGCTGCTAGTGTTGACACTTGTGGGTGTCTAGTGTTGATACATTTGGTATCTAGTGTTTCAAGATTCCTGTCTTTAGTGCTTGATACTAGTTAACAGTATCCAGTGTTATCTCGTTATCCACTCTTCATGGAAATTCAGGTTGTATAATAATAATGAAATATTGTAATTGAGTGAATAATCATGAGTGAATGAGTATCAAGGAATTATTATTTTGTATGAAAATAGTGTTTTGATTCTTGAGATGTTATGAGCATATTAGTGAGCATATGATATGATTCTATGGCCTTTGAATGTTTTTTTTATTATTATTGTATGACAAGTGTACTAGTGTTATTATTATTTTTGCCTCCCCATTAAGCTATTGCACAGCACGGGTGTTTTCCCGTGTAAGTTCTCGGGTTTAAGCATAGAGAGTTTCGTATTTGGAAAACATCTGCAGGCCACGAGGTTTAGAGCTTGAGGAAGACTTTTGGTATATATATAACCCAAATTTTGTAATGAACATAATGAAATATGTAATTGACACCAATCTCATATAATAGTAAATGTTTATTAAGCTTTTGTATCAGTGTATTTGTGTATGTGATTATATTTATATGCCTGAAGAATTGTGTAGTATTCATGAGTAAATTAATTAAGTTTTATGTAAATAATTAAATAAGATAATGTATAGATAAAGGTAATTAGAGCGGGTGTTATAGTGGTCCTCGTAAAGAAGAAGTTCGAAAAACTTAGGATGTGTGTCGATTTCACAGACCTCAACAAAGCCTACCCGAAAGAAAGTTACCCCTTACCAAATATAGATCAACTGGTCGACGCAACAGCATGTCATGCAATTTATTCTTTGCTCGACACTTATGCTAGGTACCATTAGATCTTAATATGGCTCTTGGACCAAGAAAAGACAAGCTTCATCATGGATGACAGAACCTTATGCTACAAAGCAATGACGTTCGGCCTAAAGAATGCAGAGCCACATACCAACAATTGATGAATAAAATATTCAAAGGTTAGATTGGGGAAAACATTGAAGTCTATGTTGACGATATGATTGTCAAGAGCAAAAGTCCCGGAGAACAGTCTGTTGGCTTAAAAAAAGTCTTCAACACACTGAATAGATTTTAGACGAAGCTGAACCTAAAAATATGTGTCTTTGGCATGCCATCAGGAATGTTCCTGTGCTTTATGGTCTCGCAAAAAGGGATATAAGCCAATATGGAGAAAATACAAGCAATCTTGGACATATAACTCCCAAGAAACATGAAAGAAGTCCAAAAGTTGAACGGATGAGTTACAACCCTGGGAAGGTTCGTTTGCTCCTTGGTAAAGTGGTGCATGCCTTTCTTTAAGAAACTGAGGAAGAACAATGCATTTGAGTGGGGGGTAAATTGTCAACAAGCGTTCGATGAGTTAAATAAATTTCTTATGGCCCCTCTGTTGAGCAGGCCGATTCAAAGAGAAAGTCTTTTCTTGTACCTATTGACATCTAGGGAAGCAGTTGCAGGCATCCTGATTAGAGAGGAAGGGTCACAATAGCTCTCAATTTATTATGTCAGCTAGGTTCTTAGGGGTCCAGAGCTAAAGAAAAGTCCAACTGAACAGCTGATCATGGCGCTGATGATATGCACCGAAAAATTGAGACGGTATTTTGAAGCACACACTATCATCGTTCGATTGGATCAGCCGCTCAGAAAGATTTTGCAGGCGCCCGACCTGGAGGGTAAGATGGTGGATTAGACCATAAAATTGCAATCATAGGACGTCAGGTATGAACCCAGGAGCACAATAAAGGCCTAAATCCTAGCTAACTTTGTCACTGAGTTCACTACGAATGGAGAACCAATCGAACAACCCTACAAATGGCATGAAAAATGATCATTGACAGGGCTTTAAATAGTGCCCGAGGCAGAGTTGGAATAGTCATAAAGGGCCCTCTTGGCATCACAATCAGGTATGCAATCCAACTCAGCTTTAAAGCATCCAATAACGTCGCAAAGTACGAGACATCATTGCATAGCCTGAGGATGGCGAGGGCAATTCGACCAGAAACCCTCAAAATTAAAACTGAGTCCCAACTAGTGACCAGTCAGGTGTCAGGCGCTTTTGATTCCAAGGAGGATTCTATGAAAAGATACTTAGCAAAATCAAGACTGCTTTAAAGAAGCTGAAAGAGACTGGCTGCACTTGGATCCTGGAGAAAGTGTATAGAGAAGAGACAGCGATGGTCGACCGATTAGCCAAACTATCCGTCTCCGACAAATACAAAATCGAAGAAGCTGTAATCGCTGTAGAACAGCTCTCTCCTTCTCTCGAGAGCCATAATTGATGGAAATTGAGCAACAAGGCGACACCTAGATGACCCCGATCGAAAAGTTTCTCCGAACGGGCAAATTGCCTACAAACAAAGACGAAACCCGAAAGGTACCTGGAAAATCTCTTAGTTATTTTATAATTAATGATGAGTTATACAGCAAATCATTCAATCACCCCTGGCTCAAATGTGTGACGGAGGATAAAAGCGATTACATACTTAAAGAGATCCATGAGGGCATATGCGGAGCTCACGAAACCTGCTAGGCAATTGCAAGAAAGGTTCTCTAGACTGGCTATTACTTGCCAAGAATCTTCAAAGATGCCCACAACAGAGTCAAAAAATGCTCACAATGTCAAATTCATGGCAAAGTTATCAGATAGCCCGCTATGAACCGACAGTCGATCTGAGTGTCTTGGCCATTCAACCAATAGAGGCTGGACATCTTGGGTCCTTTTCCCCAAGGCAAACGGAAAATGAAATTTCTTGTTGTCCCTGTCGACCACTTTTCCAAATGGATTAAGGATGAACCCTTAGCAATAATAACTGTCGAAAAAATCAAAAATTTATCTTGACGAGAAATCATTTACAGATATGGTCTCCCTAAATTTTTTGTAACTGATAATGGCAAGCAATTTGACAGTTTGACATTCAAAAACTTCTGCTCCGGCCTAAAAATCGACTTGAAGTTCACTTCGATCACCCACCCGCATAGCAACGGAATGACAGAGGTCTCCAATCGGACTATATTGATGATATTGAAAAAGCAACTGGGTGAAGTAAAGGCCGATTAGACATAAGAGTTGCAAAGCGTCTTATGAGCTTATCGAACTTCACTTAGAGCCAGCACTCATCAGACACCATTTTCATTGGTGTATGGATCAGAGACAGTCATACCAGTGGAACTCGGGATCCCTTCCTATCGATTGACATTCTATTATGACCAAAATAAAGTGCAAGAAAGGTGCCAAAACTTGGATCTGGTGGAAGAAATGAGAGAAGATGCTTACGCAAAAATCACCGCTTACAAGCAAAAAATCGCCAGATATCATAATAAAAGAGAAAGGTGTAGAACCTTCAAAATTAGCGATCTGGTTTTAAAAAAAGTCGAGATTGGGACAGGCAATGCCGAAGTAGGAAAACTAATGCCCAACTGGAAGGGACTCTACAAGTCACCAAAGTCCTCGACGCAAGCACTTACAAGCTATGAACACTAGATGGATTAGATGTCCCTAGGAGTTAAAATGTTGAAGTACTTAAGAAGTACATGATGTAGTGTTGTAACCTAAATTATCAAAGATAATAAATTTACTACATGCATAAAAAGCTTACAATGCCCATACGCTACGCTCGACGTAGATCCAGAGCCAAAAAAGCGACTTGCAAAAACCTTGCTCTCACTTCTCCCAAGTTAAAAATGGTGCTACGATGTTGATCCGATTGCATACCTATTTAACTCGATGTATGAAGAGTGCCCGACATCCCAAAAGCCAGAAAGTGAAACCCAAAAGGTAATCCGCTCTGCTCGATAGTTCAACCATAACTGACTGATCACACTTGTTGATTAGATATTATGCTTAGAGACAATGGAAAGAGCCTAACGTGTGCCTATCGCACAAGAGTCAGAAAACGAGCAATCAAGCAATCTATAATCTCCTTAATTATTCAGGAAGTATACCCCAATTGTTTGTTCATTAGCTCAGTCAAGCTATCACAATACGAATAGAGCAAAATAATAATGTGACGAAACAATAGTTTCGAACTTCATTAGAACAAAAATGAATCCATTAAAATCACATAAAATTTTGATAACTACAAATTGCCTATATACAGGAAAACATTAAGGAGCTGCCTCGGAAATTGGTGTTCCCTTCGATTCAACAGGCAGATCGGCAACTGAATCAGTGGTCGAGGAAACAACTGGATCAACGGTCGAAGCCATAGGTGGGTCCACAATTAACACGGGAGGAAGATCCACACTAGGCAAAATAAACAACTCCGTAGTGAGAAGCTCGAAAGGCGGGCCGAGAATGGAGGTAGTAGGTAGAAGAGAGACAACCTCAAGCCTCGCAAGAGATTTTTGAACGGCCTCACCATTTGTCGTGCCTTTACCCCCGGGATCAGCCACATCATCTATCTTATCCTCGGGCAGATCGTCCTCTTCATCACTAGATGGCGGGTCAAGCAGCACCCCGAAATCCTCCATCAAACCAAAAGCAGCATTATGAAAATGCCTCTTGGCCTCATGCTTAAGTCGCACGATAACGCCGACCTAAGCTTCAACCAGTTCCTCAATGAGGCTACTCTTTTGGGATATCAGCTCCTCTATGTGCTTGCCAACAAGGGTGCATTCCTTAGCCTTGAAAGTACTTTGTAAAACTTCAAACTCTGCAATAGCTATTCCCCCTTCCGAATGCTGTCCTTCCATTTCGCTATGAAATAAGTGGCTTGACCATAAAGCTGCATACCTTGCCTGCTCACCTAAGCACAAATAAAACCTGAAATGAGCAATAAGGTAAGGAAAACATGACCTGACTATTTGAAATCTGAGAACATGAATAGTGGCTCGAACATTTAAGCCTGCGACTTGGAATCCCACAAACTCTTATTTCAAAGCATCATCTGTAACACCCTTAACAAACAGACCAACCGGAACAGTATTATTGGTCGAATTTTTTTTTCACCAAAACCTAACATACAATCTTACCAGAGTCCTAAGCATTTCTTATTTTTATTTCCATTCAAAATCCATTATTAACTTCTTAAGTTATGTTGTCGACAACCAAAAGCTGTCCAAAATTACTATTCAATTTACGAAATTTTGGCAATATAACGGCTATAAAATGGACTAGCCTCCTGAAAAAGCAAGCAAAACACAGCCTCTCAGAGGCACCACAAACAATAAATAATAATTTCTTCAATCACAAACCATCATCAAACCATACATCTCATCACAAAAGACACTTTTGAACATTCTTTACTTAATGCATATTACATTATTCAAATTCTAAACATAACACTTTACAAATCCACAACTAAAACTTATATATATACATGCCCAAAAAGATAATACAATCATTCAACTTTCTCCTTTGTCCAAGTGTGCATTACTGCTCCTAACCTTCAGAACCTGCACGCAGAAAGCCTATGTACTGAACATAAATTATGCCCAGTGGTGACCAACAATCCTAAGATTTTTCTTAGCTAAAAATATTATATTAAATACATATATTAATTCAGGCTAATTAAAAATTCTTAACTTTTAGATTTTTCTTTTAATTGCATTATGCATATAATTACCTTTTAATAATATTTCTTAATTTTTAATATACAAACTTTTTAACTTTTCAATTAAGTCCTCCAAATTATACTATAATTATAATTTTGCCCTTTTTAACATATTATTACAAAAATGCCCTTATCTTTGCATTATTTTGCTTTTAATTCCTTAAATTACATACAAACTTCAAAATTTACCTTGTTTTAACATTTTTGGTGCAAAATTACACTTTTGATCCTTTTTGTCTTAAAATGGTCATTTTCATACCATTAGGTTGTTGAATTACCATTTTACCCTTGTTTTTCACTTCTTTATCAAATTTACCCTTTAGACCATAACTTTGATAAAATTACCATTTTATCCCTAAACTTTTAATTTCTTTCATTTAAGTCCTTTTCCACTTTAAACCTTTATTTTCATCTTCTTTTCACTCTTTTAGCTTTATTTCTTAATTAATGTCCCTAGTATAATACCGACAGAAATACTCAAACTGAATATATGGGATGTGGACCGTACAGGATCACAACAGACTAAGAAATGACCCCAAATGATAATTTCTTCATAGAACAGATAACAGATACAGATAATTATTATGGAGATCAGTGATCCTACCATAGCAAAACAAGTCGCCAGGACTTGCACCGCTATACAGATATCCCTATGACCAGCCAATTATATCCTGAGCTAGTTTTTACTTCCAGACTATTTTCTAAGGGCACCAAAATATTAAACTTAAGCCATTATTTCTTTTTCTTTTCATACTTTTTATTTCTCTTTCACTTAATTTTCTTTGACAATCAACTTTTTCAAATTCTTTTACACAAATTGTGAATTATCTCACCATAATTCACCTTTTTCACTTATTTTTATTCAAAATTTCACATTTCTTTAATATTTTCAATACTTTTCATTATGCTTGAATTTTTATTTGAACTTTTTGCGTACTTTGCAATTTACTACATCATAATTCTTCATAATACATCATTTTCTCACTAAATTATGTCATAATTTATACTAAACTCATATTTTCATTATTTACATAATCAAAAATTTATCTAAAAAATATTCTAATAATTTCTATAAATTCTATAAAAATTTATATATGTTTTATTTTATTTCTAGTACCATTTAAAAGCTTAATTTCATCAAAAACTCAAAATACACATTATTTTTCTTAAAAATCCAATTCAGGCACTAAGAGAATCCTAACATATAATCATTTAAAAAGTCATTTAAGCTTTCTAACATACATAATTAAAGCCTAATTACATCCATATAACATCAATTTAAATTTTACACATATATATCAAGATTTTTCCTAATTACATAAAGGAAAATTCATGGAAAACTTAGGAAAATAGTAGGATTTAATGGTCACTAACCTTTTCTCCTAGATTTGGCTTGCCTAACCCTCCTTTTCCTTACCTTTATCCTTGGAAGCTTGGAAATCCCCTTTGTTTCCTACCATGGACAAATTTATCACCATTAGAAACCTTATTTTTTTTTACTTTATTTGCTCAAAATAATTACATAAATGAACTCTAGACACCCTAATACATCTTTAGATACCAAGAAATCAAATTAAACTCAAGGTTTTCATTTACCTCAAATGGATACCTTAAGTTTTTTCCTTAGAAATTCTTTGCTTTAATCCTTTGAATCAAAGGTTTGAGGCTTGATTAAGCATCTAGAGGGATAAAATTAGGGTTAAGATGGTTGACTTCCAAGAAAAATTGAGTGATTAATGAAGAAATTTGAGAGATCAAAAGGAGGAGGGTGTCTCGGATAAAAGAGGAGCTGAAGAAGAAAGTGAAATTTGCTGGAATTTCACAAATATTACTGCCTTTTATACTTCTCCTAATGGGCCAAAATTGGGCCAATTCTAATGGGCCTAACTATTTTAATTTAAGGCCCAATTTTCATTTTTCAAAATCCCAACCAGAAATCTCTCACTTTCTCACTCCAAATCACTTCAATTTTGATTTCATCATTCTTAAAATATCAAAAATAGATTGTGTACAAATTTTTGGCTCAATCGGAGTCCATTTTTTATCCGATTCAATCAAATTGGTCCGATTCGATAACTGTCGAAATTGCCAAAAAATTCATTTTTTATATCAAAATATTCTACATGAAATTTCATGAAGAACTAAAAAATATGGAAATTTTTGAAATTTATTTTCTATTTTTAATTATTTATGCAAAATCAAGTCACTTTCTCTACTAGGAAAATTGACTCGCTACCTTTTTTCGTATTTTTAACATTTAAAGGCTCATTTGACCTCAATTTCACTTCAAATTTTAACTCCGAACTCACTATGATCAATACTTTTCGATGGTTAAATAAAATATTTTTCAGTTTTGGGTACTATTTACAGCCCGATAATCTTATTTACTACCGAAAGTTACTGTTCACGGCTAAACCAGTGTTGAGGCCACTACATAATCAGTGCCCATTGCCCAAAAATCTTCCTTGTCAAGGAGACCTTTACAGATGAAGGACGCCACATGGGAATTTGAGATGGAATAATTCTCCCCAAAGTGCTCCTTCAATGCATCCTTTATGAAGGTAGCCATCCGCCTGGACCTTACCCTAGGCTCTTTATTGGCCACAATACTTGGGATTGTCTCTTTGCCTTTTGTCCTCTTAGCCACCTCCACGGGCACCTCCTCAACAGATTCACTCGCAATAAGAATGGTGGGAGGATAAAAAAAAAGTAAGGCATCTTTTGGTGATGGTGATTTGTCCTCAAGTCTAAGCCTTCTCATTTGCAAAAAAGAATGACCCACAAAGGCTGAAGTAATAGGGGAATTAGACGTTGTGCTGACACCCGCGGGGCTTATCGATGGCTCTATAATAGGGGACTCTACACCCCTCAAAGAGTCCTCACCTTGAGGAGACTCGCTTGGATTACGCCTCATTTTTTTCGTCTGCTCAACCTCAGCAGAAGACAGTAACTTCCTCTTCCTCATCTTATCGTCCTTTCTTTTCGATGCATCCTTCCTCACCGTAAACTGTTGTGTTACGATTTAAACCAACTCACTTCTCATAACTCTCCCACTGGCCATCACAGCTGTAAAAAAATCAAATTAAAAGATCAACGCTTTACTCACTACGATTGCAGTATATGGCAAAAAAATAACACAACAAGCTCCCCATGGTGTTTTCTACTGCTCACATTATGTGCCTCCCCCTTTTAGAAGACTCTCCAGCCTGTTGCTAATGCACGGTAGCCAATCAAAGTCGCATGGACTCTCACTCCTATTCATTACCACAGTCAACTTATTAATATCGATGACGTATAGAGACATGCCACCTGCTCTGTCTCCTAGGGATCTCTCTCTTTCCAATCGGGCGACCAAAACACCGAAATCCCCCGTTCTTCTTATGAGGAAATACTTATCCTTGTAACCCTTCATTGAGGAGGGAAGCATGATCAACTTCTTTCCCGACCTACTGGTGAAATAATACTCCATCCCTTTAGAATAGCTAGACAGGTAGAAAAAATGCGTAAAAAGGTCAAAGGTCGGGGCCACTCCTTCGCTCTTGCAAATTTTCTTGAAGCAGGCTATCGTCCTATACCCATTAGGATTTAGTTGATTCAGCACGAGCCTGTAACCCTTAAGGATGCTAATCTTAAAGGCATCAAGAGGGTATCTGAGCCCTCAATCTAAACTCCATAGCTGGCAAACGAACCATTCATTGTTATCCATACCAAAGGGCCCTCTATTATCACTATGGAGTCAGGGCATCTCATCATGTGCATGTCATTCAACAACCCATACTTCACCTTTATTCTCAACACCTCACACTCAGATAAGGAGAAATGTGTCTCTATAGCAGGTTTATCCTTATATTGCTCCCTAAAGCTCTTATCTAGTGATTGACCACTACCAGATGCCATACCTTAGGGAAAGGAGGAGCAAAACGGTCTATAGTCTCGATCAAAATCAAGAGTCTAAACCAGAGGATTCAAAGACAAGACAACATAAGCAAAATGCAAAAAGATGAAAAGGAAATGCAATATGCATAAGTTAAATTTATTTACTTGGAGAAACAATTTTGAGACTTAAAAAAACCTTGAAGCTAAAAAATCTGGGAAAGGTAAGAAAATTTTCAACAGAGTTTCGTCAGAAAATTTAATAAAAAGTAAAAATGATATTTGAAAGTTACATATTTATGTGAAGAGACGCTTCGGATACACCAACCAAATCCTGCCACGCGTCAATAAAGAAAAAATGTGCTGGTTTGAATACCGAAGCATCATTCCAGATGCATGTGCTTACCTTTAATCGATGGCAGTTGTCCGAATTAATGATGGTTCGATTAAACGAATGATTTGGCAGTCAACGCCAATCCAATTGCTGAACAATCAGCCACCCTTTTAAGGGGGGACAAGTAATAACACTCTTTTTACCTTTTGGGCCCAAACGAGGCCTGGACCCAAAGCCCAGAGATCCTAGTTCCTAGAGATGTCTGGCGCGTGATTAATAACATTGGGAAGCTGGATGATTCAAACCGATCGGATTGATGGGACCGATTGTCTTATCAATTCGTCATTGTACAACAAAGCCCATATCTCTCACCTGCTCACTGTCATGTTGTCATTCCCCTACTCTGAAATCTCTGTAGCCCTGCCTAGGCATTCGAGTACACTCCCACATCCTCTATAAATGGCCCAATGAACAGTGGGTCTAGGTACGTTAATCGTGAGACCAATTTTCTCTCCAAGATTCTCATATCTCCAAGTAACTAACTTAAGTTTTGGAGTGCTTCTGTTCGGACTGACTGAGTAAGGCTTTTTGCAGGTCCCTAAGTGATGATCGGATCTCTTTTCCTTCGACTCGCTGAAGAATTTGATAAATTAAACGTTATCAATAATAATAAATTGGGAAGCTGGCTGATTCAAACCGATCGGATTGATGGGACCGGTTGTCTTGTCAATTTGCCACTGTACAGCAAAACCCACGTCTCTCACCTGCTCACTGTCAGCCATTCCCTTACTCTGACATCTCTATAGCCCTGCTTAAGCATTTGAGTACACTCCCACATCCTTTATAAATGGCCTAATGAATAGTGGGTCTAGGTACGTGAATGATGAGACCAATTTTCTCTACAAGATTCTCATATCTCTAAGTCATTGACTTAAGTTTCAGAGTACTTTTGCCCGAACCGACCGAGCAAGGCTTTTTGCAGGTCCCTAAGTGACGATTGAATCTCCTTACCTTCGACTCACTGAGGAATTTGATAAATCAAACGTTATTAATAATAATAAAAATAATAAAAGACTAATAATAATAATCTGCTACTTAAATTTATCAATAAATTAAAATTTTATGTTAACTATTATATTCATTTTTAATTATTTACGGTTATATTGGTTCATTTTATGACAATTTTAATAACATTTATAATAATTATAATTTTTATATTGTATAAATATTATAACATAATTACACTATTTATATAATAATAATAATAATAATAATAATAATAATAATAATAATAATAATAATAATAACAACAACAACAACAACAACAACACTTATTCATTTTATTTTTCTAATAGTTGTCTAAATCTACAGTATATAAAAAAAATTAATACATTAAAATTAATAAAATACTTTTTCCCAATAGCTATACAATTGTGATTTTCTTAGTTTTTTGGTTGAGTATTTCAATTAACTTCTTCATTTTAATAAATAAAATCAATATCATTATACATCAAACATAAAATTGAACATATAAAATTATAAATAAAAAATTAATAAATATTTACTAATCTTGTACAATAATACTGTAAAAATTATTATTTATTTGAGATAACCATATTGTCTACTTAAATTGTATAATTTTTTAAATTTTTATAGGTAATAATCAAAATACAATAAAAACAATCAGAGTAGAAGAACTTCTAATTTTCTGAGTGTGAAGAAAATGAAAACGATTAGGCAAGATTTATATAGACAGAAGCAAAAAAATTTTGAACCATGCTAGGGGTGGAGGCCGAATTTTCTGCATTTAAACCGCTGACAGTGGTAGCGATTTTAGGTTTGAAATCGCTGTCTCCTCCAGCAGTTTCACTGCAATCTGTCCCCCCTAGGCAGCCGATATACTGACAAAACCGTTTAACCTGGTAGCGGTTTCATAACAAACTCCAAAAATGTAAATAGATTTTGACATACCCCAATTTTATAAATAATTATTAAAATTACATTATTAAAAAAAAATTGTCCCCAAATAATAAGTATAATATGCATAAGACGAAAATGTGAAAGTAATTATATTATAAATTGGTCAAATTTTGATCCAATTTGTAAATATAATCTCTATGATCTACATTTTGATATTTAACTCGGATCTAACCGCAAATAACTCTTATAGGTTATGTCTTGTTTCTCTATTTTTATCGATAACCACCGTGTGTATATGGTGGTTAATATTATATATAGTAATGGTGTAGTGTTCTGAATTCTTGTGCTTTAGGTATTGATGAGAGTGCGTGGAGGCCACTTTTGAACTAATTAAAAAAATTAAGGGTGTTTTTACTTACAGAAAATAGTTTTATGTTTTTTATTTTTTTAGAAAATTAAAGCATTTATTTTTCATAAAAAATTTAGAAAATGCGTTTATTTATCAACAAATGAAAAATTAAAGTATTTTTTTTGTGTGTATATATATATTTATATACACATACATGTATAAGTATGTGTACACACACACACATACATGTATAAGTATGTGTACACACACATACATACATGTATATGTGTATGTATGTATATGTGCATATATACATATGTATATGTATGTGCATATATGTATATGTATATGTATATGTATATGTATATGTATATGTATATGTATATGTATATGTATATGTATATGTATATGTATATGTATATGCATATGTATGTGAATATATGCACATACATACACATGTATTTATGCATACAAACATATGTACATGTATGTATGTATGTATGTGTGTGTGTGTGCGCGCGTACATACAGACACATACACATACATATGCATATGTATGTATGTTTGCACATACAAATACATATATATATGAATATGTATATGTATGTGCATATGCATAAATACATATTTATATATATATGTATATAGATAGATAGATATATATATACATTATGTGCGTACATACATACATACATGCATGTATGCATGTATATGCATATATATGTGTATATATGCACATATGTATATACATACATATACATATATATGTATACATATACATATGCATATGTATGTGTGTATATACATATCCATATGTACGTATGTATGCATGTACTACATATAGATGCACATGCATATACTTATGTATGTATGCACATACAAAAACATACATATGCATGTATATGTATATGTATACATATGTATATACATATATATAAATATATATGTATGCGTATTAATATTATTCAGAAAATTTGAAAAATATTTTTTATTAGTTTTTCAATTCTTTTTTTATTTTGAAAAACTGAAAAATTTATTTTCTGTTTTCTATTTTTGAAAACTGACGAAAATAAATATGATATCTATTTTATGTTTTTTGTGGATAATTTTTTTGAAAAATTGAAGTAATTTTTTGTAAGTAAATAAATCATAATTAATCTGTAATTATGTATGATTCATAATTAATTTTTTAATTTTTAATAAAAAAAAATAACTTTTTAATCACAAGCCTTTGTTGGTGGTTGGTTTGTTTCTGCAACTCTGTGGCACACCCGTGATATGCGAACGTCGATTTGTTTTGTTTTTAATACTATTTCTGACAGGGAATAATTCAAATCGCCCATAAAGATACATATTTGTAGGTCAAAGTGATTACATTAAATAAATTAAGATTACATTTATTAATCTAAGTCCAACCAACATTTATATTTTAATTTGGCAAAAAAAAATTAATTTAATGGTGCATAAAAATAATCAATAAATATCGAAAACTAAATATGATTATTTTCATTGTATAAAGAAATCCAGTACTCTGTACCAGTAACAATTTAGGTTCGATATTTTTAATTTATTAGTTTTTTTTATAATAATAAGGATTAGCTTGTTTATTGCATAAATCTTATTTGACAGATGCTAGCATCGCCCAATCTAGCCATAATTAATAATTAATTGATTAGTATAATTACGTATAAATAGATTATTGTATATATAATATATTTATTGCAGAGTTTTAAATTATGAAATATTTTTAAATATTTTAAAATGAATATTATTTGCCCTTAACTATTATGAAATAATTTTCATATTTAAAAAATTTAAGGGCAACCACATGATTATCTATGAAAAAAAAGGTGAGGACAATGATTGGGGACATAGCTAGGTTCTGTTTAGTGGGGCTTATTAATCCACTCAACTGAGAAAAAAATTGAAAAAAATACTTTAATTTGTTCTAGAATTAACTCAACTCTGTTAAGAAAAAAAAAACTTTATAATTTTACTTTTTTAAAATGACCCACTAAAAATTTAAATAACTTTTTTTAAGTTATATGTAAATAAATTTTAATTAGTTACTGTAAGTTTTGACTCCATCAAGTCAAATTTTTGGTTTTGTCCCTGGCAGTGGCCCACCGATGATAATAATTGCTTTTTATTATCAATAATTTTTTGTTTTATTTCATCTATATACAAACAAAAAATTGGATTAAAATTAAACATTTGGTACATAGGATTCCATACGATTAGTTTCAATTGATTAGACCTTGAAACATACTTCTGTAGCATCTCACTTTCATATCTTCAACAATCACTTCGCTTTCATATAATCGCATCTAATGACATAATATTACCATCCTCAACCTAATGGATTATTTAGCTCTTTCGATTTCATTTCAAATAATGGATAAAATTATTGAATTTCATGGTCACTCTATGACTTTGAGAATTTTATTTTTACTTATTAGTGCTAAATATTTACCATCAATTTACATGAATATTAATTCCAGTCATTAATACCCTAACCAGACCATATATTGAAATCAACCTCTTAACAGAAAGAACTTTTTCTCAAAAAAAAGAAAAAAAAACTCAATGAACAAATTCTCACTTTTTTTTTAGTTCTTTATTTTATCCCTTTTCTAATTTGATTTCACTTACTATCCGATCGTTCTATAGAAATGAGACATATAGAATTTCAACCATTGGTCTGGAATGTTGAAACGGAAATAGAAAAAAAAAAAATTTCAGTGTGATTATTCAACTTTTGCTAAGTAACGATATCATCACTATTTTTCAATTTATAAAAAAAAAAATAATTCTACTACAATTTTATAAAAATAAAGTCAAAAGCGCTGAAAAAACTTGTACCTTGATGTACGAGAAAATAGAATATAATTAATTCCAAAGTTATAAAAAATTTCAAATGGTATTAATTCATGCGTAAGATGATGAGTGGTGTTTTTTTTTTTAATTTTACTATTACAAAATTGTAATTGAGTTGCTTTATTATTACGAATCAAAAAATATTGTCTATAACACTACTTGTGCGAAAATTGGAAGGATGAAATTAATAAATAAAAATATGGATCTTAGATTACATGTGAATGGCCAATATTTTATATATCAAACCGTTTAAGATGGCATAATTTGAGGTCATCTCATGTGCTGTTTTACAAGTCAGAAAGTGCAAAGAATTTGATTCAATTGAGGAGAATTATAAATTTAGAATAATATTACTGTAGTATTTTTTTTTACTCTATAAAGTGGCTTTTATGTCTGAAAATAAATAATCAAACTATGCTTGTATGTTGATTTGTCGCGAAGATTTCAGCATTAAGGTTTGAAATTAAGATCCGTGTTTCAATATTTTAGGTGAGTATATTGCTAATTTTGTGGAGCACTCAAAATAAATAAAAAGAAAAAAATCCTAAACATAAATCGACGTAACTGATAACACCGTCCGCATAAATCGGACATGATCAACTATGATGACCATGTATGTCTTCAATGTATTTGATTTCACATATTATTTTGAAATGATATTTTGGTTAATGTACATATGATCATTATATGAAATTTACAATCATGCCTCCACAATGTCCAAAATTTTTTAAATCTAGTAAACGTGAGATAGAAACTGCTTTTCACTAATTAAATCCTTCCAAAATGAAATATTATGTCATCTATTTCTTCACTAGATCCTATGTTTGGAATCCTTCACTTGCACTCAACACCAAGCTTTCCATTGGAGTTCATTTGTTACATCAAACTCTGTCACCAATGCAGCTGTCCATAATGCCCTTCATCATGCCTTATGTGAATTCAATAATATCAATCCTAAGGCATTGCATCCTCCGGTCCTCTATATTATTGAATCATCTTCCTAGCCAAATTATTTGGATTCAATGTTCTAGGATTCTTAGGACCCATATCTTACTTTGGATCTCTTTGACAATAATTTTATTGAACTAGATGATCCTACCACTCGTGATTATTTGTCTGCTTTTGAAAAAGAAATTGAACTGAAACTCCACAAAGATAAAGCCCATATCTTACTTTGGATCTCTTTGACAATAATTTTACTGAACTAGATGATCCTACCACTCAAGATTATTTGTCTGCTTTTGAAAAAGAAATTGAACAGAAACTCCACAAAGATAAAGGAAAAGAAAAAGCAAAAATTAAACTTAATTGGTATCCATCACTAAATGACACAAATCCAGAAAACATGAACATATTCCCCTCACATGAGCCTATCAAAAAATAATGATGCACTTTGGGCCCTGCATATCAGAATCTTATCTTAGCTAAAGTATCTTTAATAAAGTAGCTTTTGTAAAAAGTAAATCTTATCTTATCTTTTACTAGTGATGTCAAGAATCCTTATCTCCCTTTGTAAAACTTTAGTTAGCGTTTGCTTATGTAAGCAATGATGTAATTCTCCACTGGTTGGAGATCTATATAAGTGTGTTGTATGAATTTAGAGAATTTAAGTCTTTCTTAAGTCTCTTCCTAAGCAATAAACATTATGTGTTTCTAAACTTCTCTATTTTCTTATCATTACTCTATTCTTAAAACATCAATCTAGGATCCTGATATTAGTTTTTCAGGATCCATGAATCTAATTTAAGCCTAATAGGATAGTCTTCTAGTGGCATGTGAAACCGGTTATTTTGGATAGTTATGGTTGGCTTAATTAGGTTCATAGTCCCCTACCTAATAATGTGTTGTATGAATTCAAGGAACTTAAGTCTTCCTTAAGTCTCTTCCTAAGCAATAAACATTATATGTTTCTAAACTTCTCTCTTCTCTTATCATTACTCTTTTCTTAAAACATCAATCTGGAATACTGATATTAGTTTTTCAGGATCTATGAATCTAATTTAAGCCTAAGAAGACAGTCCTTCAGTGGCATGTGAAGCCAGTTATTTTGGATAGTCATAGTTGGCTTAATCAGATTTATAGTCTCCTGCCTAATTAGAGCAATTAATTAGCTTTCAATGAGGGGGAACACAATAGCATGGGTGTAGAGAACAAAGAGACACCAGAGGAACCAAATTTAATCTTCAAAAAGAGGAGAGTCTTTACAGAACTTAAAAAGGATAGACCATTGTTGATCTATATGGAAAATTTTTTCATAGGGAAGAACATTGTGGTGGTTGGAAAAGATATGCATGAAATGAAACAAATCTTTAGTAGCAAAAAGTTTAATGGTAGTAGGATTTGTGAGAGAACAATGAGGAGGTGAAGATTGTTTTTTAGTAGCAGGGAGGTACTGGATAGGACTGAAATTTTTTCTGGGATTGGGATCAGGTTTTAGGTAATCCGTGGTAAAGATTAAGGGAAGAGCAGAAATTGGAGTGATCAATTTGTATGGTTTTGGTGGTCTGGAAAGATAATCTGGAATGAAGTTATTGTATCCTTTTATATACTTAACATTGAAATTTTAGCGACTAAACTATTATGCACATATGAGAAGTTGCTTATGTAGAACGGTCTTGCTTTTGAAGAAAAAGATCATTGGGAAAGAAAAACAGTCCATGATAATTGTAAAGTGATGTCCAATTAGTTGGAAGTTGAATCTCTTTATACCATATTTCACAGCTAATATTTCTTTAAAGGTGGAGTGATAATGGCATTCAGAGTCTTTAAATTGATCACTTGTATATCCACAGATGTGTCGTTTATTGTCTTTTTGTTTAAGGAGAATAACACCCCAACATTCATCACTAACATCAGTTTGGAAAATTTTTTTTCCATTGGAGGGGATATGAAGAGGTGGCAAATTCTAAGTGACGGCTTTAATCTTTTGGATTGAGTGAGTGTAAGTGGTAGACCGGGATAAGGGATTCTTTTTTAAAGTTTGGTTAGGTTTTGCCAAAAAACTATAATGAAAAATGAATTGGTGAACATAATTAGCAATACTGAGAAATTATTGGACTTGTTTTATTGATAGGTATGCATTAGGAAAGTTGAAAAGTTCAAAGGCTAAGTGAGGCTAAGGTTTATACGTGCCATTATGAAAATGCATGCCTAGACAATCAATTTCATCTTTGGCAAGGATAATTTTGGAAGGAGACAACATTATTTCATAATCTCTGGTTAAATTGATGAACTGTTGTAGATACTTCTGATGAGAAGGAACATCGGGATAAAAGATAAGGATATCATGAATATAAATATAAAAAATAATAATAATATTTAAGATTAATATTATAATTCTTATTTTAAGTAAAAAATTAAGTATGTTTTATTTTAATAAGAAAAATAGGCCCAAGATTTTCTCTCTCTAAATTAGGGTTAGGTCAACTATATGTATACATATATATAGAGTGATATGTATATTTTAAACCTTAATTAAGCATACTAAATTAGACTATGCTCTCAGTGAGGTGACCAAGTACAACATGCACGTCACCTACAGTAATAGGGACATTCTCCTGTTGTCGTGCAACCAAATTATCGAGATTTAGGAGGGGATTACTTCCGACTGGTGATCTGAAAGATCTTTCTCTTAGCCTTGAAGGTTCAGATTTGTCCTGGTTGTTACGACTACGCTCTCCATGAGCTGTACATTCATAAGATCTTGAATCCGCCATAACTTTCAACGAGAGCACCAAATGATAAAACTTAAAATATCTTTATCTAGTGAGAAGAAGAGCTGGCAGTTAAAAGGTCGGTCGGACGGTTGGACCTGCAAAAGGGAGTGCCCGGTCGGACTCAGGCGTTAGCACTCCGAAACTTAAGTTAGTAGCTTTTAGAGTGAGAACATTTAAAAGGAGAGAGAAAGTTTCAGGATTTCAATACTTGGAGCCATCGTGTTTTAGGCTATTTATAGGAGTTATTTGGAGGGGTACTTGAGTACCTTGGGGGTGATAACCGACAGTCAGAGTAGGTGAGCGGCAATGTGACAGAAAGTAGATGAAGAGTATAGGCGTTGATTTGTACTAGTGGATTGATAGGACAGGCTGTTCCATCAGTTCGGTAGGACACCACGCTTCCCTGTATTATTTTTCAGCTTACGTTTTGCCCTTTTGCTAGTGAACTTGAGCCGTTCCAAATGTTATTTGACCACACTAATTGAACCTTTAAGAATGTATTTTTCATAGTTATCAATTATTAGGATGAAAATTTAACGAGCTCAAGTAGAATTAATTTATACTTTGAAATTATCTTTCGTTTCTTTTTGAAAATTTAAATATGTGCTTTAATAATCATACTGAAAGCGGAAACTTTTATGTACTCCTATATATGGAAAAGGATGAAAATTTAAAATTTAAAATGGAGACCTTTCATGTAAACTACTCTAATATTAACGGTTGGAAAACTTTTAACTTCAGCCATTCACTATAAACTGATTAACATATTTGATTCCTTCTACTAAGACGATTTTACTCTTTTTCCGCGTTGCCCCTCAAACAGAATTGCCTTTATTTTTAATTTGTCCAAGTTAGAATCCATTCCATCCCAAAAGTAATTAGACGTCGAAAAAGAAAAAACATTAAATTAATTAATTTTCCTATATATCCGTATTTAAGGCACATTAAAGTAATATTTCCTTCATTTTTTTTATCAGTTATTTTTATTATTTTCATTAGAATTAAGAAATAATAAATATACTTAAATTTAGTATTAAATTACGTGATTAAAATTAAATTATTAAATCTGATTGGTTCTGATTTTATTGAAAAAAATAAATTAAAAAAGCAAATTAAATTATATTAAAAGTCTAAAAGTGACAAATAAATAAAATTTGAATTTTAACGAATCAAGTAATATTAAGAAAAATTTCAAAAAGAATCACTAAACTTGTGGACTTTTCATTTTCGTGTTAAGTTTCTATATTTTTATTTTGTAATATCAAGCCTTCAACTTTTATTTTTTTACACATTAAATTTTTAGTAGACGAAAAACGCAAAATTTAACATTTTAAAATTTTTCATCCAAGAATACACATTTCACAAAGTACCATTTTGCAGTGCACCAAATTACCACCGAAATACATTTTTAAAAGGTAAAATAAATATGTAAATGACACAACAAATATACATAATTTTAATAAAATAAATAGGAGAACAATAAATGAGTTTTGGCAAAAGATAATTAGCTTTGTTTCCTTATCCAAGTGACCAAAATTCTGATTCCATAATGCGAGTGAATGCCACTGTCAAAAAAAGAAAAAAAGTAACTCGAAATAAAGGCAAATTTCATGTGCAATAAAACATTCTGCTTCTTCCTGTAATATACATTTTAAAGCCTGTATTGGACCCACCATTACTCGTGAATCTAAAAGGAAATACCCTTCGATTCCTGATTA
This sequence comes from Excoecaria agallocha, assembly GCA_037975025.1. Taxonomy (NCBI): domain Eukaryota; kingdom Viridiplantae; phylum Streptophyta; class Magnoliopsida; order Malpighiales; family Euphorbiaceae; genus Excoecaria; species Excoecaria agallocha. The sequence continues at coordinate 24,835,832 of CM075809.1, read as the reverse complement.
GACTTAAATCAAATAGCATAACTAAACTGTTCAATTCAACTTAATTATCGATTATAATCGAACCGTATCCGCTACGCCTCAGTGATCCCACCCTCTTCTCTAATTTCTAAATAACAAAGAAACAAAACACGGCAACACCACAACGCACTGTGCAATGACCAACACACAATCACTGGCCTCTGCCACAAACAATAATACGAATCTTTGCCAGCCTGGCTCCTCCACATTCTCTTACTAAAATTACTTCTTATTTATTAATAGGAAATTAATTAATCGATCCCTTTCTTTTGCTCTTTGCTGCTCAAACTTTGCTAGCACACCTCACTCATGCCATCAAATTTCCGGCATTTCTTCTCCACGCTCTCACTTCTGCTCGCCGCCTCCGCCCTATCCTTTAACACTTTCGCAAATGGCTTGCCGTTCGAGCCGCTTCCGTTGTTCAGAGAGGCACCGGCGTTCCGAAACGGCCGGGAATGTCAGACAACGACATCATCATCCGTCGACTCTCCTTCGATTATCCACATTGCCATGACTTTAGACTCCACTTACCTCCGTGGCTCCGTCGCCGGAGTCTTATCCGTTCTCCAGCACGCCGTTTGTCCGGAGAATATAGTCTTCCACTTCATCGCTACTCACCGCCGCGCTGAGCTCCGTCGCACCATCACCGTGACTTTCCCGTACCTGAGCTTTCACCTGTACCATTTCGACCCCGGTTTAGTTAGGGGGAAAATTTCTTCCTCCATACGGCGAGCGCTGGCTCAACCGTTGAACTACGCTAGATTTTACCTCGCCGATCTGTTACCCGCCAGTGTACGCAGGATTATATACTTCGACTCCGATCTCATAGTGGTTGATAACGTGGCTAAATTATGGAGCATCGATTTAGGCGCACATATTTTGGGTGCACCGGAGTATTGCCACGTTAACTTCACAAACTATTTCAATTCAAGATTCTGGTCTAACCCGGAGTATGCGGCGTCGTTCAGTGGGAGGAGGCCTTGCTATTTTAACACGGGGGTGATGGTGATAGACTTGCTCAAATGGAGAGAAGGAAGGCACAGAGAGAAATTAGAGTACTGGATGAGAATACAAAAGAAGTACAGAATCTATGAATTAGGTTCATTGCCTCCACTATTGCTTGTGTTCGCCGGAAATGTGAAAGGAGTGGAGCATAGATGGAATCAGCATGGACTCGGTGGCGATAATCTTCGTGGATTGTGCAGAAAGCTGCATCCTGGTCCTGTTAGCTTGCTCCATTGGAGCGGGAAGGGTAAGCCATGGCTTAGAATTGATTCTAAAAGACCTTGTCCATTAGATTCTCTTTGGGCTCCGTATGATCTGTATCGCCAATCTTTACTCTTCCATGATAACTGAAGGATACCAAAAGAAGCTTCAAGGTGAGTATTTCTCGATTTACTCAACGAGACGAAAGAGAACGGTTCGGATAAAAGTAATATGTTTATCAAGATACTTTGCTCAGACCACCGTCGACGGTGGAAGAGAGCCGACCGAGGGAATCACGGCGGTGGAACAGTAAAAATATGTAAAAAAGTAAATTTTAAAAATGGAGTAACTGATGATGATTGGTTGAGTGGTAAACATTATGTTTGTTCTAAAATTCGAAAAGAAAAAAGGGCGGTGGTAGTTGAAGATGAATTTTATTTCATAATGGAAATCGATTTCAAAAGTGCTTTTCTATTGTTATAATAATGGAAAAATCGTTTTCTTTTGTTTTTATAAAAAGCGGAAAGTGGAAAAGATAGAATGCAAAATAAGGTGTTTCCACCTCGTAGATTGTGTTGATTAGTGTAAGTGAAGGTGAGTTGTTTTCTTATGTGATTTAATCGAAAGCTGTGGTATTTGATGTATAAATTTGTGTTGGTTAGAATCTAAATCTGAATATTATTGGATTTGTTTTTCTATTTTTGGTGATGTGTAACAATCTTGTACATACATATACATATTTTTTTAGCGAAATATTGTTTGCTTGTGACTTGCGCATAAATACTTGGAAGCTGATGAGTGGCGGGCTAGCTAGACAAGTTATTATGATATGTATGTAAGTTGGTTAAAAAAAAAAGGATAAGGTGTGATTTTGCTTCTGAACTTTTGATAACTTTTGCCTTTAAGCTTTTTTTAGCCAATTATGCCCCTAGCTTTAATTTTATTGTGATATTTCATCCCTTAACTTGCGATTATTGTGTAAAGTTGCCCCTGTATCTAACGAAAGCGCCATGTGGTTAACGGCGTAAATTCAAGCCAATCACTTTAAGACACGTAAGCTTCCTCCTTTTTAGTGAAAAATTAGTAAGCAAGAAATGAGGCCATATGTATTCTATGGTGGCTGCCTCAAATTAAAGGATAAAAAAAATAAAAAAATAAAATTTAAAATGATGAAAGAACTTAGAACCTTGTTGGAGTAGAACTCTCTCGTATCAAAGAAGAATTGCTAGGGCTAACTTGGTGAAAGAGATCCTACAATGTCTGTTGATGAAAGAAGCCAAGACTCCCAGACTTCTATGACAAACCCAGTTTCAGACTGTAAATCACATTGTCGATGTGGTTTAGAGACAGTAAAACTGATTTTGAAATCAACCGTGAATCCAGGAAGAATATATTTTAAATGTCCAAGCATGAGGGTGAGTAAATTTAATTTTGATAAAGAATTATATTGAGAGAATTATGTTTATGCTTTAGGGATTATTAGACAAATAAGAACTTGTGCTATTTTTTTGATGATTTTTTATAAGGATGATCATGGGGCGGGACTGGGGCGGGGAGTGGCTCTCCACCTACTACCCCGTGCAAGGGCGAGGATTCCCTATTCTCATCCCCGCTAGCATTTCGGGAGGAAAATTCTCCCCGTCCCCGCTAGCATTACGGGAGGAAAATTCTCCTCGTCTCTGCAGGGATCCCTGTCCCTGTAAAAAAATATTTTAAAAAAAATCTAATTAGAACTAAAATATAATATTTAATAATTAATTATAATTAAAATATAACATTTAATAATTAAAAAATATAAATTTAATTATAAATTAAATTAATATAAATTTTAATAATTGACAAAACTAAAATTAAATACAATTTAAAATAAAATTATATATATATAATTAAATTTAATTATTAAATTTCGGGGGCGGGGATTGTGCCTTGTAATCTAAGTCGGAAAATATTTTTTCTCTGTCTCCATCTCCACGAGAGAAATTTTTGAGGATTTTCCTCCCCATTTGGGGGGGGGTGAGTAAAAAATCCAAATATTTGTCGATGTTCATTCTTATATTACTACAACATAATACAAGGTAGAGAGTGTAAGTTCTTCGAGTGGGAGGAGTCAATGAGAGAAGATGAAAACATTATGGAGCTCCAACTAGCAATTCAAACCCTGCAAAATGAGAATAAGGATTTGAAGCTTAAGTGTGCCTTGCTTGAAATTGAAAAAGCTAACCTAAACAACCAGCTTAATTCATGGAGGACTAATACTGCTGATGTTGCTCGAAAGATGAGGAAGATGGGAAACAGAGAGCAATGGTTCTTAAAAATTGTTGGTTTTTTTTTTGCTTTGTTATAATTGGCTACATAATAGCCAAGTTGGTATAAGGGTCATGAGCAAAAATTGTTGCTTTTTGTTTCCATCTTATACAGAAGCTGCTTTTTGTTGCAAATATGTAATGGAATGTGATCAATGATCACTTACATTTTGTTTTTGTATTGAAAAGTGATAAATGATAACTTATATTTTGTAAGGATGGCATTACTTATTTATGGACAAAGTGCTTGATATTGCTTAATGCATTATTATGTTAGAAAAGTGCTTGATATTTAAGTTGGAAAAGTGCTTGTTTTCCTAGCAGGACATATGCTATTACATAGCAAAACAAGGAATTGAAACAACAAAAACATGGAATATACAACTTTACTGCTATATATATACAAAATTTATAAATAGAGATTATGGCCACTATGCCAAGTTGATGTTCAACAAAAAATCGTATTACATATATATTTGTGCAAAATGATAATGTCAAACATTACAAAACGACAATGTCAAGCTTTACAAAATGACAACCAAATTGTCCAAAATGACAATGCCAAGCTTTACAAAATGACAACTAAATTGTCATTTAAATCCCATCCTGTTGATTCTTCTTTCTTTTCTTTATCTCCTTCTCCTAGATCAGGATAGAGGCAGTAACTGCATCCTTGCCCTTCCACTTCATTCGAATGTATTTGAAGCCCAAATCTATTAGCAATGTTGTACCAGTGTGATCACCAACAAATCTAACCTTTCTTGTTCCAGTGGGCTTTTTTGAAATGCATTCTTACTTGTAAACGGGCTTCCCTTTCATTAGAAATTGGTCTTTTAATTTGTAGATCCTCATCATGCAAAGGCTTAAAGAGAAAAATATATATATATATATATATAAATAGAGGGGACCATAAATACGGTTGTTGATGGACACACATGCATTAATATCTGTAAAGTAAATTACATAAAATAAAATAATAGAATTTTGGGTCCACTTATCTCGAGGTCATATGCAAACTGGTTTTCACCCACTTTTGCTTTTCCTTTGTCTTTTGCAGTTGGTATTGATGCCTTGATATTTTGTGTTGTTGCCTCAGATCCATGAGGTGATAATCTCTCCTAACCAAAATCATCCCCTTCTTGAGTTTGCTGTAGTGCATAACCAATATCTTCTATTTCAGCACCCATAACATCATCCTCTTCAAATGTGTTTTTTTCATCCATAAACTATTCTTCAGATGCCAGATTATGTGATTCAACTCTTATAACAATAGATCCCCCCAAATTTTGTTCATGGACTATAGCTTGTTCAAGATGAACTTGAGTACCCAAATCTGTACATTCAACATGAATATCTATTGTCCAAGCGTGGCTTGAATCTTCCTAACGATGTCGATTGTCTGTGTGACTAAAAAGTTAGTTCATATGTATAAAGGTTCCATGCTCATTTTGGAATTGACTAGAAAATTCGGCTGTACCCCTTTCATTTTGAGCATGATTTGAACTTTCCTGTACATTCACAAATCATTCGCAATTTTAGCCAAGATAGGACAACAATATGAGTTGAAGAGTTAAAAAATTACCTAGTTACAGTTTCTGAGATTATGACCATCAGATCCATATCTCGAGCAAGTAATAAGTGTTCTCTTTCTCGATGCTTTCCAAGTTCCCTTTCTATGTGTGGTTTCATTTTTCTCTTTGACCTTGCTAACCTTAAGTTTACCAATTTGCTTCTTAAAAGGTGGTGGTTCCATTGGCAATGCTTCAGATATTCTCTAGAAATTCTTACCCCTCACATGTTGCAGTTTGCGAAAATAAGCACATCTGTAAGTGTCTTTATGATACCACATCGAAATTTCTTTCATTGGATCATGGTTGAGGTGTTGAAATGCTTTTATAGCATGAGGACAAGGAATACCAGTCATATTCCATGCCCTGCATGTACATTTACTGGTAATCAAACTAACAGTATGTTTGTCCTCTCCTTCTGTAATCTCAAAACCATTATCACCATTATACTTAATCCTACAACCATGAGCAATTTTCAAATAATCCTTAAATAATAACATGCATTTCGGAGACTAATCTTGTTTCCAGTATTGAACATCCTTCTCTAGCTTTAAAAGCCTATTCATACACATTACCCTTATTTCTTCAAGCATTCCTATGATATACCTTTTTCTTGGCTCCTTAATCCATGAATTGAAAGACTCTATAAAGTTGTTGTCCACTATATCATTCTTACAGTTTGTTGTGAAGTATGCTCTGCACCATATTTATGGAGGGTATTTTAGTAAAGTCCTTGCAGCCATCTCATTTATATTTCCCAACTTCTTTAAATTATCCTTAAGCTCTTCTTCATAAGTACTCCAAGCAGACCACCATAACAATTTCTTAAATTCTACACCTCTCCATTGTGAACACCAATTTGATTCAATATGCCTAACATAAAATATATGACTTGATTCAGGTAACTTTGTTTTGACTGCATCAATTAATCCATGCACGATGTATTTGAACAGTTAATTTCAATATAAAGTTGCAGTAAATGAATAATTTAAGTCTAATTTAAAATTTTTACCTTTTGCATATCAGACATGAATGTGATTCCTTATCTCTTGTCCAAATCCAAGCACTGTCCTAGAAGCTCCACAAACCATCCCCAATTCTTCTTAGTTTCATTTTTCACAACAGCCCAAGCAATAGGATAGAAATGGTTCTAGCTATCTTGGCTTACAACTATAAGTAATTTCCCTCTACATTTTTCATTAAAAAAAGTTTCATCCAGTCCTATCAAAGGTCTATATCCTGTTTTGAACTCCAATTATAATGCCTTAAAGCATACAAACATCCTATGGAATACCCTTCTTCCCTCATGCATGGCATCCCTACTAATGTTCAAAATAATCCTACTTTCAAGGTTTGAATCCCTTGGCTCCTAAGCATATGCCTCTAATATGTTATAGTCTTCTTTATACGAACCCTTAAGTAATGACAATATTAACTTTTTGGCTAATTTTAGTTTGTGTTCAGACACATTTAATTTTAACTCATAAGCAATTTCATCCCTTATTGCCTTTAGCTTGTGTTGAGGGTTATTTTGCACTATTAACCTGAAATAGTCTCCCAATAGCTTGTAATTTGCTCTAGGGTTAAAATATTCAGTTAAAAAAGTGTGGTCAGTATTAAGTGTTTTAACCCTAAAGCCTTCCCTTTTCCCATCTTTTAAAATCAACAATACAAATGGACAACCTTCCTGGCACTTGTATCTAACTCTACTCTTGTCAGATTTTACAATTATAATCCTATACCTATTAGCAACAACATCCATATTCACAATTTTCCTTGCCTCAACTAAATCTTTAAAAATCATTCTTGAAGTTTAAACTTTAAATGCTCCAATTTTGTATCAATCACTCTTTGTCTAGCCTCTCGAATTTCTTCAATCAGATCTGGATCAGATTCACCATCACCTTCCTCACATACTTCAGGATAATCTTCATACTCACTGTCTTCAGATTCCTCACACACTTCAACACGTATTCCACCTTCATTACAACTATGTGAACTACTCTGAAAAATATTATTTTTTCCTCCTCATTTTGCCCTATAGATGTACTGTCCATCGTATGTACATCCTCAACTACATTCTCAATATTCACTTCTCTCATTGCAATCATCACTAACTATATTTTCATTAACAGGTAACTTAGAAAGTTGTTTTGAGGATCTAAGTTTACACTTAGGATGTTCAGACAACAGCTGAAATGAAACAATATCTAATTCCCCTAATTCAATAGGGTACAATTCAATGACATTAAACTTATCACAAATTAATTTTTGCTGAGCTCTAATACCCTTGTCACTATCTATCTCATGAAATATGTCATGCCTTTTTCCATAAGACATTAACAAACAGATTTTCTTCACTTTACTAAGTCCTAACTTTTGCTTAAAAGTGGAAACAATATCAAAGTAACAAAGGTGATCAGGATCTATTTTATTCTTTGTTTAAATATGACCCCCAACATAATCCATAAACTAATCTAATTTTTATTTTCCTCTAAAATGATACCACAAGTTAATGCTTTCAACCATTATGCCTAAAAAATAAAAAAAACATAGGGATATTTAAAAAGAATACGTCATGCACATTTTCCATTTACAGAAAAAAAACTAACAAACAGAGATTAATGGTTCACTAAACAGAGATTTAATCATAGATGATGCCCTAAAGAAGAATGTGGTTACATGCTTATATTTTACCAAAAAAATAAAATCATATATAAAATGATTTGAAATAAAGCACTTCAATGCATGGGGAAAATGTGTTTATAGTTAATCTTTACTCTATCAAAAGAATGTGTTTACGTATCGTTTTATAAATGATTGCAAATCAGGAACCCCAATGTCTTCGCGAGCTTGATTATTAGGAGTCCTAAAATCAATAAAGCATTCGATTCTTACTTCGGAGAAGGAGGAAAAAAATTTGCAGATCTCTGTTTACTTTCTCTCTTCCTCTCTACGCAACTGGTGTAGAGAGCTAGGTGAAAGCATTTAATGCGATAGACATTTCAATCTTTTCCCACATTTTTTTATTCCACATATTCTATAAATTTCTTTTTTTTGTGTGAATAGATCAATGACTAGGATAAACGGTGCTGGTGTGTCTTAACATGATTGGCTTGAATTTGCACCGTTAACCATGTGGAGCTTCTGTTAGATGCAAGGGCAAGTTTACACAATAATCCTAATTTAAGGGGTAAAATATCACAATAAAATTAACGTTAGGGGCATAATTGGCTTAAAAAAAGCTTTGGGGCAAAAGTTGTCACTTTTAAATAGTTCAGGGGCAAAATCACACCTTATCCCAAAAAAAAATGGTGATTAGTATGCATATGTATTAATATATTATTATTTTGTTTTATGTATATTTGCTTGCATTTAATTTAGGCAAAAAATTTTCAAAATTGTGTATCTAAACTACCAAATTTGAGTCGTAATTTAGAGCATGCATGTAGAGTGTTGGATTGTGTACATCCATTTGATTGGCCGGTTCAAATGCATATGCATCATATGCTTATATATGATACTTTAATCCACCAAATTTATATGGAATAAAAGGCAAATTTTTCGCCAAAGTATTAAAAATGGTGTATATGTGCCCTTGAGATATGTTTTAGGGCAAATTTATTCCTAAAATATTCAAAATGGTACACATTTGCTGTTAAGTATATTTTTGAGTCAAAATTGCTCTATCATTATATATAGCTTAAATTTATTACTGAAAATAAAAAGACTTTAGGTAAAAAAAAAACAATAGGCTAACTGAAGTCATATAAAATTATCGTATCTACACTATAAATTAATACTCTTATTTAAATTTCAAAAAAAACAGTTAAAATTTATGATATTAAACTTGTTAAGATAATGGAACTTCAATAAGTAAATAATAAAGAAATTTTAATTTTTTTTAGAATTAAAAAAGGACAGTAATTTATAGTATACATTAGAGGTGTCAAATGGACGGGTTTGACGGATTTGGGTTGGATCATTAATTGATGGATCACTAATAGGTTGGATCATAAATGGATCAAAAGATATGGATCATAAATAGGTCAATATCCAAATGAGTTGGATTGATTTGGATCGATCCATGAATTTAATATAAATCAGTAAATTTTTTTTTATTAATTAATTTTGGGCAACATATTATTTGAAATTAGTAGTTCAATTATTTTTTGTGAAAATGATTTGAAATTATGGATTGAGGTATGTTGGATGGAATTCAACCATTATTTTTCACACATCGATTTGATTGAATTTGTGTTGAATAGTTAAATAATAAAAGCAAGTGAAAAAAAACACTGAAGTTGGTAAAATGGGTGACACAAATAATAAATAAATAAATACAATAAGAAAAGAAATGAATAGCTCTGCCAAACCAATGATCTAATAGTAAGCATTTCACGATCCTTTCATTTTGCCATATCTTGCTAATAACAAAATGCATTTTCACTGTTTATTGTCCTATTTTTGATCTTTGAGCATAAAAGGCAGCAAGTAAGCACTGAGCAAAATAAAAGTAGAAGCTCAACCTACTTGGGCTACTGAGCTGGGTAAGAAACAGCCGTTTCCACATGGACAAATCATAAGCTGTTATTGTACTATAATTGTTCCCAAGAACATCAGCGATAGCCACGAGCAGCCGATTCCTCGGCTGGTCTATTGCGATGCTGAGAGAGGAGTTCCCGGCCAAGTCAACATCTTTGACCACAGGAACGTCTTGTAAAGCACTATCGACGAGATTAACGGTAGAGATTATGCAGGCAAAGGGATGGCTAATAAGAGGAAGAGGAGGAGGAGGGATCTAGCGCAGCAAACAGAGAGAGTCATTGTTTAGAGATTTGAAGCAGATAAAGGAGGAGGAGATTCTAATAGAAAGGCTACTGGGTAATGACCTAATGGGTTGAAAAATATAATAGGTCAATTTTGGGTTGATTAATGGGTATTGAGTTGGGTTGGATTGAAAAATAAAATGGATCAGTTTTGGATTGATCCAGTAGGTATTTATTTAGATTAGGTTGGATTTGAATTAATTTTTTTTAATGAATTTGAATCGACCCATAAATTTAAGTTAATTTTGTCAGGTCTAGTATACATGTAAAATATTCAAGTTACTTCAATCGGTCTTATATATTTATTTTTATTTGCTTACAGACAGTTGCATTAGTTTCTTGATAAATTTGAGTTGTATATATAATGGGGGCAATTTTAGTCCAAAAATAAAATTAAGTGGTAAATATGTACTATTTGAAATACTTTGCTTCAAAATATATTTAAGGGTTAAATATGCATAATTTTTAATATTTTAAAAGTAAATTTGACCAAAATATTTGTTTAAATAATGTCTTCTATAAAATATTTAGAAAATTGGAGTGTGTTAAAAAAATAATTGTAATAATGGAGTTAATTTCAATGACGCAACGTTAGGCTGGGTGTTTAAAGGTGAGTCCACATGCACAGAGTCAGTGATAATGCATTGAAGTACTGCATCTTCGGACACAATTATTCAAAATGCATTTGGTTCGGTGGCAAGAGACTTTGTTTATCACCTTCTTACTTGAGTTCAAACCCAGCAACAGTAATTTTTGTACAATTTCTTCCTTTTTTTTCTCCATTTATTTTTACTTGCATTTTTTAGATGTAATTTTTAAATTTTATCCCCTATTTCACTACTTAATTTTAAAATGGCTACTATTTAAAATATAAATGAATTTGATATATATATTTAGTAATCAAAATTGTAATATAAACATATAAAATTACATTTTTAACTAAAATAATAATTTTGCTTAATTTTTGTGAAATGAAAACTTACTATAATTTCCACAAAAATAGATAGATACATTTTCAATTGTACAAAAATTGCTGCTGTTGGGTTTGAACTCAAATAAGAAGGTAATAAGCAGAAGTCTCTTGCGATTGAGCCAAATGCATTTTGGATAATTATGTCTGAAATTACAGTACTTTACTGCGTTATGACCGACTTTGTGCAGGCGAGTGTATCGCTGAACATGTAGTTTGACATTGCGTTATTAAAATCAACCCCTTTATTAAAATGTCCCAATTTGGCCACCTATCCCAAATTATATTTCTCTTACTTGAAAAAGAAAAAAAAAATAAAATGCGAAAATTACGAGGATGAATTACAATTTTCGTATCAAACATGATCATAGCTATTAGTACATCTCAACTGTTTCAAAGCAGAGATCAAAAGCTCCTTGTGATTGATTTCATTAAGGAAAAAGTATATTTAACAGGAGTCCAGAGCCTAACAGAATATTAACCCCGGCTAGTCATATGGCTTCTTCCAAGGCCAAAATTAACACTTGACCCAGAGAAAGAATAGTGCCAGTTGTGAAGCTAGTCGCTGGTCCTTAAATTTCATGGAAGAACCAACATCAGGCCTAATTTCTCATTATATCATTCAGTACTTTGGGCCATGCCAATTTTTTACTATGACCAATGAAATGGTAGCTCGAGAGATGAAAAAAAGGGGAAGTTAAAATACTAACTCTGTTCCCTTGAGTAATACTTTTCTTCTCAATTCCTTCAACATTTTTTCAGCAGGGTACGAACTAAATTTTCAGAAAGACCTACTTTTATTATTATTATTATTATTATTATTATTATTATTGAATTTCTATCGTACCTTTTGCTTATTTAACATTAAAAACCTAAGCCTATGTGGGTTGACAAAACTGGGCAAAACAAAGCCCATATGTATCAGCCCAATCCAAAGTGACAAGTATCTACGTGTTATTTGTGGTGCATAGTACCCTTCAATCCACTGAACCCCTTCCCCTCCACAAAAAATTCCTGTAATAACTGTCACTCTGTACCATCCTAAATGAATCTATTTAAAAGAAAGCAAGAAAGACAAAAAAATAAAAAAATAAAAAAATAAAAAGAAAGATATTAGTGGTCTAAATTTGAAGAAGAAAAAAGTGAAATTAAATTATACCAGGATCAGCGTATCTTCATACTGCAACTCCCTTCTGCAGACATGGCCACCGTTTCGTCAGGTGGAGTGGGTCTAATCCCAATCAAACTCCAAACCCATGAACAAAAACCCTCATCTCCCTTTCTTGGAAAGAAAATTAACCGTAAACCCTTCTCAAGATTCAATCTTGCGAACCCCAGAACAGTTTCGGTTCTTGCATCAGGTGGGGAAATCTTTGATGCAGTACATAACTTGTTCTTGGGTGTAGGGGTTGGCTTGCCATGCACTGTGATGGAGTGTGGTGATATTATATACAGAAGCACTCTGCCTAAGTCTAATGGGTTAACAATTACAGCTCCTGGTGTGGCTTTGGCTCTGGGTGCTCTGTCTTACCTTTGGGCCACTCCTGGTGTGGCTCCTGGTTTCTTTGACATGTTCTTTTTGGCTTTTGTTGAGAGATTGTTTAGACCCACTTTTAGAAAGGTCTGTGAATTGTGATTTTGTTTTTATTTCAAAAAAGGAAGTTTGTGGCTTTTTTTATTAATTTTTTTTATCTTTTCAGTCTTTGAGTTGCTCGTGGTGATTTTTGGTTTGGTTTGTTGTGACAGGATGATTTTGTTTTGGGGAAAAAGTTGGGCGAAGGAGCCTTTGGAGCTGTTTATAGAGTTTCATTGACTAAGAAGCCTTCTTCCAAGGTATCTAGTGTTTGATTGAAATTCCTCAATTAGAATATAATCTCTCCGCAATTCATTTTTGGAAGTTGCGTAGGTGTTTTTTTATATCTTCCATTGATTTTTTCTGGTCAGTTTAACTGGCTTGAACTGGTTCTGTTCATTTAGTAGAGCATGAAGTTAATCAATTTGTTGTTTCTGATTTAGGATCACGTGTTCATTCATCAGGTTTAGCGCGGTCATCTCCTAATATAGCATTCATGAAGGTCTTATTCTGTAGATAGTAACTCAACATAAGATCACAAGTATCCTTTTTGGAATGGAAATTTACACTGTTGACCACAAATCCTATTGCAAGAGATCCAAATACAATTAAATTCAATTTCATTTGTTGCAGCGTTCCATGAGATGACCAACTAATATTATTTCTTCCATTTTTCTCTCTTAGTATTTTCATGATAAGAAATTTTACTAGTTGTAGAATTTATGGCAGCTAACGTTGTATAATTATGCTTTGAGCTAATAAACACATGATGTTGATATGTTCATTTTTATCTATCCCAGAGGGAGGGTGACTTAGTCTTGAAAAGGGCTACTGAATATGGAGCAGTGGAGATCTGGATGAATGAGCGTGTTCGAAGAGCTTGTGCAACCAGCTGTGCAGATTTTATGTATGGATTTCTCGAGGTGTTAATCTATTATTATTACTTCTACCACATATATTAAGGTTATCATTAACTAAAGTGGTTATATATTAAGGTTATCATTAACTAAAGTGGTTAAGAAGTTTATTCTGACAGCTCAACCATTTCACAATTTAATTTTTACATGGAGGCTTAAATTGGTGTCATGAAACTTCTTCAGAGTTCATCAAAGAAAGAAGGTGAATATTGGCTAATATGGCATTACGAAGGAGAGGCCACACTCTATGATTTAATGCAGAGTAAAGAGTTTCCTTACAATGTTGGTACATTCTCTCTGTTTCTTTCCCATGCTTTATACATCCTTATTTGTTAGAATAGCTTTTCTGTGCATGGAGCTCCCATGATTTCTCCTAGCATCAGGCTAGGTTTTGAGAACCTAATAATTGTGATTCTGAGATCTACATATCGATCCTTCTGACAAGAATTGTTGTTTCCTATATTCGATCTGCAATAGATATAATTTTGAACCTTTTGTTTTATCGGAATCTGTTTTATGTCACTAAATTTATGCTTTCGCCTGATTTTCTTTGGATTTGATGGTTTTGCATGTAATTGATTCTACTTGCTTTCTTGATTGTGAATCTTTATTCAGTTCACCTTCCTAAAACCATTACCTAAATGTCAGGTAGAGTCAATGATTCTCAAAGAGGTTCAAGACTTGCCTAAAGGGTTGGAAAGGGAAAACAGAATCATTCAAACGATAATGAGACAGCTTTTATTTGCATTGGATGGTCTTCACTCCACTGGGATAGTGCATAGGGATATTAAGCCACAAAACATTATTTTTTCTGAAGGTAATGATATCAAGTTATTCGGTGAATATAACAGGGTCAAATTATAGTCAATTCTGGTTAAGTGATTCATGCATGCATGTAAAACTGAAGCAGGGTCTCGGACGTTCAAGATCATTGATCTTGGAGCTGCTGCAGATCTGCGAGTTGGAATTAACTATATTCCAAATGAATTTCTTTTGGACCCAAGGTAATTTGTTCTCCATCACGCGGCACCAATAAGTAGAAATTTACTGACTTCAGATTGAATAAGATTAAATCCTTTATATTCTTGTTCATGCCATGATCACGGTAATTGACATCCTTAATGATCTTCTTATGTCCTAAATGAGATGAAATTACCATTAGTCAATTATTACACATTGTCTAATCAACCAAGGCTTTGTTATATGCTCATGGCCATAAAAACATACTAGAATATCCTTACCTACAATTATGTTTAATTTGCTTTCCCTTTCAGTGGATGCATGATGTGGATCTTCTATAGTAAATGGCAGAAAATTCTAAATGCTTGATTTGATCAGTAATCGCTTTCTTCACTAGTTTAAGAAGAGCAATAGAGACAAGGAAATTATACTTAGAATGCAGGGGCATCAACTTAGAAGTCATGATGGCTAATGTAGCCGATGAATATTATTTGTTAAGTTGGATATCCAAATTTTTCATAAAGAACTGAAATTTAAACGTAAAGAACAGTTTGTTTTTAGTTCCGTTGGAAAGAGAATTTGTCATTTGGTCCATCCGTGTTGAAACTCATTCTTCATCCATGGATGAGCGGTTTTCACTTGCTTTCATGCAATCCTCTCTCCGGATTTATGTGATAATATCATGAATATTATTCTATTATGTTTAGATAGCACATTTAAGGGAGTCCTTAGTATCCTGATGGATGAATTGCATCTCCAATTGTGGTAGGGAATTAATGAGGTAACCTAAGAAAAATAATCTCAAGTATGTAAGTGTTACTGGATCCACTTGATCTGCTATGAAATTTCTTCTCTTGTTTTGCTTATGTAATTTCTTCCTCTCAAATCATTTGATCACTTTGGTCTACCCTTTCCAGGTATTCTGCACCAGAGCAATATATCATGAGCACACAAACTCCTTCTGCACCATCCCCTCCAGTGGCAACTGTACTCTCTCCGGTGCTGTGGCAGGTGCTAATACTCTCCTATTATGGTCATCATGAGTCTGGCATAATTCTCTGGGTTACTAATCTACTTTTTGGTTTTTATGATATTTTTGTTACACAGATGAATTTGCCTGATAGATTTGATATTTACAGTGCTGGGCTAATTTTCCTACAAATGGTGAGTAAAATGAAGAGTGCTGAGTACATTTGGTAGCATTGGCTGTGATTGCCGACTAAACTTTAGCCGGTTTCTTACAAACATTTCAAGAATGGTAGATTTTAGTTATTTAATCCTTTTTGCTAGCAATGAAAAAGCATGGTTTTTGAGGGTAACTAGCAACTAATCCAAGTATGGGAGCATACAAATGCATGTTACATTTGAATAATGGCATTGCCCTATTAACTGATGAGGGTTCATGGAATTTAATGGATATTGACTACGGGTTTGCAAACTCTAGAAGCAATCAATTTTATTTGTCAGAGTAAAAATTGAAATTCTGCGTTCAGATTAAACTATGACTATTCCTTTTCAATTGATTTTTGAATTTTAAAACCAAGTAATTGGAAAGGTGTTACATTTCAAAACCAAGTAATCAACAAATCCTCTGCTAGCAGAATGGATTTTTTTTTTCCCTTAAAAGCAATATATATATATACATGCGCGCGCGCACAATTTAAATGCTCAGCAAGTTAGTTGTGAATCTGAGAGACAATTCTGTAAGCAATAGCTTTTAAACTAGCTGAATGCTTCTGGCTAGTTTTGCCGTCATTAATTATGGCAAGTTCAAACCATTTGTATCTATTACACTGATCATACTACCTCTGTTCAACTCATAACAGTTCAAACGATTTGTATCTATTACACTGATAATGCTACCTCTGTTCAACTCGTAACAATTTTCTTTTTACAGGCATTTCCAGGGTTTCGCAGTGACAGTAATCTCATACAGTTCAACCGTCAGCTGAAAAGATGTGATTATGACTTAAATGCCTGGAGGAAAAGTGTAGAGCCGCGTGCTGGTACTGAGCTTCGAAAGGGCTTTGAGTTGTTGGATTTGGATGGAGGGATAGGATGGGAGCTTCTAACATCAATGGTTAGGTACAAAGCACGACGAAGAATTAGTGCAAAAGCAGCTTTGGCTCATCCCTACTTCGATAAGGAAGGTCTATTAGCTTTGTCATTCATGCAGAACCTGAGGCTGCAATTTTTTCGAGCAACACAGCAAGATTACGGGGAAGCTGTCAACTGGGTTATCCAGCTAATGGCAAAATCTGGGACAGAGAAGGATGGTGGTTTCACTGAAGCTCAACTTCAGGAACTTAGAGTCTGTTCTTGAGCTGAGCTAATATTTGTTTTTGTGCATGCAGTTAATGATTAAATAAATAATTTTTGACAATTTCCGTTTTTATATTGGCCAGGAAAGGGAAGAGCCTAGAAAGAAGGCGAATGCTGAAAGGAATGCTCTTGCATCAGTGCTTCGTCTTCAAAGGAAGATAATAAAGACATTGAATGAGAGCATGGATGAGCTTAGCAGACGCAGTAAGAGCATGTGGTGGAGTAGGTGGATCCCAAGAGAGGAATAAGAACTGTATGTATATAATATAACCTTACTCTCTGTATAAATTTTGTGCTTCCATTTATATCATAATTGACTATCTTGGTTGTATAGAAATTATGTTTTAAAATGAAAGAGATTTAGCCTGAACCTCTGCAGAAACATACCTGGAATCTTTTGACCACACGTTAAAGCACCTTCATAGCCTCGGCAATTTAATTTTATAGAAATATGAACTGAAATTTCTTTGAATTTCAACTTCATACGTATAAGATATATTATATGCCCCTTACTGGCTTCTGCGTAGCTACCGACCTAGAGTAGCATGCAGTCTGTTTCATGGTAGTTTTAAACTATTTTCTTGAGAATGATTTCGTAGTTTTAATCTCAATTTCTAGAAAATATAAAAGTGAAAACGTGCATGTTGATTTTGGGATGATTAATAATAGTTTGCTTAAAAATTACAGATCCGACTCATAGGTACTACATATATATTAGAGTAATTAATTAGGAAAGCATAAATTAAGCCTAAATGACTTTTAAATCTGCAAAAGTGATGTGGGACAACTAGTCATGTTGGCTCTTATTAGCTAAATAGGAATACTGAAATCCTCTTTCTTAGTTGATATATATAAAATTTTAGCAGCTTTAGAGGATATATATATATATAAAATGTTATAGTGGAAGTTGATACTACTTAGCAAATTCTATACTTTGCCTGGTAAAAAGGCTGCCCAAAATCTTAAAGAATGAGACTCTACATTTGTTTTGGCAGGCAAATCCATGCATGTCTCCTGCAATTCTAAGAGACACTGACTATGCAATTTGCATTCTTTGCCCGCCAACCCACTAAAGATATCTTCCATGTGATATTATCATATTTGCATGTGATAAAAAAATTAGACCAAAATTTATTGAAGTTCAAATAGCAGCATTAGGCTGTATATGTAACTGCTTTTTTTTTTTTTTGCTAAACATCCATGGAAATTTCCTGTTATGATTTTGTTTTAATTTCTACTGCCTAATTGATCTAATTTATACTATTCGAGGGACAGCAATAACTTTGCTGGCTAGTTAGTCAACTAAGCAAGGACGATGTCACATGTAACTATCTGTTCATATGCTATTAATGCTGCAATTAACTTTATAATTAGCTAATGAAGTTCTTATAAGCTTCCTGTTAATAATAAATTAGCATTTATTACTGGTCCCAGTTACTGTAAACTTCAAAAGTATAACAAGATATTTTGATATATGATATTATATACTTTCTCCTTCCCACAAAACTAAGCTATTCTTAGCATCATTATTCTCCTAATTAAAATAAGGATAAGTTAAGAAAATATATTTTTTTAATCATATCAACTAACACTTGGAATAATTCATTTTGTATTTGAAATCTACATATTAATTAATTCGAATTTGTATTTGGCACAAATGGAATCAAAGTATTTACTTTTAAATATTTTTATTTTGATTAAATCGTATCAACTAACTTTTATTTTTTTTAATAATCCTATTTTTTGAAACGATAAAATATAAAAAATCATTAAAGCAAAAGAAAAAGAGTATATATATTTTTTAGGCTAAAAGTGCAATTTACTCCTAAATTTGATAAAAAAAATTAATATTTCAATATTTATTTTGGTGCAATGTTCTTTTTAAATTTTACAAATTGGGGTAATATTACTTCAAAATTTACGAGTATGTTTTTTTAATTATTTTTTATCAGTTGATTACTGATATGATATAAATGTGACACATTAATAGGGGTTAAAATGTTCTAATTTGAAAAATTTAAGGGTTAAACTGCTTTTTTTGGAATATTTTAGGAACTTTTTTTTGTATATTCAGCATTATCACATGACACTATTTTTGGTATAATTTGGATGACACGTCAATAGTTAAATGATGAAAATAGTTAAAATAACGGATATGTGAGTTTTTGAATGATATTTTCTCAATTTGTAAAATTTGTAAACTTAGGGGAAATATTGTACTAAAATAAATATTAGAAACACAATTATTTTAGGGGTGGATTACATTTTTGGCCAATTTTTTTTTTAATATATAATGGTTGCTACTTTTAAATTTCTAAAGGGCAAATAATCTACGGGTAAAAGTGTATGAGAAGCAAAGAAGTTGTAAATCACAAGACATTCACGTGCAACTCTGACCTTCTTGTCCACCACAATTAGCTAGGCTGTTTTAAACAAAACCATTAAACAAGAACTGCAAATCTTTGATTAAAGTGTATTTTATTGATTAATATAATTATTAGCCTCCTAATTACTTTGACTCCCAAAGTTTTGGGTGTTAAACACTCCATATTTATATATCATTTTTTATTTTGCCTTTATATACACATCAAAAGCTATTATAATGCATATTTTTATATATTTTATTATGCCTTACAAGTTCAAAAATAATTTGAACTTATATATAACATAACATGCATATCTTATACAAATATAGATAAATAATTCCATCTTACCGTTAATTAAACTGTCTTCTTAAAAATCCAAAATTCTTTTAAGTATGATATTTAATTAATTAAACACAATATCTCAGAGATCAGAACATATACTTGTAATTAAGCAATAATATGATCCAAATTCTAATTAATAAGGTGGTATGTTGTACCAAAGCGCTACAGATAGCATCTTAATATATGTTTTGTCCAGATCTTTTAAAGAATTTTTACTGATAAGCTCCTAAACCGATATTGAGAGCTTAAATAAAATAGTTTAAAAGAAATAATTGTTTAGTGGAATTAGGGTTAATGGAAGCTGGTGTCCTTGGTGAAACGGTAGGAACACGAGGCCAAGCAAGTTGTGCATTGCTTTTTGGTTAAGTATAAAATTAATTATTAATTAATTGATTATCAATAAATTAATCTATCCCTAAGTTGGGTTTTTGAGCTATTGCATTGAATTTACAGAGCTTGGTAATGTAAAACTATGATAGGAATCATGGCCCTTGAATTTTTCACTTTTTTGCAATTGACACAGACTTTCCTTGTCTGGGTAAATCAAGAGATTCTTGGGAGATTTTGCATGTCTTTTTTTTTTGAAATAAAATGGACTTTTTATTAAAGCATCTGTTGAATACAAGGGGGAGGAAAAGTGTAAACAACTCCTAAAGAAACAACAGAGGTCCTAGCTAAAATGTGAGCAAGATCGTTATCCGATCTTCTAACAAAGGAGAAAACACAGTTGTCAAACCTTAAACTAGTGTCGATACAGTCTTTGACAATACTGCCGAACGGGGACACATAATTAAAGGGTTTAGTAAGAGCATGAAATAACTTTAAGCAATCCGTCTCAACAACCACATTACGGATCTTAGCTTCTTTTAGCCATCCCAACGCCTCCTTTACTGACATAGCCTTAGCTAAAAGAGGGTCCAGGGGACAACGAACAGTGCCATGTGCAGCCGCTACAAAATTTCGCTGAGGGTCCCTACATATCCAGCCAAAACCCACCCGATTATTATCTCTAAAGATTGCAGCATCACAATTGCACTTCATGAAATGCTGGGTAGGAGGCGACCATGTGTCTAGCACCCCCAAGTCAGAAGATGCTTCCAGTGCAAACTATTTTTGATGGACTACTAACCATTGATTCAAATAACCACTAGCCAATCTCAGGACTGCCCCGTTACTCATATGAGAATGTTGCCACATAAATTTGTTTCTTTTATACCAGATAGCCCACATCAAGTACACAACAAAGTACAATTCATCCCGTTGAAGATTAATAAGCCAACCTTTAAGATGTCATCCACTGATTTTCCTTCGTCAAAGCAAACTCCTATAGAGCTCTCCTCCCAAATCTTTTTAGCCCAATGACAACCAAATAATGCATGATAAACAGATTCAGCCATTAGTGGTGAGCAAAGGGGGCACGCTGACTGATCAATTGCATGCCTACTGACCAAATTCATTCTAGTGGGTAGTACTTCCAATATGCATCGCCAGAGGAAAATTCGAATCTTTAGTGGAATAGGAAGATTCCACAAAGATTGCCAAGGAAACTCAAAGTTAATCAATGGTTGATACGTACCCACACAACAACTGTTAGCACTCTTAACTGAATACTGACCATTATTCTCAAAAGGCCAGTAAATAGAGTCCATTTGTCCAACTCTATTGAGGGGAATCAACAGAACTTGGTTAACATCTCTGTTATTAAAGTTTGCTTGAAGTACCTCCAAGTCCCATCTAGTGCCATTATCAGCCAAAAGCGAAGCGACCTTTGTGTTATCCAACCCACTTGAAGGAGTAGAAGAAATCCTTGGATTAGAGTTATCCAGAAGCCATGCATCCTGGTAAATATTGATAACTGATCCATTTCCCACACACCATCTCATGTTCTGAATGACCATATCCCTAGCCTCCAACAAACTCCTCCAGATATAACTAGGTCTCCTACCTAAATGAGCATGAGCAATATGACTCCTAGGAAAATACTTAGCCTTCATAACTCTAGCAACTAACGAGTCACTTCGGGTGAGCAACCTCCAAATTCGTTTTCCCAGTAAGGCTAGATTAAAATGGTGAATATTCCGAAAACCAAGCCCTCCCATCTTTTTGGGAACACATAACAAATCCCATCTCATCCATTTTATACCTTCGTTGCAATTGCCATTCGAGCACCACCAAAATCTGTTAAACATCCGGTGAATCGAATCACAAAAACCTTGAGGAAGAAGAAACAAACTCATCAGGTAATTCGGGATAGCCTGCAGTACTGACTTGATAAGAATTTCCTTACCTCCCCAAGATAACATCTTGTTCCTCCAACTGCTCATTTTCTTCCATATTTTATCTTTTATAAAGCTAAAAGCCTGGGATTTATTCTGACCTACCAGCATCGGCATACCAAGATAAGATGTAACCTGAAGGGATGCTGAAATTCCCAAGAGGCTACAAAAAAGGTGCCGCATATAAGGATCAATATTCTTACTGAAGCCCAGAGATGACTTGTGATAATTTACTGTTTGGCCAGACACTGCTTCATATCTTTTTAGACAGTCTTTAATAGCTAAAGCTTCACAAAGATTAGCTCTGAAGAAAAAATAAGCGTCATCAGCAAATAAAAGGTGACTGATTGTCGGAGCACCTCTAGCAATTCTACAACCATGGATGATATCCCTACGTTCCAAATCAGATAATGCAGTAGATAAACCCTGAGAGCAAATAATAAATAGATAAGGGGAAAACGGGTCCCCCTGTCTAAGTCCTCTACTAGGCACCAAAGGGCCAATAGAGTGCCCACTAGTATTGACCTGATAAGAAACAGTAGAAATGCACATCATAATAAGATTGATCCACTACTCATGAAAACCCATCTTTCCCATAATAGCTCTCACATAGGACCATTCCATTTTGTCATATGCCTTTGCCATATCAAGTTTTAAAGCAATGGTACCACTAGCTCCTTTTGATTGACAATGAAGATAGTGTCCAATCTCATAGGCGAGAAGCACATTATCTGTGATTAATCTACCCGGAATAAAAGCACTTTGATTTTCTGAGATTACATCATGTAACAAAAACTTCATACGATTAGCTATCATTTTTGCCATAATTTTATAGACGACATTGCAAAGGGCAATGGGTCTATAATCAGAAATATATTTAGGCAAATTAATTTTCGGTATTAGGATAATGATAGTTTCGTTGAGATCAGCAGGCATAACTCCAAAACGGAGTATGTTCAATATACACTCAGAAATATCATAGCCAATTAAATCCCATTGAGATTGGAAAAAACCTGGATTGAAGCCATCAGGTCCGGGAGCTTTATCCGGGTGCATAGAAAATAAAGCTTCTCTGACATCTTTCTGGTCAAATGGTCGAAGTAGCTCTTCATTTTGGGCCACACTTATGCAAGGATGCACCCAATCAAGATGTGCTAATGTTCCCCCCGTTGTTGACTTGAAAATATTGTCGAAGTAGTGATAAATATGCTCTGCCAAACCGGACGTCCAGGTCAATTTGTTACCACCTGAGGAATAAAGTTGCATAATTCTATTCTTTTTCCTTCTGCCCGAAGCATGTGACTGAAAAAACCTGGAATTCATGTCGTTTTGATTTATTGTCATTGCGGTAGGGGTGTGCATCCGGTCGGTTCGGCGATTGAACCAAAAACCGAACTTTAGAAAATATAAAAACCGAACCGAAACCGAATTATGTAGAACCGAAAACTGAATAAATCGAAAAAATTTCGGTCGGTTCGGTTCGGTTTAATCGGTTTAGAATTATAATTGGGCTTTTTTAATTGGGCTTTTACTCATATATCCAAACCAAATTTAAAGATCATCTGGTTTGAATTACTAAAAATCTCTTTAGTTGATGCTCAAAAATCTTCCAACAACCTTAAACTGTTTGAACCAAATCAAATTTAAAGCTTCACGGAAAAATGTAGAAAAAGTTGCAAATTGTTGGATTGGAACACGCTACCAATTTTACCAACCAAGCCACTTTGCACTCCATTGACTTTTCTGTTAACGAATTTAGATCTAAAATATAGAATAATTTTCAATTTCAAACTTAACAAAAGATATTTTACAATACTAATTTCAAATTTCAAATATGCTTTTAATTTATGAATTTTATTAGTTTTTTTATTTAATTTTTAATATCAATAACTAAATAAAAAATTTAAAAAATTATTGTATTAATTAATCTGATTTTTTTATTATTAATATTAAATATTAAATAAAAAATGAAAAAAATATTTTAAACTTCATATCTTTAACTTTATCAATTCACAAAAGTTAACTTTATCAATATTATAATTTAAGATCTCTCTATCTTGAGTTTTGTGTTGTTCTGAATCCAGCCTTACTTGGCCTTCTCATCCCAACTTTCTGGCTACTCTTCCCAGCTCTTATTTTTCATCCATCAACTCTCTATCATTTTCAGATGAAACATGTTTTCCGCTGGTGTCATTTTTCTCTATTAAATCAGCAGCATCCATCATTTGTTTGTGCTCCTCAATCAACAGATCCTTCTTCTATCACAAGTACACTATCATCTGCTGATGCTTGAGGATCAATATCATTCGGGCCACAGGAAATTACCTCCATTTCACCACTTTCTTGATTCTTAATTTGTAACATTTTCCTCTTCTGTGTAAGGAATGTGATGTAGAGAGCTCCTGAATATAGGCGTCTTCTTGTACACCCACATCAGCAGGGAAAGACTGGAATGTATCCCAGTCATCATCATCAGCACTACCCTTTTCAGAAACACAAGCCGCAGATGGGTGAGAAACTTGTTCTCTACTCTCCTCATTCGGCGGCAGAACAAAGGAGGATGATGGTAAAGAAGATGATGGGGATTTTGATAGAGATGGTTCTTCTGATGATGATGATAATAGACCAAAATCGGCTGCTTCTATAGATCTATCCCCAAATAGTAGATCAAAGGAATTAACAGGAAGAATCCAAGATCCAAAAAAGAAACAAAGAAGGTAGAGAAAGGAAAAGGAGGCGGCTGTTAGGGATTGCAAATCTGAAAATACAATGGCCATTAAACATATACATATATATACACACAGAGCAAAAACGGTGAGTTTTAATAAGTTCGGTCGGTTCGGTTTCTTCGGTTTTTCGATTTCAGGAATCGAATCGAACCGATAAAACCGGATTTATTTTTTGGTTCAGAACCGAATAAACCTAAAATCGAAATAACCAAACCAAATAGATCAAAATTCATTCGATTCGGTTCGATTTTCTATTTCGGTTCGGTTCTGCACACCCCTACATTGCGGAATGGAATCATTTGATTTGAGTATATTGCTAACTATCTATTAATTATTATTTTTTCTATATTTTTTGAAGTAAAATCAATTAATTTAATATTTTAATTCTCTTGACATCATACATTTTATATATGAGATAATAATTCAATTTGATATCTCATTTAAGGGATCAATTCGAAATCTTTATCACTCGGAATCTATCAGCATTAATTAAGTAGTAATTTGAGATGTGATTAATGACAGATGAGAATTGGATTCAAATTCCTAGGAAATCTCAAACAGTTAAATTAATCGGTGAGATCTTATTCTCATGCGGTCTGCTGCCAACTTTACATTGTAACATGATTCCTATCAATTCCACTTCTCTCTCTGCTACTTCATTTAATCAATCTATGTGCCTAAAAATTCATTTTTTAAGTAAAACTTAAGACCTTAATTTAGAAACTATGGCTATATATATATATATACATACAAGTAAGATTTTTGACATTTCAATTTCAAGAAATCTCTCCTCTTCATTGTATTATAAAATACTGTTTAGTTTTAAATCCAAATGATACTTTAAAGAAATCAATTATTTATAAATTATGCATGTTATTATTATTATTTTTTTGCCTAATATTAATTATGACAACAATATCTAACAAAATCTGAAAATTACGAGATAAAGGCTTACAATTCTCTCGTCCATATTGACGTGTCATCACAAATCAGAATCCTCTTCATGTCCATAAGCAGATTATGGATAGAGTGTCCCAACACTATTGTCAGCAATTGGAGGCCACGTCCTCACATGGATATTTATATTAATAATATTATTATTAGGGAGTCAAAACGAATGATTAATTAGGATTTTAATCAAACGTGATGAAGTTAGTTAATATGCAATTTTATGTAGGATTCAACTATAACCTCCTTTCCAATCTTCTTGCTCTTGTATTGTTATTGAGGTGGATCCAACAAATGAAAATAAAAAGAAAAGAGTTAAATTAATTCAATTCATTACAATCATCTTCATCGTCCACAAAATTAAATAGAAATTTGTCAGCTTATCGAAGTAATGGCCAAACAATTTTGTGCTGGTGACTGATCCCTACACCAGTTAGGATGTAGAATATGACATGAGATATTTCCTTGTTTGTGTTTCCCTTCCATAATTATTTCATTTTTATATATACAAACATTATCTACCTATGCCCACTACCCTTCAATCATCTTTCTTTCTTATATATCCGTCCTTAATTACATTAATAATTAATTAATTCTTTTCTAATTACCAATTAGAAATATAATTATCTTGTATACGTATGAATGTATGTATAGAGTGAATATGTAAACGGCGGTAGAGAGAAGTGAAATAGGTGAATAAAAAAAAAGGGGTAGGGTGAGGAACTGGAAAAGTGGGGCCCAAGGGACAGTGCACGGCCTTTGATGCCCCATCGTTGCCTCTTTACTAGACCACCAACGTGAGCTTAGGAGTCTTAGGACCACACCTTCTTCTCCTATATATAACTCTCCATTTTCATGATTTCTTCTTAACTTTTCTTCTCTCTCTCTCAGTCTCTTTGATTCACTCATAAACAAATGAAGATAAGCAGCAGTGGGAGCTCAAAGAGAAGGATATCTTCAAGCAAGGGAATGGGAGCTGTGTTTAGAGAGCAGAAGGCCAGGCTTTACATTATTCGAAGATGTGTTGTTATGCTTCTTTGCTGGCATGATTAGCTTAGCTTGGTCATTTCTTTTTCTGAGTGTAAATACCTACTGCGGGATCCACTACCCTCTAATTACTCCTCTTAACCAAATTTTGTTCTGCCTTAATTCTTACTCTTTTATATATTTGTATACACAAGTTCGGATAGTATGAAATATTAATTAATACAACTCCTTTTTCTATCATCTCATCAATTTTTTGCTCTTGTAAAATGAGTAATTAATATGCAGGCTTTATATATATGTTTAAGGATAGACCTGAGTGAAGATTGGTCCATCATTCTGGACCACACCCAGACCCAGACCCAGACCCAGGTCAAACAAAAACAAATCTTACCTATAATATAGTGGTTCTTCTTTTGATTTTCCCACTTCATCTGAATCTTAGTTTTCCAGCAGAGCAGCTTCAAGTTATGGAACTCTTATCAGTTATCAAAAGAAAATGGTTACCTTAGCTTTTAACTCTTTTAGTAATTTCGCTTTTCTACTTTAAATGAATTCTATCAAATCTGGCAACACTCGTGCATAAATTTCATGACTGCACTTCAATGCAGCCTTCGTTTACTATTTTATAGATATATATATTTTTCCAATGACTGCCTATAACTATTTATATTATTCATGTTTTTAGCATTCTATTTTTATTTTGTCAAGTATCCCCATCTGTTATAAATGAATTAGGCATCCATTAAGTTTTTTTATTATATATTTTTTTAATATAATATCAAAGCAAACAGATTTATGGTATTGAATTACTCGAAAATATTAAGTCATTAATTATAAATATGTATAAAATAAATTAGATTCAAATTTAATTTATTAAATATATTTCATGAGTCCTGTTGTTAACTAAATTACTTTTATGCCTGGAGTCTTAATTACTGTGAAAGAATTCAGTTTGATGAGCCTTAAAGAATGGGAAATACATCCCTTAATTATGGAAGTAGTCGTGTAAATGTTGAGCCAGGAGGCAAAGCAATTAATTGTGATATTTTTACCATTTTGTCGTCACCGGAACCTAACTACGTGTATTTTAATTAATGTTATTGAGGTGAGGATTCGGTATAAATATTTCTGGCGGTCCAATAATGTAGAAAAAGTAAAGACCAAAATGAAACGGCAATTGGATATAGAGTTATCAAACTATCGTATAATGCACCATGCATGTGTAGGGCCATTGAATCATTTAAAGTATGGTTTATCTCTCATAATTTAATTACGCTGTTTTGTGATAAAAATTATTTGTATACGTTTTTGTTTTTAGTGTTTGCTACATCATAGGAGAGTCCAAAAAATTCTTACACTCAAATTATTGATTAACGTTGTATTTTCAGTTTGGATGTAGCAGAAAGTTGAGTCTACGAACCTGACTTGTAGGCTTATTAGTTTCCTTTTTCATAAGTTTGTCTGTTATGGTTAGCATTATTTATTGAATATTGCATCAAAATTAATTTATGCACTAATTTATAGTCAGAAGCCAACCATAATTTAGTCATTTATTTCAATATCCTGTTTAAGCTTATCATATAAAAATGGACCTTATTGAAGCTGATAAACATGCAATGATATAATCAAGTACTTAACACAAATATCAAATGGCTAATTTGTAGCATTATATGTGCTATTTAAATTGATTCTGACTAGAAATTTTAAAATAGTTTGTTCGGTAGAGGGTATTAATTGCTTAATACTGTTTTGTTAAAATACACAATTATACACTAAATTATTTTTGGGTATATAATAATAGGAAGAACAACTTTTAAAAAATAAGTAAGAGGAATAATCTCGCTCTGATTTTGTTGTCTACAGCCAAACAACAATAGCAAATAATTAAGCCATTATATCACTAATTAAACAGTATGCTTCAATCAAAACAGAGAGATTTGATAAAATTAAAAAGCACCAAAACTAAACACAACCTTTGGCTTTTGGATTATCTTTTAGCCGTTTTTGTGAAGCTTTCTGGTCAAAACTCAGTTTGGTGGGCCCCAGAATTATTGGATTACAACCAGGATTCATCGTGTGCCACGTGTACGGATGAAGATGCATTCTAAAAAGTATCCCCTTTTGTTTCTTCTTGCACGAAAGGGAGAGAAGGTGGTGACTTTAGTATTTTTTTTCTCTGCATTTTTTTTCTTGGATGCGCATAAATTCTATTCTGCTTATATTGTATGTGTCAGAATACTATATATTACACAATTTGAGTTCCAATTAATTTTTTTCCAATACTAATTTAATAATAATTTGAGATAAATTTTAAATAAATTTCATAAATTCAGCTAATGATATTTATGTAAAATTAATTTATAAAAAAAATTAGGTGATGTATAATTTAATTAGACCAAAAAGTTTTCCACTCTTGAATCAAACATTCCTTAGACGTATGCTCCCCATGTAAACGCCCTAGTATCATTTATCATGAACATAGATTGATCACTCTAATACAGCTAAACCTTCCTAATGATAATGCCAATGACATTCATGAAAACTGTAATATAGTAATTAAATTGGCCCAAGTAATGAGAACGGAATCAGAGGGTTAATTGGTGTATAATTAAAGTATGGATAGAGTGATTTGAGGAGTAGAAAAGAAAGGTAGGTGAAAATGGAATCAAAATAATTCTGTTGTCGGCCACATAAGATAAGACGATGGCACAGTGTGAGAGTGTTGTTAGTCTCAAAGAAAGTGGTGAAGTGAAGAGTCAAAATTAGCAGCTTTTATGAAGCCCACGTGCGTCTCCCTAATCCAAAACCCCACCACCACCTTCCTTGTCTCTCCTTCTCTTGTCTTTCAATTATTGTGCACATGAACTTCTATTTCTTTACCCATTCCTTTGTTTTGGGTCCCCACTCTTACGTTTTTGTCGTAGGTTTTCATTTAAGTTTCCCATCTCTTCTGCCGATTCCCTGTTTTGCAGACCATATCCACCTAATGTTTCTTCCCATTTTTGTTCTTTTCATTCCAATTCATACATTCTCACTGCCTAAATCCACCTCTCTCTTTTTCTTACCCTCTCCCATTTTATATTAAACCTGTAAGCTCTCCAATTCAAATTCCAATCACATCATTTATGCAGCATGCACACAAAATCATTGTTTCCGATTTTCTACCTATACTGAAACTCAGCAGTTAGCCTATACTTAAACTGATTTAATCATCAGTTAATTTTCATTTTGGAAGAATACTCTGTAAAGGCTGAAAGTGCAAATCACTTCATGAAATTTGACAAAAACAACAATTAATCTTTTAATATTTATTTTGATATAATATCTCTCTTAAGTTTACAAATTAGCATCATTTTACTTCAAAACTAATAAATTCGTTATTTTTACTATTTTTCATTAATTGACTGCTGATATGACATAAGTATGATATAAAATGAGTAAAATTATCCAAATTTATAAATTTTAGGTATTAAACTGTTTTTTTTAATATTTTAAAAAACTTTTTGCACATTCAACCTTAATATATGACATTTTTTTGATATAATTTCGATATCACATCAACAGTCAATCAACAGAAATAGTCGAAATAACATATCTATTAGTTTTTGTGTGATGTTGCATCAATTTGTGAACTTTAAGGGAAATATTATGTCAAAATAAATATTAAAAAGTTAATTACTTTTTTTCCGTTAAATTTTAAAAGCTGAATTGCACCTTTAGCCCTCAAAAAAAAAAACATAAAATCCAGAAATTAATCAACGAATTTGAGTAGAAAATCGATGCATTAAAAAATTTGAAAATTATATAAAAACAAAAAACATAATATTGGCGCCCGAAAGCAGTTGCATCCGTAGCCTAAAAAATGCTTCAGTTTTATTCAATATCGCTCATCTATAATTTCATATAGAATAATTGGGAAATAAATTTTCTTTATATACGTTTTTACTTTTTTATAAGTTATTTTCTTCCCTCCCACTTAAGTTGACAATTTTTAACTTTTCATGCAAATTAAAAAATTTTATTAATTCGTCTGATTCTATAAAATTGTTTATTTTAATTTACTAAATTATTTTTTTATCAATTATCTACAATTATATATTCTTATTTTATTAAATGTCTCTTTTTTAGTGTATAATAAGGACAAAATAAAAAAAATACATAATTAATATATTTTGAAATTTAAAAATTATCAAGTTACGTAAAAAAAATTTAAAAATTGTCATGTTAGATAAAATCGAAAAAGTAATAAACTTCTATGACTAAATAGTCAGATATGTTATATTTAAGAAAAAAAAAGTTACTATAGAATCTCGAATTGGATAACTAATGAAATTAATAGATTTATAATTATGGTAAAATTAAACAATTTTAAGATGGTTTAAATTATTTTAAAGAAATAGCGAGTTGATAATTATCAATTCAAATCTCTAGATTCATTGCAGGTTTACAAATATAAGTCACCAATCAATCATCTGACTTTAATATGAAAAATTAAAAAAATAAAAACAAATAGTATATATTTTGAAAGTGAAGGAATAAATGAGTTGCAGTAAATAAAATAAATTTATACTTAATTCAATTTCAGAAGCTAACTCGTCAAGGAAAAAAAAAAAAAAAAGAGAAGAAAACTTAGTATAACTCAAAGGCACAACAACATTCACGTTCAACCTGGAGACAACTAAGTATGCAAGTGGACGACAAGTCGTCTGGCAGGAGGATGCAATTAATGTGTGTTTTGGGAACATCAACATGTTTTTTGTTGTGTTTGGGATTAATTGCTTGATGCCAGTATCTCAAAATACATATCTACCTACGTTAATTAAGAATATACGTAATGTTCTGATTCTGTTAGGTAGTTAAGTTAGAAAATCATAATTTTTGTAGCTAATAATTAATGAGTGTTTATATCCCAATCATTATGAGTCCAAAACATTTTGGCAAATAAATACGGTAATCTGAGTCGGCCTATCATTAGCAGACCCAACAACATTTAAAATGGGAATAGCTTCATTGGTGTTAGTATAACCACTACGTACATTAACTTTTGCATTTGATTTTAGATTAATTACATTCATATATATACTTCTATATATTATTTCCAACATCTGATAATTATTCTAATTAACTATATACATGTTTCTGTTATATATATCCTTCTCTAGACAATAATATCCCTACATATTTTAATTATTTTACTACAACTTTTTAGATAGTATAAAGGGACCAATTAATTACAAATTCTAATCCATATAATAAATTAATAATGAATTATTGATTTTAATTATTTTTCCTAAAAATATAAAATTAAGTTGCTATTCAAGCTCAAAATCAGAGTTGCAAACTCATATTTGAAGGATATTGTATTCCTTCTTGCATGTATGATGTATCTACTATTTGTTTATGACTTTTACGCGATGTGACAAAAACCTCACAATCAGGACAGTTATTTGATGTATTTCTTTTTCTGTTTTTACAATAATTTATTATTATTATTATTGATGAAGAACATGGACCGCTCATCTTCATTATTTTGTTTATCCAAGTTCATCTTCAGTACTTAGTTTATGCTATTTTACTTAAAAGCTTAATTAGGGTAGAAAACCATGTTCATTATAATATAGATTTTAAATAATATTCATATAAAAGACACATTTCTATTAAAATTTTCTTCAACAGAATTCTCTACATATGTTTACAGGAAAAACAATAAAATAGACAAATTTCCCCTTAATTCTAAACTTTTAATTTTAAAATCATCCAAAGAAAAACTCTTAATTCCATAAGAAATTGAGTTCAATATTAGGAAATAATTATAAACTTTTTTTTTATCTTATCAATTTTAAAACAAAATTTACAACAGACGGAAAAAGGAAAAAAAAAAAGAGTTGGTTGAAAAAGTAAATAATCATAAACTTTATTTTTTTATCATATAAAAATATATAGGTGTTTTAAGAAATATGAAATATTAATTATTAATATATATAGAGAGAGGGGAATATACCTAGAAATTTGGTTTAGTAGGATAAAAGTTACCGCGACTAATAAAAAATAAACATTAAGATTTTTTTATTTTCTATATAAATATTTTAATCAAATTTTATATTTAAGTGGAATCAAAATCTTTTGATGGGATCATTTAGAAAACTAAGTGATGTCAATTTTTTTAAATTAAATTTTTCCGAGAATTTTTATTTTTTTGGTTGAGTGGGAGTTATATATTGACTCCCTTCATTCTAAGCAGCTATGCCTATATATATATATATATATATATATATTGTATGTATGTATGCTACTTGTATGAAATTCGAGCTCCTATGTTCTTAATTTAAATATTCTCAATTTAAATAGTTGGAGAATAATTTTACGTGTTTTTTTTAAGAAAAAAAGGACCGCGAGTATTCAATTTTCTTTGTGAAGATGTTGAAAAGCTCCGCAACATCACTATATATAATGCCACTTTTTTGGCTTTTGTTTGGTGCAAATTTTAGTCGCAAATTCAAGGTATTGAGATAATTTTTAGGAGAAATTGGCATTTATATTAGGTGGAGCCAAACTATATATCCAGGGTGTTAAGGCCCTATCTGCCTCTTCTTTACTTTCATTATGCTTCATTCATACTTCATGTAAGATCAACAGGAGGCTTCAAATTAAGGTATATCCTCCTTTCTAAGCCCACTATACAACCAAATTTTAAAGCAATTGCCATGACAAATTTTAATGCAATCATATAATGAATAATACTGCAAAAGTAAAGAAATAAAAAGGGTGAAAAGTGGGTTTTATTTAATAGAATAAATTCGATCCGAAAGTTAATTTTAAAATAAAATTAATTGTCACGAAAAAAGTATATATAGGGTCAAAATTATAGGGAGAAGATGCAGGAGGAAGGGTGGTATCCCCACAGGCAATGATAGGTGTATAAATAGGAGTTATTGGGGCAGTGGTGTGTTATGTTGTGGCAGTTTCAAGCCAACTCTTTGGTCATTGTATACAATTGTCGCCTTCATTCACTCATCCTTAGTTTTTTAGTGCTTTTGTTGCTGTTCACAATCACACTACTTGTATTCTTCCACTCAATTGGCCCACATCGTATTTATCACCATCTTAATTGCATCTCAACATGTATTCTAGATTATTTAACTCAAGATAATAAATGTGTAGGCTCTTCGGAAAAATTACTGCATGTACAGTCTCATATTGTTTTATACTGTAATTATTTTTGAACTGCTTGTTTTATCCATATCAAATCATTTATAATTATCTTTTATCATTTTTACTCACCCAAAAATCTGATTAATATTATCCGTATAAATATCCATAATGGTTTAGTTGCATTTTTTTTAAACATGTCAATTCAAATTCTAATATAATACAATAAATAGCAATGTTTAAAATTTTTAAATTAATTTCAATTAAATAATAATCAATTAGAATTTAATTTCACAGAATTAAAATTCCATAAAAAATATAAAAAATAATTGATTATATGATTATGAATCCAGTTTGGTTTTAAGAATTATTAGTTGTGAGTACAGGTTGGACCGAGCTGAGCTTTATACTTTGAGAGTGAAGCCCATTTGAACTGATCCATGTTCGGCCTGACGCTGCAATTCAATTATGAAAGAATCGAAACGCCAACCTTTTTTTATTAATATAATTTTACATGATTAAGGGATAATCATTATCAAAGATGGACATTTTTTTTTGACACAAAAAAAAGAACTTCGTTAAGAAGAAATATCAGCCAAAAGAGCTGAATACAAAAAGGAAGGGGGAGATATGTTCCAAACCAAAAAATCAAACATAGAACCAGAAGCATGAGCTAGCACACTGATTCGCTAATTTTTAACAAAGCCAAAAGAATGGCAAACATCAGAAAAATCTAAGCAATCTTGGACAACAAGGGAAAGTTCAGAACTAAAACAAAGACTACTATTAAGAGCCTTGATAACCAAGAGTAAGTCTGATTCAATAACACCATATGAAACTAAGATAACAAGAAGAAGAAGAAGAAGAATTCTACCTCCCTTTATTATTTCGAATAATTTGTAAAACAAAGCTGAATCGTTTATATACGAAACATAACAGAAAGTAAAACTAACAGAAAATAAAAGTAATTATAGTTACAAGAAAAGAGTTAACTAGAGTTACAAGAAAAGAAAGTAACTATGGTTAAATGATAGTGTGGTTAAATAACGGAAAGCTTGTTGCATTCTTCATCCCCCCCTCAAGTTGAGCTTTGGTGAGCATCAAACAAAGCCAACTTGGAAGAAAACTTAGTAAACAACGGAAAACCCAGTGGTTTAGTGAACAAATAAGCCATTTGAGAAGATGATGAAACATGAAGAGGAACAATAAACCCATCTTTGTACTGATTTCGAACAATATGACAATCAATGTCGATGTGCTTGGTACGCTCATGAAAAACAGGATTAGAAGTGATATGAATTGCAGATTTACTATCACAAAATAAAGGAATAGGCCAGGGCACAGGAACCTGCAAATCGTGTAAAAGATAAGCAATCCATTGAAGCTGACATACAATGGAGGCCATAGCACGATACTCAGCCTCTGCTGAACTACGAGAAACAGTAGGTTGCCTCTTAGTCTTCCAAGAAATAGGACAAGAACCCAAAAAAAACACAATAGTCAGTAAGAGACTTGCGTGTCTCTGGACAGGTAGCCCGGTCTGCATTAGAATAGGCAGACAAAGAAAGATCAAAATGAGAAGGAAAAAACAAGCCTAACGAGGGTTGCCTCATTAAAAATTTAAGAACATAAAGTGCATGCTGCATATGAACCTCCCACGGCGATTGAAGATATTGACTTAACTGTTTCACTGAATAAGTAATATCTGGCCTTGTAAACCCCAAATATAACAAACGCCCCACTAACCTTCTATATGAACTAAAATCAAAAAGAAAAGGACTGGTTTGATCAATAAGGGAACCGCCTTTAGGAAATGGAACTTTCTTAGGCTTACAAGTCAACAGACCCGAAGAAGTCAAGAGATCCAGAACATATTTACGTTGATTAAGAAAAATGCCTTCAGCAGTGCGAATGATTTTCAGACCCAGAAAATACTTTGCCACACCAAGGTCCTTAATAGTGAATTTCTGATTGAACGCTATCTTCAACTTTTCAATTTCAGAAGCAATAGTGCCACTAATAAGCAAGTCATCAACATAAACCAAAACAATCAAGGAAAAAGATGCTGAATGAAGATGAAACAAACAATTATCATAAGAAGACTGCAGAAAACCGTATTCCAACAAAAAATTGGTCAATTCAGCATTCCATTGGCGTGATGCTTGCTTGAGACCATAAAGGGACCGAAACAACTTACAAACTTATCCCTGTCGTGCCTTGGAATATCCCTGAGGAGGAAGCATATACACCTCTTCCTCTAAGAAGCCATGTAAGAAGGTATTGTTAATGTCTATCTGATGAAGAACCCAGTTCTTGGCAGCAACAATGGCAAGAAAAATTCTGAATGTTACTACTTTTGCTACAGGAGAAAAACTGTCTGTGTAATCTTGGCCAAAGACTTGATTATACCTTTTTTCTACAAGGCGAGCCTTGTGTCTATTTATGGAACCATCCGGATTGAGTTTCAACTTGAAAATCCACTTACAACCAATAACTTGCTTGCCTTTTGGTAAATCTATCAATTGCCAAGTATGATTCTTCTTAAGAGCCAAAAGTTCCTCCTCCATTGCTTGAACCCATTCCGGAATAGGTGTGGTTCGTGGTGTAAGGTAACATGAGCTAAGAAGTCTGAATACTCAATAGGAACTGTAGAGTTAGAAGCAAAAGGAAATGTGCAAGGAATATGAGAAGAAGAAAAACTGTTTTGAGTATCAACTAGAACATTATTCACAATATAATCCCTTAGCCATGCTGGTTTTTGTTTTTGTTTGGTACTTTGTCATTCAGCTACTATAGGAACATCTATAGCATCACGAAAGGAATCCACATGAGAGCCTAAAACACTTAAAGTGTCAGCATTATCATGAATAAGCTCATCATTTTCAGATAAAGAGCCAACACTGGATGCAGATGCAGGATCATGGAGAAGATTAGGTGTGAATGTAGCCGAAGTACCACTAACACCATGATCATGAAGAACATCAAGTGTGGATGTACCCAAAGTATCACCAGCACCAGGTGTAAAAATAGGATCTTCAAAACCATTTGTTCGTGGAATTGGAGTGTTAGTGAAATCTAAAGTTGCAATATCCTGCTAAAAAGGAAACATTTCTTCATGAAAAACCACATCTTTAGTGACATAGATCTGTATATCTTTCAAGTGATAAACCTTATAGCCTTTAGTTCCTGGTATATAACCCAAAAATACACCCTTACCAACCCTTGCAACAAACTTATCTCTCTTAGGCTTAGTATATGTCATATAACAAAGACAACCAAACAACTTTAAATCAGTAAAAATAGGTGGCTTCTGAAACAAAACTTCATATGGACTCATCCAATTTAGTACATCAATGGGAAGCCAATTAATGAGATAAGTTGCATGTAAAACTGCTTCTCCCCAAAAACGAACAGGCAGGTGAGCTTGTAACAACAAAGCTCTGGCCATTTGCAAGAGATGCCTATGCTTCCTTTCTACCCTTCCATTCTGTTGAGGACTGTAAACACAAGTCCTTTGATGAAGAATGCCAAAATCAGTGAAAAAAGTTTGGCAAGCATGACCTAAAAACTCCCTTCCATTATCAGTTCTTATAACCCTAATCTCTTTTCCAAATTGAGTCCTAACCATCTTAATGAATTTTAAAATAGTAGAACTAGATTGAGCCTTGGACTGCATGAGAAAAGTCCAAGTACATCGACTATAATCTTCTACAATGGTTAAGAAATAAAAGGCTCCAGATGATGACTGTTGTTTGTAAGGACCCAAACATCAACATGTAATAACTAAAATAAAACCTTGCTGTGACTATCACTAACTGGAAAAAAACTCGGGTTTGTTTGGACTGTGCAAAAACATCACAAAAAAGGGTTGAAAAAGAACTTGTATTATTGAGAAAATCAAGTTTCTGTACAATCCTTATTGCAGGGTGTCCAAGTCTCTTATGCCAAAGAGAGTTATTACAAGAAACTGTATTTACAAAGCACACATCATCAACTTGACTAATATGTCTTCTAATAACACTTTCATCAAAAGAATTAGCATCAAGGCAATAAAGGTTTCCAACAACCACACCAACTGCAAAAACTTCCTTAGTCCTTAGGCCCTATAACACACAAAACGCAGGGTAGAAGATGCACATAAGAGATTCTACCTTCAAGAGTTTACAAACTGATAGTAAATTATGCTTGAAGGTAGGAATATACAAAACATCTGTCAAACAAATGTCCCTGCTAAGTCTTATATTCCCTACCATTTTCACTTTCTTAACTGAACCATCAGGCAAAAAAAAAAACATCCTTGGATTTGTGTACAGGTTGCAAGCTACAAAAAATGCTTTTATCCCCAGAAATATGACTACTAGCTCCTGTATCTATTATTCAGCAAACATTCTTGCTGCACATATTGTTCACAGATAAGGAAGAAGAATTACCTGCAAAATTTTGAGCAAAACTCGCAATCTCTTCTTGAATCTGCTTCCCTTTCATCATCTTCTTTAACTCCTGCTGAATTAGTTCTCGCATGCTTAGATTATCAAAGCTAGTCATTTCTTCACACATATCAGCTTTATCCATTGGTGATTCTGCCATATTTTCCTGCACAACCTTACTTCCCTTCTGTTTCTGTTGTTTCTTTAAGTCTACATACCACTTCAGATATCCATGTAACTTAAAACAAGTCTCCTTAGTATGTCCATCCATTTTACAAAAACTATAATGTTTGTCTTCCTTCTTCTGCTTACCACCAGTTTTCTGCCCTCTCTAATTATTGGTTATCATAGCAGCATTAGCCATCAAAGCATTATTGTCATTCATTTCAGCATAGCTATCTGAAATCTGTCTCTGCTTCTCAACATTCATTAACATAGAATAAATCTTGTCTATATTCGGATATGGATCCATCATCAACACTTGATTCTTAATGTGATTATAAGACTCATTCAGTCCCATCAAGAACTAAATAATCTTGGCATTCTCATTCAACTTCATTACCTTATCTGAAATGTCACAAACACATCTACCACAAGTACATTGAGGAACAGGAACAATATACTACAATTCATCCCATAATTTGCACAGCTTCGTGAAATACATGGACAAACTAAAGTTACCTTGTGTGATTGTACCAATTTCTCTTCGCAACTGATACTCTTGAGGTCCAGATGAATCACCAAATCTTTTCTCCAATTTATCCCAGAGATCCTTCGCAGAGTATATATACAAGAAAGCTTCATGTAATTCTTTGGTGAGTGAATTAAGAATCCAAGACTCTACCATCGCATTCACACTTAACCAATCTTCATACTCATCTGAATCTTCAACTGGCATTTTAATTCTTCCAGTAAAAAAACCTAGCTTGTGTTTTGCAGCTAGTGCCTTCTTCATTGATGTACTCCATGTGCGATAATTGAAGTCATTTAATGGAGTTATGACTAGGTCAATACCAGGATTATCAGAATCATGTAAATCCATAGGATTCTTCATAGTTCCAGCCCTAATTAGGTTTCTTCCTCGAGCAACTTCCTCTCGATTTTTGCATTCTTGCAGCAATGGATCTATTGACTTTTTCGCCATCGATCTCAAAAAAAACAAGTAATGAAAGTTATCGACAGGCTACAGTAACCTTGAGAGAACCTTTAAATCAGATCCAAAGCTTTGATACCATATGAAACTAAGATAACAAGAAGAAGAAGAAGAAGAAGAAGAAGAAGAAGAAGAAAAAGAAGAAGAAGAATTCTACCTCCCTTTATTATTTCGAATAATTTGTAAAACAGAGCTGAATCGTTTATATACGAAACATAACAGAAAGTAAAACTAACAGAAAATAAAAGTAACTATAGTTACAAGAAAAGAGTTAACTAGAGTTACAAGAAAAGAAAGTAACTATGGTTAAATGATAGTGTGGTTAAATAACGAAAAGCTTGTTGCATTCTTCACAACATTAAGGATCGACTGATTTTTAAGCCAGCTGAGAGCTTCGCGGATGCTGACTGCTTTAGCAACATAGGGGTCGATCAAACTAGGAAAAAATCTTTGACCGGCAGCCACAAAATTTCCCATGTAGTCTCTGGCAATAAATGCTATACCCGTCCTATTAAGATCTTGGAACAACGCAGCATCAATGTTAATCTTAATAAAATCTTCAGCAGGTGGTCTCCAGCGAACAACCCCCAAAGAAAAAGTTGTCGAGATGTGAGAACAGAGGTCTTCATTAGCTGCCAACCAGTCCTTAACAATACGAACTGAAGAACAAATAACTACACCAGCAGAAGCCGATTTACCATTCCAAACAACATTATTCCGACACTGCCATAGAGCCCAATAGATGGACACCACCGAACAACAACCAGCAGTAGACAGATTGTTGAAAATGAAAGCAATCCAAGATTTGAAATCATTAAAATTTCCACCCAAATAGCCGACATCAGAGCGTATCCATACACTTATAGCAAATGGACAAAATAAAAACAAGTGATGGTTTCATCCAATGTTATTAAAATTGGACCGCATAAAGAACCGGTAAAGCTGGGGTTCATGGTTCGATTAGTTCAACCGAATTTAATCGGATTTTTTTTATTTTTAAAATATTATAATTATTATAATTTTTTAAATACTATTGTATAAAAATTAAAAAAAAAATTCATCAAACATTAAATATATATCACAAATATTCTAATAATAAGTTACAAAATATAATTTTAATTTTATTATTACAAGTGATTAATTATGCATTTTTGAATATCATATGTTAGAAACATAAAAATACAATCATATCATGAAAATAATTTCATGTTTAGATGGAATACTAATTAAGTAAACACAAAATATTAACTTTGCATATATGAGTATAATTATATTTAATTACAATAAATTCAAATAGATAATAAGTATATTAAATTATTAAGTGACATTTTTAGAATTTAAAATTCTAATTTTTCAAATAAATAAATAATAAAAATTTAATATATATATGTATATTTTAAATTTTCATTATTTATTTATTTGGAAAAAAATAGTATTTTAAATTCTAAAGATATTACTTAATAATTTAATATACTATTACAATGATCCAAATAGATAATAAGTATATTAAATTATTAAGTGACATATTTAAAATTTAAAATACTAATTTTTTCAAATAAATAAATAATAAAAATTTAATATATATATTTGATTACAACGAATTAAAAATATAATAAGTATATTAAATTATTAAGTGATATACTTAAAATTTAAAATAATAATTTTTTCAAATAAATAAATAATGAAAAAATATATATGTGTGTGTGTGGGGGGGGGGGGGGGTGGGTGAAAATATACAAAAAATAATTTTTTACACTTTTTAGCAAAAAATCCGATTTTGTCCGGTTCTTCGGCTTTTGGTTTAACCCAATTTTTTAGTTCAATTCAGTTTTCAGTAGTTGAACCAACCGACTGGCCAATTGATTCGTCGTTAAACCGGTTCAATCGATCGGCTCGATCCAATTTTAATAACTATGGTTTCATCATTCAGCCCACAAAAAAGGCACAAACTCTAAGCATCGAAACCTTTCTAGATAAGCAACCTCACAAATAGGTAGTACAGAGTAAATAACATGCCAAATAAAATTCTTCACCTTAGGAGGCATAAACAAGTTCCACAACATGTTCCAAACATTTATCATCCAGTAAATTTCTAAAGTTAGGAGGTGCCTGGTGGATTAATTTATAAGCGGATTTGACAGTGTAAAGACCTGACTTCTCCATAAACCAGTGCCACACATCAGTTGTTTGCTTCCAACTCAGAGGAATACTGAGAATTAAATTCTTGTCCCTCTCATTAAAATGAGAGTTGATCAAATCATATTTCCACTACTTTGTATCTTGATCAATCAAATCAGAGACAAACTGAAGATCAAGTGAATTATCAAGACTAGAAGACACCTTCGGGTTATCTGGATCCGAAAGCCAAGGATCATCCATAATGCAAACCTGATCCTCCATTCCCAACTCGTAACTTACAACCCCTGCGAACCACAACCTGGGCCTTATGAATACCTCTCCAAACAAAGCTGGGATTAGATCCAAAGTTAGCATGTAAGTAAGGGTGAGCAAAACTTTGGTTAAAATCGAATCAAATCGGTCGATTTTTTAAATTTAATTCGATTTTTTAATTATTCGGTTTGATTCGATTTTAAAGGAGAAAATCCACAAAAAAACCAAACCAAAGTTTTATTAATTATATATATTTTTTGAGTTTTTTTAATTAAATAATTATTTTATATATGTAAATTATTTTATTTTGAGTTTGCAAATTATATGAGTATATTTATTAATTATTAATATCTATTTTTTAGGTAATAATTTGAATTTTTGACAATTAAATTAAAAGTTAATGGGATAAAAAAAAAATTATTCAACGATTTTTATTGTATTATTTATTATGTATTTTGGAATTGGATTTTTAATTTAAACTTTTATTTTTGTACAATTTGGATGTTTTTACTTTAATATATTATGATTTGTAATTTTGTATAATTTTTAGACACAATTTTTTATTTTAAAAAAATAGATTTAATTTTCGATTAACCAAACCGAACCAACCGAAAAAATTTGGTTTGGTTTGTGTTCGATTAGTTAACTACTTCGGTTTGGTTAGTTAAATTTTCAAAATTTTGGTTTTCGGTTATTGAACTGAACCGACCGTTGCACACCCCTACATGTAAGAAAGAAGTGGAGGGATAGTATCTACATTTCAAAACTCTAGCCATATGAGAGGAAGTGTCCGACGTGAGGCACCACCATTGTTTTCCCAAAAGAGCAAGATTGAAGTCATGTAGAGACCGAAATCCCAATCCACCAAAATTTTTTGTCTCACACATACAATCTCAGGAAATCCAGTTAATGCCCTATCAATTTTAAGCACTAGAACCGCATCGGAAATTATTAAACAATCGCTCCAGTCTTCTACATAAACCCAACAGAAGTAAGAAGACACTTATGGTATAATTTGGGACTACCTGAACAATTGTTTTCAACATGATCTCTTTTCCAGCCTTTGAAAGAAAAGATCTATTCCACCGCCGTATTTTTTTTCAGATGTTTTATTCAATAAAGGAAATTTGTAATACCCTATATCCGGTCAGTTACAAGACCCAGATATCACTCTTGGGTTTAGATTTCTTTAAAAGGGTCAATATAAATTATTCTATCCAAAAACCTTACCTTTTTAACAATTACTGTTTATTTATAAAAACTTCGGCAAAATTTCCTCTCAAATTCCTTAAAAAAGCCTTGTAAATAAAGTTTTCAAAACACTTATATTTCGATCTATGTTATCATCCATCTCCCATTGAAACTCCAACACAAAATATTTTGCCCTTCCTCCAGTATTCCACAATTCAATCTCAATCAATTTTTGAAGGTAAAGCACATTTAATATACCGTTATTTTTGTTTCTAATTTACATAACCAAATTTAAAATAAACTTAATTTACCATAATTACAAATATACACACACACACACACACACAAGATTATTTCACTACAATTTGGTGTACATATCAAAATGTTCATAGTTTCATTAACACGATTTGATTTGGATTTAAGATGCTAATTCTCAAGTTTCTTACATATCCCATTTAGGGAATCAGAACCACGTAGTTCTAAAATTTCGAAGTTCGACATAACGCTTTAATTATAGTTCTGTATTAGCTTATTTCTTGCATAGATTTAGTTTACTCGTTTACATTCACCTAGCATTGAATTTGAAGCCATTTAATAATGTAAATAACACATTTACCATGTCTATCTTATTAGTTTAATAAAATTTCTTGATCGCCCATTCATTTTGCTCAATCTAACTTAAATGTCATGTTCAAAAATCAACTCTTTACTCGCATAAATAAATAATGCCATTTAGGCATGAACATCACATCTCGATCATTCATAGGCATATGCATAATATACACAATTCTAATTACACGAAGTTATATCAAATTATATAATTTACAATTAATCACAATACAAACTCTATAAGCTAATTACTAGTTTTTGTTAAAATGCTTGTATCAAAATTTATTCTCTTATTCAATTTTGATATTTGCCCCTAATAAAATCCAACAAAATTGCGTCGAGCTAGATAAATGAAATCTGAATACAAGACTAAGTTCTCTAAACCATTCCGTCCATTCAATATTTTCTCATTATTAACATTCATAATATTACCATTAATGATACACACACACACACACATGCATATGTGGACCGAGCTCTCGGAGCCATTTAGCCCATAACTCAAAATAATTACATACACCGGAAGAGTTCTCAAAGCCATTCAATCTAGTAATCACATTAAGACGCAATACTGCTAGACTTTCCTAATCAGCATGCCAACCTTATCCCATTACTTCAATTTCTATCTAATTTTACTAAGAGCAAATATAATAAATTTTATATTTTATTGTGAAATATAATCTCATAACATATCAAAATTTATTCTCATTCTTTGCTCTAAATAAAGTTTAGCTCGCATTATTTCACCATTTCACAAAATATTTGTAGCCCACCTAATAGAATCATATTATATACAAATATCTCGAAATATGGCTATTACAATACATATTAACCTAAAACAATGCATGTTAAAATTTACCTTTTTATAGTCTATTATATCACCTACTTATTTTTCTATTTTATTTTAGGTACAAAAGTCTCAAAATTTAATTTAAGTTTTAAAAGACAACTAAAGTAGAATAATAAGAGCACTTAGATAAAAATAATCCAACTTGATTTATGGCTCTCATCGAAAATCAATTTTATACAATTTAGATACCCCTTTCCTATTCTCAAACATACTTTATAATTTTTAAACCAAATCTACCTATCGTAATTTTACCTTTAGACATTCAACTCACATATAAAAGACAAATTAACAACTATTTCCTTTCTTTTTATTTTCCGTTAATAACACAATTATCCTATACTCTACTAACTCACCTATACTGCAAACCCATAAAAGAAAACGTAGCAGCAAGGCAAAATTCAATTTCACAAAGGTAACTTGTACAACTTATGTAAGCCGAAATTAAGTCAATTGAAAGAATGAATAAATGAAGGGAATTTCGCTTGCATATCTTTCAAACAAATATACACTTAACTATTTGCATCCAAACAAAATTTCACGAATATCCTATATAGTTGCACATTATAGCGAAT
The DNA here is from genome assembly GCA_037975025.1 of Excoecaria agallocha. Taxonomy (NCBI): domain Eukaryota; kingdom Viridiplantae; phylum Streptophyta; class Magnoliopsida; order Malpighiales; family Euphorbiaceae; genus Excoecaria; species Excoecaria agallocha. The sequence goes on along the minus strand of CM075809.1, from coordinate 24,791,176 downwards.
ATCAATTTCATTATAAATCTTATCATGTGATTAAGCAAAAGTCATTATAACAACCTACATCTATAACTCGCCAATATTAAGTTTAAATTCAAAATGTTTAAAGTTTAATATTTCTATGATACATCATGATTAAAAATTCCAATAACTATAATAAATAATCTTAAATGACTAAATACAATTACATGGTGATATCATGTGCATTATAAATCATAAAAATGAAGAATTATTGATAATCAACATTTATTTTAATACTAATTTCTTATAAGCTAACGGATAAACACTTGTTGGCTAAGGTTACCAATTATACAAATCCACACCTATAAATCCTATCCACTCAACAATTTTAGTTACGTTCCTCTGGATGTATAGAAAATCATACTTAATTTATTAATTATCCAAAAAATTTAACATTTCTCAGATTTTATTCCTTAAATATTTACTCAATTCTAAAATCATAATTCGAAACGGAATTGATGATAAAGTGAGGAAATGCAACAGAGGTGGCCAAAGAAGAGAGAAAGGGGCAGTGGTTAGCTATTTCGATGAAGGGACGACAGTGTGCTGCTGCCGGCAGTGGGCGGCACTGGTTTGGGAAGAAACTCCTTCCCATTTTCGCTCTCTCCTCTATTCCTCCCGATCTATTCCTCTCCCTTTTCTCTTTTTTTTGACACCTCCTTATTTTTTGTGGCCCACACTAATTCCCTAGAAAAATCTAAGGCCTTCTCATTCAGGGCGTTACAAAAACACCTGCTTTTATCTCTCTCAATAAGAGAAGGTAGCCCAAGGTAAGAATCATTATCCCTAAATGAAAAAACAGATAGAGACGAGCATACTTGATGCTTAGTCTCCTCTAAAGTATTAGCACTAAATCTCAATTACGATTTGTTAGAATTGACAAGCTGACCACAATCAGCAGCATATATGTTGAGAATGTTCTTGACAACAGCAGTTTCATACAAATTAGCCTTGAAGAAAATGTAGCTATCGTCTGTAAAAAAATAAATGGCTAATGTAAGGGGCACTAGGAGCAACCCGACACCCAGTGAGAAGATTCATTTATTCATATTTTTTAATAAAAGAAGAAAGGCCCTCTGCTCCTAAAATAAACAAATATGGTGATATAGGGTCCCCTTGTCGAAGCCCTTTAAAAGCCGAAATAGGACCTAGAACATAATTTTCACCATTGACAAAGTACCTAATCGATTCAAAGCACATTTTCTTCAAACCAATCCACCTGTCATTAAATCTAATAGACCGTAAGGCCTTAACTAGATAATGCCATTCCATTCTATCATAGGCCATACTCATATCAAGCTTAAGAGTCGCAACCCCATCCACCCCTTGCAATTTTCTTTTGAGAAAGTGCATAATTTCAAAGGCAACAATGACATTATCCAAAATCAACCGTCCAAGCACAAAAGCATTTTAACTGACAGAGATAATATTAGGAAGGATGTGTTTTAACCGCTTTGCTAACTTTTTTGCAATAACTTTGTAAAGGACGTTACATAATGCAATGGGTCTCAAATCAGCTATGGTTTTGATATTTTTCTTCTTGAGAATAAGGGTGATAGTTATGTCATTTAAGCCCACTGGCAGCTGAGGCATTCCCTTCTAACATCCGCCCCCACAATACTCCAACATTTTTTATAAAATCCAGGATTAAAGCCATCGAGCCCCAGTGCTTTATTGGGATGCATACTAAACAAAGCCACCTTCAAATCTTCAGAAGTAAAAGCTTGAAGCAAAAACTCATTATACTCCTCTGTGACTCTACATTCTAAATAATAACTGATCAAATCAGTGCTACGATTTGTAGCTATAAAAATGTCAGTAAAATAGTTATTTATAGCATCTTCCAATCCAGTACCCTATTCACACACATGACTGGTTGGGTTTTTTAGTTGAGTTATCCTATTCCTCCTTTTCCATTTAGAAGAGATTGCATAAAAATACTTGGAATTGCAGTCACCCCCTTTGAGCCAAAAAAACCTTAGAACGTTGCTTCCATAACTCATCTTGCTGCCGAAGAGTATCAAGGTACTTAGTATGAGCAGCTTGATAATCATCATTATTAATACTGCCACCTAAGTTTTTAGCCCAACTATGCTTAATTTACACTCCTTCAACTTACTTTTGAAATCCCCGGTAATTGTTTTTCCTTAAATTGATAATGCCTCACTATATGAGAGAAGCTTAGAAAAAACAAACCCAGCAGGGTCATTATTCTAGCTTAAATCAACAAAAAATAAAAACTCTTTCTCTAAAACCCAAGCATTCTCAAAACGAAATCGATGAAGGATGCAGGGATTTAAAGTGAAACAGGTATCTAATAACAAGGGATTGTGGTCTGAAGACATTACCTCTAAATTGAGCACCTTATAGAATGGAAAATGAGTCATCTAAGAAGTGGAGGCAAGATCTCTATCAAGTCTCTCTTCCACCAAAACAGCATACTCATAGCTTCTAGACCAGGTAAACCTATACCCCTCCATACCTAAATCTTGTAAACCACTGGCAATAACAACCTTCCGAAAATCAGTAATTAAACTCAGAGGCTGAGCTATCCCACCATGCTTCTCCTGAACTGAAAGAATATCGTTGAAATCCTCAAGAATACACCACGAAAGAGAGAAATTTGAAGTTAAAGAATGGATAAGGTTCCAAGATTCTCACCTTCGGCTTTTATCTAGAAATCCATAAAAGCATGTGAGTCTCCACCCATTATAGTTATTAAGACACACTTCTACATCTATATGATGTCTAGAAAAGGCCAAAAGCTTAGCAACATTTTTCTCCTTCCATAAAAAGGCCAAACCACCACTATGACCAACACAATCAACACTAAAACAACCCTCATAACCCAACATAATTTTAATACGATTAATCTTTGGGGTTTTTACATAACTATACTGAAAAAAATATAAAATAACAAAAAATACAATCAGCACATACTTTTTCTATTAATACAACTTTTTAAATTTTTATTATAAAAAATACAACTTTTATTTTCAGAAAATACCTATTTTATACTTTCCTACGTTTCATCTTCACAAACCTAGGTATTCTCCCTTTTATATTTTCTCAGCTAACCACCGCTTCCTTTCCGATCACCGGCGCCTTTCTCTGTCAATCGATTACCGATTTCTCATTCAGGTCAGATATGATTTCTCATCGATCTTCCGTTAATATTTCTACTTTTTTTTTATTTTTATTTTCGGTTTCTGTCGATTTATTGATGAGATTTTGATACTTTTCTGTCTCCGGCGACTTTCTTTCTGGATCGATTGCCGATTTCTCATTCAGGTCAGTAATGATTTCACAAAGATCTTCTGTTAATATTTCTACTTCCTTTTTCTATTTTTTTTATTTTTATTTTCGGTTTCTGTCGACTTATTGATGAGATTTTGATACTTTTCTGTCTCCGGCGACTTTCTTTCTGGATCGATTGTCGATTTCTCATTCAGGTCAGTAATGATTTCACTTCTAGATCTTCTGTTAATATTTCTACTTCCTTTTTCTATTTTTTTTATTTTTATTTTCGGTTTCTGTCGACTTACTGATGAGATTTTGATACTTTTCTGTCTCCGGCGACTTTTTTTCTGGATCGATTGCCGATTTCTCATTCAGGTCAGTAATGATTTCACAAAGATCTTCTGTTAATATTTCTACTTCCTTTTTCTATTTTTTTTATTTTTATTTTCGGTTTCTGTCGATTTATTGATGAGATTTATTGATTTGTTCTTTAACTTCTGAAATTAGTGATAGTAGATTTGAATTGTGATTTTTCTTTGAATCTGTAGTATTATGGAAAATTTTGATACCTTGAAAAGTTTGAGGAATAATGGTAACTCTTGATAATTTGTTTCGATACACTACAAATGGATCAAAACTGAGATTAGTGTTTTTGATATTTCCCTGTTTATATCACAGACAAAAATGGTTGATACTAGATTGAGTTCATCTCCTCGACCTAGAAGTGTTTCACAAATTATCAATAAAATAAAAAAAAAGGAATGACAAGAAGAACACTAAAGAAGACAAAACCGAAGATGCTGGCTCAAGTTCAATGACCATAAAAAGAGCTAAGAGAAATCGTAGTAAAACTGCAACAACAAGTCATGATTCTCAAACTACCAAAAAACAAAAGGTAATTATTTTTTTCTTTTTCTTTACATTTTGTATGTTATTATAATGTAATGCTAATGGTAAATTTTAAATGTAAATTACAATGTATGTTTTTATATTATGTATTAAACCTGTGTACTTGGTGTATACACTGTGTACATGATGAATACAATATGTACAATCACTGTATACTGTGTACACCATGTACACAAGGTGTGTACACCATGTACACACTATCTGTACTGGCTGTACACAAGGTGTGTATCATGTGTACTACATGTACACAGTGTATACATGATACACACTATGAGTACTACATGTACACACTGTGTATATCATGTGTATTAGATGTACACGAGGTGTATACATCATATACACCTCGTGTACATGGTGTACACACTGATGTACACACTGTGGATATCATGTGTACACCATGTACACAAGGTGTGTACACCATGTACACACTGTGGATATCATGTGTACACCATGTACACACTGTGTACACCATGTACACAAGGTGTGTACACCATGTACACACTATGTGTACTGGCTATACACACGGTGTGTATCATGTCTATTACATGTACACAGTGTATACATGATACACACTATGAGTACACTATGTACACACGGTGTATATCATGTGTACTAGATGTACACGAGGTGTATACATGATATACACCTCGTGTACATCTAGTACACACTGATGTACACACTGTGGATATCATGTGTACAGCATGTACACAAGGTGTGTACTAAATATAGACAAGGTGTGTACACCATGTACACACTATGTGTACTGGCTGTACACACGGTGTGTATCATGTGTACTAATGTACACAGTGTATACATGATACACACTATGAGTACTACATGTACACATGGTGTATATTATGTGTACTAGATGTACATGATGTGTATACATGATATACACAATGTGTAGAGCATGTACACACTATGTGTACCAGATGTACACACAGTGTATATCTATGTCCACAGTGTGTACATCTAGTACACATACTGTGTACTTGTGTAAACAATGTACTTGTTTACATAATGTACTGTGCACAGTACACAATGTAAACATGATACACACATAGTGTGTACATGCTGTATACAGTATCTCCACTTTATGTACATGATTTACACATACTGTGTACTAGATGTGTACATGATATACACATAATATACACAGTAGTATGTATACTGTACATGATGTTTACTAACTTTATGCAATACGTATACTTTTTATTTTATTATATTTGTTTTTATGTATACAATTTCATGTTAATATTTATCTAATACTTAAATTTTTATTCAGGTTGAGAATACAGATGATTTCCAAACAGTACGTTTTAACTTCTGCATGAATTATTATGCCGTCAATGTGATAAAGGATAAGCTGACAGAATCACAACTAGAAAAATTTAGAAACACATGTTTCGGGTATTTTTTAGATATGTCTAAAATAAATCTCCATGGTCAACTTTTTCATTTGTTATTTCTTAGAGAAATACATTCTGATAATGAAAAAGAATTTTGTTTAATGCATGATGGAGTCAAATTGACCTTTGGGTTAAATGAATTTGCACTAATAACTGGTATGAAGTGCCATGGGAAAATGATAAAAAGCTTGCAATGTCAAAGTGGTACACTCTTTGAAAAATATTTTCATAGTTATCAAAAAATTTGCAAGCAGTCAATATCCAGCACTTTTTTAAATGTTAGTTTTGAAAATGATGAAGAAGCTGTGAAGTTGGCAGTGTTATTCTTTATACACTGTTTTTTACTAGCTCACAATAATAAAAAAAATGTATCCAAGGAGGACATAGATTTTGTTGATTGTGGAAACTTTAATGATTATCCATGGGGAAAAGAGGTGTTCAATTATACAATTAGTAGCTTCAAGAGTAAATTGATTCGGAAAAGGGCTAGAGCTGACAAAAAAGAATCGAATGTCACAATGTGTAGAATCTATGGGTTTGCTTATGCATTCCAAGTATGGTTTTACGAGTGTTGTGGAAATGTGACCAAGTATTTGGACATAAAAGAAGAAAACAAAAGCCCACGAATCCTGAAGTGGAAAGATAATGGAATTCAGTTAAGCTTGAAGGATATTTCAAGCACATTATTCACAAATTCTGCAAAAGATGTAATTCATCATGTTTCTTCCTTTTTCACTTTATTTGAAATTGTATTAATTTGGGATGAACCAGTTGTCCATTCATTATTTGTTTTTTTTGTTTTCTTTTTATTTTTTAGTTGAAGTTGAGAAATATTTGTCCATCCGAAGATGAGAGGAAGAATTTGAATTTGATTGGAACATTCAAAAAGGGAGAACAACGAAATATTGATGAAGTTGATGAGGCATTACAGAATATTGAAGATGACAATTCTCCGATACAGCCTGATCTTCCAGCTTCTTCTACACATAAAAGAAAAGACAAATTCCATGGAAAACATGAAGATTTGGAATTAAGAAGAATGATAGATAAATTGGATAAAAGGCAAAAGAAAATGAAAAAAGATATTAGAAGTTTAAGTTCCAGTTTAGACAACATGAAATCCAACTTTGAAAAAAACTTCGAAATTGTTATTGACACAATTGTTGGAATTTCACAGAAACTGGATTCTGTCAACAGCTCCCAGGTAACTTTAATTTTTTTTTATGTTTTTTGTTTATCTTCATGTCTACTATTTTAATATTTCTACAGTTTTAATTTTTTTTCCATTTAATAGACTCGCAACAATGAGTCTCAAGAACATTGCGATTTTCAAAATGATGGACTGGACGACGATGCAGAATTGGGTGCAGATCAACAGACACATGGGGTGATGTTTTCCTTTGCTTATGAATTTCTAATATCTTGAAAAAATAAATAATACATTTGGATATACATTATTTAATTTTCCATTATATATGTTATTATGGTGTGTAGTTATCTGATTATGAAGTACAATATGAAAAATGCATCAATGATGATGGAGCTGAAACAAAAGATTATGGGAAAGAGCAAATTGATGAACAGCATGAAAAATCTGATGATGAAATGGTATGTTTATTATATTATTTAAAATATTTGTGTTTCATTTTTTTAAGTTTAACAAAATTTATTTTGTTGCTATAATCTTTAATATGCATTCATTAATTTTTTAGGGTGTTAAAGCCCACAAAATGAAGATGAATACAGAAGAGTGCCTTTCTGTAACTAGTCTGCTTAAAAGTGATGAGATGGATATCACTTTATTTGATGAGATATATGCAGTTGCCTTAATTAATGACTCCCAACTAAATAATAATGTGTGTCTTTTATCTTTACTTGATATTAATTCAGAATTTATAGTATGTTTTTTAATATTATATTCGATTCATTTTTTAAAATAGGATATTGAAGAGCTAACCGTAACTGGGACCGAAATTGTAGTATATGAAGGTGAAACCCATAACGTGACACCAGTTGTTGATAAACGGTACGTTAAACCTTCAATTGTGATGAAATCACCTTATGTTACTAATTTTGGTTCAAGTGATGTAAAAGCGAAAAACATCTGCATCAAGACTTTGGTTAAAGGTTCAGTACCTTTAGACAACAAAATAGGTGAAGATGTTGATTTGAAATTGATGTCAGCTTTCAAAACCTTCGTGGACACTGGAATGATAACTAAGAATAGGTAATAAAAAATCTTAAAATTTAATTTTTATTTGATGATAATGTATATTAACATGCATTGACACATGCTTATGTTTTTCAGGAAAAAAGTTTATCGTCCAGAAGATGATGTTTTAAATCCTCCATTCGATTTTGAAGTTGATAAAATTACACAGAGGTCATGGTTCCATTACTTGGTATATGGCGGTCAACCTATATCCTCTAGGGTTTGTATATCTAAAATCACACTTGTAATTTGTTTATACAGAGAGAATTTAGGGAGTTTGATAATTACTAGATGTACACACGGTATATATCATGTGTACTACACACCGTGTACAGCATGTACTAATGGTGTATATCATGTGTACTACATGTACACAGTATGTGTATTATATGCACACACTTTGTGTATCATGTGTATTTGATATACATAAGATGTACATACTGTGTACAGCACGTACACACTAGGTGCACTAGATGTACACATACTGTGTACAACTAGTACACACGGTGTACACATGATATACACACTGTGTACAACTAGTACACACTGTGTGTACATCTAGTACACATTATGTTCATGATGTATACGGAGAAAGTACATGTTCTAGGCATTTTATACATCTAATATACATCTAGTGCACACCGTACATAGTAGCTGTACATAGTTTGTGTACTAGTTGTATACACCATGTACACATGATGTATACCCTGTGTACCTGCTGTATATTGTGTGTTAACTGGTAGTATACCTAAAATAGGAATAGATGTGTACTTAAGTGTATACAATGAGGGTATTTGATGTATATTAATTTTAATTTTTGAATTCTTTTTTATTTAATCGCTTTTTGTATTTATTTTGTCTACAACACTTAAATGTCATCTTTTACTACATAAGGAAGAAGGGGAAATATTCAGATGGTGTTTGTATGAACTTCACGACAACTGATAACTTCTTTGACCAATTCATACAAAAATTTTATAAAAAATTTCTGAAAAAAGAGTGTGACATGAGCTTAGTTGGGAAAGAGGAAACTATCATTGAATATATCTTAGGTAGTGGTTTGCATTGTGGTCGACCATGGGTCGAAGTTGACGATATCTTTTTTCTCATAAATGTCACTAAAAAATTTCATTGGATATTGGGTCATCTGTGTATTCAAAAGAGATGCATCTATGTTTATGATTCTTTGGGAACTTTTGCAAGTAAAGCATCATCTGAGAACACCATTATGGCTTATAGTGTTGGGTTGCCATTATTCTTGGACTATATTGGTTTCTATCAATTAAGGAAGGATATCAAGCTTCACGAAAGGCCATACAAATATGTGAATTTAGCTGATCCTTTTGATGTTATTTATGTAAAAGATTTGCCCAAACAACGCGATCTGTAAGTTTTACATGCATGTTTTCATAATTTTATTTTATTACTTGATTTTTAGCTGCTAATAATTGATTCTGCTTTGTATTGTTGTAGTGATTGTGGGGTGTTTGTTGCTTCCTTCATTGAGTACCTCATTGAAGGTAAAGCATGGCCAATCAAATATTTTGACGTGGAAACGCATCGACAAAGGCTAGCTGTTTTATTATATCATCATGGACTGAAAAAACAGCAGCAGAACATTGCAAGTGATGATGAAGCACCAACTAAAAAGAGATCCAAAACATTTATAAAGAAAAAAAATGAATGAATGATGTTTTTATTGTATAAAAACAATCCCTTCTGTATATCATCATTGCTCAATTAATATATGAAAAATATTGTTTTTATATTACTTCTGATTTCACTTCGAAAATTAGAATTAAATTAAATGAAATACTAGGTTAGCAAAAAAAAAAACAACAGGTATTTTAATTTTGATTTGGTGGAATATTCTTACAAATTATACTATATTTCATTGATCCAAAGTAATGTGGTGAAATATGGCATTTTTATATTATATGCATAGCAAATTTGCAACTATGCGTATAAAGATGCAACAAATAATTTATCTTTAGCATTATATGGATTTGATACTATTGTAAAAGGAAATGAATCATTATAAGCATTATCTCCCAATGTTGTTAAGTGAAGCAGATATCATATCCCACGTTTGCTAAATTTGCAACTACATGTCTACATCAATGCTAAATTTGCAACTACGTGTCTACATCAAAACCATCTGTCAAACCACTAATAAAACACATCCCATAAATTGAAGACATAGAAACAGGGATTTAAGATTTATGACTATATATATATATATATATATATATATATATATACTAAAACAAATTATAAAGAACACATATGCTGACCAATAAAAACAGACCCAGTATCCAAATAAAAACTAGAAGAATATAAAATATCAATAATACTTTTCATGTCAATTTTTCATAATATTCATCCAAATCTTTCAATTTTAATTGTGTACGAATTTTTTATATTTTCTGAACAATTTGTATTTTTCTATGAAGAATGTAACAATAATAAAAAAAACAGCTCTATTGTCATTTTTTAGGAATGCCTCTACAAGTCTTTCGATTGTGCCCATGTTTTCCACATCTGCTGCACCTTATTTTGATGTTTGATTCCCATCCTGCTCTGATTCTTCTTTTTTTGGGTCTTCCTGATTTGTGTTTTCCTACTGGTGGTAATACAAGCTCCTCTTCAACATTATTTGGTGTGTTCCAATACATCTGACTAGGAATAGAATGCACAACTCCCTCATATGTTACCAACATGGTCTCTTTCGTGTAGTAATTTGAGCAGTATTCATAACAATCCATATGCTTATCATTAATCACTACTAAGGCATGTGCACATGGTAATTCATCCATTTGGAACTTATTGCAAGTGCATGTTCTCTCTTTAAAATCTACATTGAAAGTTTTTTCTTGCACCAACACGCTAAAAATATCATTGTTTGATGGTATGACCTGCAAATACATATTTAATTAGGATGAAAACTATTAGCTCTACATGAATAGTGAAACAATTTCTGATCAACCTGATATCTACAGCAAACAACAATAACCAACTAATCTAACAACGTGATAACCAACAACCTAATATCTAACACCAACCAGCAAATATCATAACAAAAAAACACATTATTACATACATGATAACATAAATACATTGTTACCTTCATTCTCATAGATGAAATGTAGTTTTCCTTCAGCCGGTCTTCATACCTTTTAGTGAGTTTTATAAATGTTGACATGGCTATATTCCTATTTGCATAAGTCCACTCTTGAACCAAATTGCGTAAATACTCAACTAAACCCGTAATTGGTATATTTTTGGTAGCTTTTATTGCAGAATTCAAAGACTCAGCAATGTTAGAAGTCATTGTCGAATACCTGTTATTAATAGAATGGACTCTCGACCATTTCTCATATCCAACCATCCATAGGTAGTCTGTTATCCTACTATCAACTTTCTTAATCTCCGTCATATAATAATCAAACTGCTCAATTGTATATGCTTCAGCTGCTTTAAACAATAAATTTTTAATCTTCTTCGAGTTTTTCTTGAACCTTGTTTTCACATTGTTTAGCAAGTGATACACACATATGTAATGAGGGACACCAGGATACACTTTTGTAGCTGCTGTATGAATACTTTCATGTCTATCAGATATTATACACATTTTATCTCTTGTACCAAATGTCAGCCTAAATTTTCCAAAAAACCACTCCCAAGAACTATCATTCTCAGAATCAACAATGCAAAATGCTAAAAGAAAAATTTTTCCAGCAGCATCTTGGGTTGAAGCAGTAATTAAAGTCCCCCCATGTGTTGCCTTTAAAAATGTACCATCCACAACTATTATTGGCATGCAATATTTCCACCCAATAATTGATGCATCCACCGCAATGAAAAGATATAAAAATGACAAGTCATGTTGTGTTTCCAAATGTATTGCAGAACCAGGATTTGTATTTTTCAGCATATACAAATACTTTGGCAATAATGAGTATGACTCGAAAGGTTTACCTTTAATGCTATCCATAGCCTTTTCCATTGATCTCCATGCTTTCATATATTTGCTATTTACACCGTATTCATCCCTCATATCTCTTATTATATCAGCTGGTGTGTACACAGTCTTCACATCAACAAATTTTGATTTTATCAAAAAAGCAATAACATTTGATGTTGCTTGCCTTTTACTGCTTAACCTTGACCTCAGATCGCAGGAATGGGTTGCTATGAACTTTCAAATTTTAAACACCTTAGTATTCCCTTTCCTTGAAGCTCTTAATTGCCATGGGCATGCCTCATCCAAGTAATTAACATCATACCTTCTTTCACAAGATCTGTACACCTTAAATTGAAAATCATTTTTTACAGCATAAAAGTTTAATGCTGTCTTCAATATATCCTTGTCTTTAAACAACTTTCTAGCTTCAATTGCAGATAACATTGGATTTGACATAATTTGTTCATCCTCTTCTACTTCTTCAACTTTGTTATTCAAACTCTCAACTGTTTGTCTACACACCAAACCCACATAATCAATCATATCTATAAAATCATCATTTGAGTTAACAATTGCCTGCTCTTGCTCCACACAAAAATTTGTTGTTTCAGTTTCAACTTCTATGATTCCAAGATTATCTGAGGTTATTTTGTAACTTTCACCTATTACAAAAACAATAAATAGCTTTATTACACTCTAACTATAACACACAAATACATGTTTGAATTGGATTATACAGTGTGCACTCACTGTATACCATATGTCTACTATAAGTATAATGTATAAGTGCTAGGTATATTGGATAAATTACCTATTTCGCACTTGTCCATCTCTGTAATGCACATTGGATATGATTTGAAACATGACTCTTTGGTTTTTAATTCCAAATAAAAAAGCATTGAGATATCATCCTTTATTATCAATGGTGGATACCCATCTTCAATAGAATATTTGATCTCCAACATCTTGTATGTATTTCTACCACTCAAATTATTGTTTATAATATACAGCAATTCATCATAGCTGCAACCAGATGGAATCAGTATTCCATGCACTTCAAAATTTTCATATTTGTTTTGTTCACTCCATTTCCCATTATATTGCAACAGAATTGGAATGCTCCCTGTCATTGTAAACGTCCTACAAAACACAAATATAACCACATTTATAATCTAATAAAAATATTGCTTTCATATACATAACAGTAAAATATAATATAACTACAACCAACTACATTTATCCGAAACTTAATCTCCCTGGCAATTTTTCCATCCCTCTAACAATTCTTTCCTAAATCTGAATTTCAGAACCACATCATTTCTCCATGTAAACTAATCAATAATTTACAATCAAAATACACCTATTCAACAAGCAATCTAAAAAATATGAAATCAGTGGTATCAGTTATGATAAATGCCCAATTAACACACAAAGAATGAAGAACTTCCTTTCCAAAATAAAATCCAAACAATAAAATAATTGTAAATAGAAATTTCATGAAAACAGACTACGAATTGCAACAACAAAGTAACCAAACTGCACTAAACAAAAATTTCAAGAATGAATAAACACACACCGCAAAGTGTCGGAAAGACATCACAAACTCGCCGGTAATGAACAAACTCTACGAAATCGTCAGCAACTGACAGAAATTCCGATCGGCGTAATAAAAGCATGAACACAACTCGTCTGAGAAAGAAATTCCGATCGGCGTAATAGAAGCAAGAACACAACTCGTCTGAGAACCGACGTAATAGAAGCAAAAACACAACTGAATGAAATTCCGATGAGCTGAGGCGTAAACAAAAAACGGCATATATGAAGGATATTAAAGTTTTTATACTATGGCAAAAAGTTGTATTTATGAAATCAATAATTTAAAAAGTTTGATTTATGAAAATTAATTAGAGGTGGTTGTAATTTTCGAAACAATGTAAAAAAAGCTGGCAACTTGGGTAATTACCTCTTAATCTTTTCAACAATACATAACGTCTCAATTAGAAAAATACACTCGGGTTTTTTTACTACAAACATGGTCACGCAGGACCCGAACTGTTCGTGGGTTACTCAACCCACGATAGTTCCAACTTAGGCAACTCATAATGGCCGGTGGGATTGGTGATCAAGACCCTCCAATACAAGGTTTTTTGGATTAGATTCTTCACAAGGTAGAACAATTGAAGAGGCCCATTTGATGAGCCTATAAGCCTCTTTTCCTCTAACCGACGTTGCTTCAAGTCAATAACAATAACTTATTCTTGCTTACTATTATTAATAGAAGTTAACCCTCTAACAAATCCACATAATTCAGTATTTCCCATCTTTACTTCCGTAATTTTAGCCCCCAAAAACTGCTAATTACCATGCTCAATGACTACATCCATGCCACTAACATCTCTATGATTTTGGCAATTACCAAATATGTTCCCAACCTCTGGTGTTCCAAATTCGGCATAAGATTCTGCTGGCGATGGTTCATGGATCAATAGAGAATTCTTGAGCCACCTTTCTCCCATAACAGATTAAAGCCTTTGATTTTTAACTCTAATGGTGTCATCATACTCTTTTTCCATAGAACCAATGGGATTTTGAAATAGCTTTAAACAAAATTTATCTCCATAACCCAAAAAGCCATAATAGAAACAAAATAAAGGAAGAAGTTCATACTGAAAATCTAC